>JASKUP010000028.1:7200000-7800000 GCA_030448955.1 Trichopoda pennipes | reverse complement strand
TAGTAAAACTTTGAACTATTTTTTAGGGAATCGTTCAATAAGACTAAGTCGTTCCACAGCGACTCAACACTTGTCATGTATCAGTGCATATTGCACTTTCTTTTTTATTTAAGAAGTGTAAAATAAATGGATTCCAAAATTGACAAACAAAATGCTGACTCAAAATTTGTAAGAAAATTAAATGTTTTTTGATAAAAAAACAGTCTAGTTAAAAAATATAGCAACATTTCTATTCCACAGCAAACAAGGCACAGAAAGGATGATAATCAAGCAATAATATCTGTACACTCTGTGTTAGTCTTTTTGTTTGCGACTCTAACCACCGCTATTTTAGTGGATTTTCTACCAACCAAATGTGGTTACTGGATTTGGCATCAGTATAATGCAAGTAGCGAAGCAGATTTAACATGCACTTACGCTATTTACGATAAGGGACAATCAGAAGATCACCTTATTCATGTAATAAATGTTATAGAGAGACTGGGATTTGATCGTGTAAAGGTGGAAGACAATTGGAATCTGTTGTGGGCTCATGATTATCCATTTGTAAAAATGTCGCAGCGAATGAAGCTCTTGGAAAAATTTCAGATGGTCAACCATTTTCCGGGCTGTGGTTTTGTAACAAACAAAGTAGACTTATCAACTACACCCTTGGATTTTTTACCAAAGGCTTTTCGCTTGCCATCACAAAAAAATGAATTTTTAAATTACGTTGAAAAGCACCCAAATGCTGTATTTGTGGAAAAACACAACGAGCATCGTCATATAACAATAAAATTGCCCGAGGAAATCAATTTATATTCAAATAATTCATTCGTTCAGGAGTTTGTTCAGAATCCTTTTCTTGTTGATGGTTATAAGTTTGATATTGGCGTATATGTAGTGGTTACATCAATTGAACCATTGCGCCTTTACATATATAGCGGTGATGTTTTGTTTCGTTACTGCTCTGCCCAGTACTATCCCTTTAATTCCTCTGATGTTAATAAGTACGTAGTTGGCGATAATTACTTGCCAACATGGCAAGTTCCATCATTGATAAAATACTATAATCATTTCGGAGGAAGTATGCGTGGTGCTTTTGATGCTTATGTGCGTGATCAAAACCTTAGTCCTTCAAAAATTTGGCAACAAGTGGAGCATATAATACGCCAAACATTCTTGTCTAAAGAGCAGGACATTGCTCGTATTCTTCGTTCTCACAACACCAAAAACTTCTTTGAGTTGATGCGTTTTGATTTAATAATTGACAACACCCTTAAAGTTCATTTAATGGAAGCAAATATGTCTCCAAATCTCTCCTCAGCCCATTTCAAACCCAATGCATTATTGTATGAACAAATTTTGTATAGCGTTATGAACTTGGTTGGAATTGGTTCGCCAGTGAAAAACAAATGCTTCCGTGAAAGGTAATACACACTTCCAAATTTATTAAATAATTGGTTGCAGAAAAAAATTTACCTTAGGTCTGAAACGATTACCGAAATGATAACCTCCGAAAAAAATTTAGCTTCAAATATAAACGACTGTTCTAACTTTGGCTGCGATAAATTCTGCAATCGTCAGGAATGTGATTTATGTTTACCTTGTCTCAGTGGCAGTGAATATGAAATACTGGAAAAGGCACATTTTGAACATTTGCACAAAATCAGCATGAAACGTATATTTCCCACACCAATTGTAAGTAAGATTCACCTGAAATAACAGTTTTACATCGCTTAACTTAAATATTTCAGTTACAACCAGAGAACTTTGATATTGCAAGAGAAGTACAAAATATGACTAAAAGTAATGCTTGGATGATTCGCTGGTTTTATTATAAATGTGTTTATGACTCTACCTGGTGTAATTAGTTAATTCAAAAATGTATAAAACTGTAATAAGGTTATAGCGTTTAATATCGGACGAATAGAAAAGTTATATAAACAAAATAGATTTAGGAAAATGTCAATTTTAGAATAAAATAATTTTATATGGTTTCAAAACGCTCTAATTTTTCTTTAATAATTTCTTCGTTACGTTCCAATGTCATAAGATATTGAGATATAAAATTTCCTTTATCTCTTGGCTGATGAATATGAAGACTAGCGAAGGCCTTACGTAGCGTTATTCCCATGGTATCTTTAATATCTTGTGCAATTGTATTGACGACTTGCATTGACTTTCCCTGAGGCACCCAATCATAGTTGCTAAAATAGTAATTGTCGTTTAGCTGAGATTTGCAATCATACAGTAACTGGAGAAAAGGACTCAAAACTCTTTCACATTTCTTTATGTAGAAAACTTCTTTTGCAAACTGTTTGTTTATTTCGTCAATGTCCCTTTCGCATGTTCCGATAACTAATGGATCATTACTTTCAATAGCTAACGATTTTAAGTAATCAATTGTTCTATGATGAAACTTATTTAAATTCGTTTTTGTTGTGTCCAGTCCACTAAAACAGTTTTTGGCTTCTTCTAAAACGTTTCGACGTTTGTTTTCCATATCTTCAATGCGTTTGTTATAACATGCTGTTATAGCTTCAATATTTTGCACATTGTTTTCAAACTCTTCAAGTCTTTCCTCAGAAGGACAGTCTAATTTTCGCATTTCAGAACATTTGTAAATAACATTGTCTATTGACTGCTTTAAGTCTTTCTGAAGATTTCTAAGTTCAATACTCATGCGTTGATATTCGTTATCGTATATTGCCAAGTTATTTAATAACTCGCGAATTTCTTTCGCGTGTGGATTAGGCAGTTGTGCATTACAATTTGTCAACATTTTGAAAACAGGTATATAAAATAAAATATTTAAAAAAGAGTACAAATTTGTTTAAAAAATAAATTTAAATAATAGAAAAAATATTTTGTAATTGTTTGTGTAATATTTTGATATTCGTGTCAAATTATTAAACGTATTTTCGTCACATGGAAATAATAAATAATAATAAGTTTATAATAACATATTGTAATAAATTTGAAATATTATTTTTAACGGGACGTCTTTAAAGTGAAACCTTGCAAGTTGGTCACCTTGTAATTTTAAGAAACTAAGGCCGATGTCAGATTTTTCTTTACCATAAATTTAATAATTAAAACAAAAAAATTATAATTGTAGTTAATTAAGCTTTTTAAATAATTTTTTTAAGCATGAAAATAAAATTAATTATATTTTTGTTTTCAATATTTTACCACACGTCGTCAGGAAAAGACGGTCATATCTCGATATATGTCGATATTTTTACTTTAAATCAGTAACAATAAAGCTGAAGCTGTTAAAATAGGTGTGTGTTTTAAGCCAATTTACTTCCTAACTTGAACCACTAACGACCGTTATAATTTTTCATTGAAACGAAAAATTATGTAAAATATTGTACAAAATTCATAAACTTCCAGAAATGTTTAAGTTGTAAAGGAGTTTTCAATAAGAAGTTTTCTGGTATTTTGTTGTTTGTTTCTCCTCCGTCAGTAAATGAAAAAATATGGCCGTTTTCCGTCCTAACTGGCTGGTTCGTATTCGATGGCGAGCGCTTTCGATGCGAATGCATCATTCTCAAGCCACCTGCCAGGTGGCTGGCATTCTGCTTACCTGAATATATACGAACCTAATAACAGAACTGCCTGAAGGCCAACACTGACTCACCAGTACAAACTAAAACGCGGCTTGAACCAGCCAGTTAGGACGGAAAATGGCAATATTAAGAAGTTTTCTTTCTAAAATAAAACCAAAAATTTATATTAAGATGATTCAAATTTGTATTGTATTTCAAAGAGAAAAGTTCGGCAATAATAAATGAAATATTATATCTGGCAAAAAAATGTCTTACAACCACGCTGACAAATGTCGATCAAAGTTTTAATTATTTTTTTTGACAAAATGGCGGTTCTATTTTGTTAACCACTTCATGGATTTTGAGTTTTAAGTCTGAAATCGATTCGATTGGCTCCGTATAGACTCTGACCTTAACATTGCCTCATAAAAAATAATTCAGTGGCGTTAAATTACACGATCTGGTTGGCTACTTAACTGCTGATTGTTGTGAAATTATGCGATCGGGAAATTTGGATTGCAATAAATTGATCGTTTCAACGGCTGTGTGACATGTGGCACCGCCCTGTTCAAACCTCATGTCAGTGATATCCAAGCCTTTAATAATAGGCCAAAATTGAGTTGATATCATCTCGTGGTAGCATGATCCATTGACCGTTACCGCGTTCCGAGCGTCATCTTTGAAAAAAAAAACGTCCCAATCACGCCGTTAGACCACATAGCGCACCATACAGTAACACATTGAGTATACAGAGGCTTCTCAATAATCGCTCTAGGATTTTCTGAAGTCCAAATCCGTTCATTTTACTTGTTGACATACCCTGACAAGTTGAAAACTGGCTCCGTCTGGAAAAATGATTTTTTCAGGACAGCCAGCATGCTGTTCCTGGATGAATTTAGCGAATGTGAATGGTCGGCTTCAATTCGTGCACCAATTGAACCTTGAAAGGCTTCAAAGTCAAATCCTTCCGCAAAATTCGCCATGTGGTGGTTTTGGATAACCCCATTTGCTGAGAACATCTAAGGAATTGCCAAATTTGGATCTGCTTCAACACTGTGACTCACACGCATTGGTGTTCCCACATTTTGTCGCTTCCAATTTAACGACCAAATTCATAGTAGCAGTCTCAAAACGATGATTAGTTGTCCGAAAATATTACGAATATTATGAAGTGCAAGTTTAACATAAGGTGATTTTAATTATTTTAATGCGATTTTCGTGCGGAATTGAATTCATTATAACAATTGCCAATGCATCTATTACGAATACGTAAAAAAACTAAATGTCAAAACTATCACATTGTTGGTGTTGCCAGAATTGAAAAATAAAAATCTTGTTGAAAAACCCGATATTTACATTAGACTTTTGTGACTTGCTTCCAGCCTGTTATTGCTTTAACTTTTGTTCCTTTAATAACATTTAGTTTATTGAGTTCCTTTAATGCAAAGGAATTATACACAACTTTTAGAGTTTTAATTAAATTACATGATTACACACATTGTGCCTTCACTTGATCAAGTTCACCGTTAGACTAACACATAAGTAAGAAAGCTTTTATACACTGTTTTTAGGGGTTCTAGAATTTACTAAAAACAAAGCTCTGAAGTTTTCACATTTGAAAAGTTCTATCACCGGATTTATTTCATATACTGTCGTTATCATTTTTCTGTGTAGGAGTTTGATTGTGTGTCTTCTTTTTCTGATTGTTAATCATAAATATGAGACTCTATTGCTGTTATGTGCTTATAGAATTTCTTAAAACTTCTTGATTTGTTAACAGACACAATAGGTCATTTCGCTTTACTTCTTTTAGTCATCATTTATCATTTTTTAAGTTAAACTAGTGTTCGAAAAAGTTGTAAGCTATCATAACGTACTGGTTCCACACCAAACGGGGCGCCGTCATAACATACTGTTTAAAGAACACAAACGTTTAACTAGTTTTTAGCGCTTGTGTATGTCTACTGAAACAAAATAGCGTACACAACGATTCTTGGCTGATAAACACAAACACTAAAATAACATACTGTTATTTTTCTTAGCATACTTTAGTGTTTGTGCAATTGTGGTAACACAAAATTAGTTTAAATGGTTTAGTAACGCAGAGTATTTATGGTGGCGGCGTTTCCTTTCTCATTTTCGGAAATATACGGGCCGAGAATGCTGCCTAATTACAAACCGCACCATACGGTTAAGCGATTTTTCAACAACTCTTTGTGAATTTTTTGAGCTCCATATGCGCCAATTTTGTTTGTTTACATAACCGCCTAATTAAAATTGATTTGGTTCAAAAATTATTTAGAAAACAGATCGTATTATGTACAAATAAACAAAAAATATAGCGAAAGAATATCAAGGATCAAAGCTTGGACCACTTTTGTATATTATATACGCAAACGACATGATGAGATGTTGCTTATGCGGACGACACAACAATAATAACGGCCAATAAGAAGATAAACATTGCGACTGAGAAAATGCAGAATCAGTTTAATATTATCACGAAGTGGAGTCACGACAATGGTCTTATTATAAATGCCAATAAGACTAAAGTTATGCACATAAAGCCACGTCACACAGTGCTTTGTCCCCATATAGTGAATCGGCAAAATTAGAGAAGTTATCGTAGAATAATGAAATTTGGTGTGCTGGTTCAAAATATGTCAATTAAAAAAAATTCGAAGTTTCGGAAAAATCGGTGCAAGGACATGACTACCTCCCATACATCCTTAAATTTAAAAATTTATTTTTAGCTATAATTGTGAATAAATCGAAAGTTAAAATATGTCTTTTAGCTCAGTGGTTAAATTTGTTTTATTCGATGCAAGGACATGATTACCTCACATATATAATTTTTCTCAAAAACTAAATTGTAACTACATTAGTGATCAGAATGCACTAAAAACTTATAACAACTTATAAAACTATATTTTTGAGCTCTCTGGGAAATTTCGCTTCAGTCCATACAAGGACATGACCATCTCCCATATATCCTTTTTCTCAAAAACTAAATTTTAGCTACATTTGTGATCAAAATGCAAATAATTAAATATTCCCTTTAAAATGGTCATAAATAAATTTGTTTCTAAATTTGATAAAATAAGATAATTTATTTTAATTGTAATTAATGATGTTGTCTTTCAAAATGTATTTCTCAATATCTTTGAATTCATCATTATTTTTTATGTGTTTTGTGGACCTAAGTGACGATAGTTCCTGATCCGACATTAATAATAAATGAGCCATTAAATCTCTATTTGTATTTTCTCTTGTCGTTTCTATTGTATGGGAAAATCGCACATTCCTTATATTTTTGTGACTGGCTTCTAAGGCTTCTTCGGACAAACACCCTAGAAGAAAAGTAGTTTTAAAAAATGTGTAAAAGGTTTTTTTAATATTTTATTACCTATTGGCAAGTTGAAGTATTCCAGAACATCGCACCCATGCACTAAAACATATGGAATAAATACTGAATTAGAATCAGCAAATAAATCAACATGCACTTCTAATAATAATTTACATACTCTCTACTCAGTTTATTATCAAAATGTTAGTGGTATGAGAACCAAGTCCAACGACTTTGTGTTATTCATGTCTTCGCGGGAGCATGACATTATCATTATTACCGAAACATGGCTTAACGATAAAATTAACAGTAAGGAGTATTTTGACAACTATTATTCAGTTTATCGACATGATCGTTGCTATACTACATCCGAGAAACAGAAAGGCGGCGGCGTTTTAGTAGCTGTGAGAGCTGATTTTACTTCCGAGTTTGTTCCCCTGAATAACACTAACATTATTGAACAATTATGTATAAAACTATCTTTTGTGAATAATTATGTAATTTTTATTGTTGTATCGTATATTCCTCCTAATAGTTGTTTTGATACCTACCGATTTCATTTGGAAAATATCCAGAGCCTTCTGGACAACTTGGTTTCGAACCAATATGTTTTTGTTTTTGGTGATTTTAACCTACCGAATATCCATTGGAATTTGGAAGATAATGTGTTGTTACCTTTTAACATAACTTCTGATATTGATGATTATGTTACGAGTTTTTTTCTTTTAAACGATTTTTGCCAACAAAATGGATTTAAAAATGATATCGGTAGGATTCTTGACCTTATTTTTGCCAACGATTTCATAAAAGTATCTTGCAATTTGGCTTGCTCTCCAGTTTGTGTAAATTCGGTACATCATAAAGCGTTGATACTCAATTTTGAGTTTTTTACCTTTGACAGTAAAAATTCTAGTCCTATATTAGAATTTAATTTTAGAAGAGCTAATTTTGATGGTTTAAATAACTACTTTAAAGCAGTTGATTGGTCTACATTATTTGAATCCGATGATCCGCTTAGCATTTACTCTTTTATTTGTGCCCATTTTAACAAAGCTATTGATCTAAACGTACCGTTATTAAAACCAATAACTAACAATAAACCTCGTTGGTATAATTCACGATTGTGCCACTTGAAGAATATTACAAACAAAGCTTATGCGAATTACAGCAAATCAAAAAGTGATGCCGATCGTAGTCGATTCCATTTAGCGCGGAGAGAATACAATTTCTTAAGAAATTTTCTTTATAAGCAATATTTATTCGAAATTGAGAGCAAAATTAGATGCGATTCTTCTATATTTTGGCACTTTATAAACAGTAAGAGGAACAATAACGGTATTCCTAAACGTATGTTTTATAATGGAATGCAATCTGATAGTATTCTGAGTACGTGTGATCTATTTTGTAACTATTTTCAAAACACGTTTATCAAACCTGTTTTAACTGATTCCACTTTTCATATGCTTATTAACGACAACAATATTATTAACTTTGATATTGGTATTGATGATGTAATTGAAGCCATAAATAACTTAAAGAATGATACGAGTTCCAAAATTTCTGCGGGTACGTTCCCTTCAATATTTTTCAAAACATGTTCATCTAATATTGCTGGCGCCATTGCTAGGCTTTTTAACTTATGTATAAAACAGGGAAAATTTTTGGATCATTGGAAGCTTTGCTGTATTGTTCCAATTTTTAAATCTGGTGATCGAAGCCTAGTTACTAATTATAGACCCATTGTCCTTCAAAGCCCATTTGCAAAAATTTTCGATTTCATCTTAAAGAATAAACTTTTCGTCCTCGTTAGAAATTTCATTTCACATCGACAACATGGTTTTATGCCGAATAGATCCTCATTAACAAATTTAATGTTAGTAACTCGCGATATTGTTACTGCAATGGAGCACAAGTCTCAATGTGATGTTATATATACTGATTTTGCTAAGGCTTTTGACACAGTGAACCACGATCTTTTACTACGTAAACTTTGTGCATTCGGCCTCTCAGATAATTTATTGAAATTTTTCATGAGCTTTTTGTCTGGTAGAAAGCTCAAAGTTAATATAGATAATACTTCCTCTTCAGTATTAATTGATGCATATTCTGGTATTCCTCAGGGAACGCATGTTGGACCTTTGCTTTTTATAATTTTTATTAACGATTTACCTTTGACTTTTAAATATTCAAAGTGTCTGTTGTTTGCCGATGATTTGAAATTATATTCTTCTATTTGCAATATCAATGACTGCATATACTTACAAGCTGATCTGAAAAATTTGTCTAACTGGTGTTTGGAAAATGGTATTCATATTAATGTTTCAAAATGTTGTATAGTTTCATATCATTACATAATGAACCCGATAATCTACGATTATTCTGTTGGTGACCTCCCGCTTAAGCGTGAAGTTAAAGTTAAGGATTTGGGCGTCATTTTCGACGTCAAATTAACTTTCTCAGACCATATTGATTATATAGTTTCTAAGTCGTATTGTATGCTTGGTTTCATTAGAAGGAATTCTAAAGATTTCAGAGATGCTTACACACTTAAATCTTTATATGTCTCTTTGGTTCGGAGTTTATTGGAATATTGTTCTATTATTTGGAACCCATACCATTTAGGTCAAATCAAACGTATTGAACGGATTCAGAAAATTTTTACTAAAGCTGCTTTAAAGTTGTCTTGGCCATATGAAGTACCACCTTATGAGGTGAGAAGAAAACTGTTAGGTATTCAATCCTTAGAAGATCGCAGGTCTTGCTCTTCTCTGTTATTTGCCTATAACCTTTTATCTGAAAATATTGATTGCCCTGAAATTAGAAATTATTTTACCCTATATTGCCCTCCAAGAGACTTAAGATTAAATCGTATGTTCGAAGAAAACACTTTTAGAACAAACTATGCGAAAAATGAGCCTATCGCAAGGTGCTTACATCTATGTAACAGTTTTACCCCACATTTGAATTTTAATGTTAGTTACAATATATTTAAACTTTTTCTATTTAAGTATTATAATTAAATTGTTAAGTAATCTGTAGGAATTTAATTCCGTAGATGAAATAACTAAATAAATAAATAAAACCTTATGAACAGTACTTGGCATGTAATACCAGCCATACTGAATTAAATACAAGTTCCTAGTAATATAAATGTTGTAACATTAGCCGGGATTCCGCAAGATAAAACTCTTAATATAATGCCAAAATTATCAATAAGACACACACATACGCAGTCAATAAAATTGCACAGCTTGCAAAATTTAATTGAACATTGAACGTCTCTGGAGCCCTTTACTTGGAAAAAATTATATAATTATTTTTTTGGTCTTTGTAAAACTAAAAAATATAGACGTTTTAAAAAAATGCAAATTTTCAAATTTCCGGTTAAAAATCTAAAATTTTTTTTTTACTAGTGGTTAGATTTGTTAACAAAGTCTATAAATAAGAAATAAAAAATTGCCTACTTTTTATTTACACATTTTTAAAATTTTTTTAAAGTTTGCAAAACTTTAGGGTTTCCGCAAAAAAAAAAGTTCTTTCAATTTTTGGTAAGTTTTTGTCACTATTTAATAAAAATTATAAACTACATCAAAATTTGATTCATTTTTTATAGTAATAATAAAAAAAAGTTATAAACTATTTTTTTTTAATGTTGGCAGTACCACAAACTTAGGTCTTTGTAACTTTTTCTGCAACTTAGGAAACATGTGATAAAAAAATTGTATCACTTTTACATTTCCGGGTGAAAAATCTAAAACTTCTTTACATATTCTATTTAAGCCCTTTAAAATGTACTAAAATCGCAAATCAAAAATTACCTATTCTTAAAAAAAAAAAATTGTTTACTCTATCAAACTTTTGCATTTTAGTAATTCCAAATAAAAAATCGCAAAAGTTTTCGATGGCCTTAACAACTTTTCCATAAAAAATATTAACCAAAAATAATTTTTGTTTTTTTGTACCTATAGTAATAAACATCACTGTTAAGTTTCAAAGGAACACAATAAAAAATGAAATTTTGACAATTTTTTTTTGTAACACAGTAAAAATCGTTTTTCTGTTCAACAGTTTTACCTCAAACATTTTCTGACTTTAGCGCCCTCTACTGTTAACAAGAAGAACAGATCATAAATTCTACTTACGAATCTATTTTAGGTACTTTGTTAGCTTTACAAAAATGTATATTACTTAAATATTCTATGCACTTTATTTTATTTTAATTTTGCCTATGAGACAAAGCACTGTGCGTCACCTAGTCGATAAAACTGTTACACTGCAATTTTATGACCCAAAATGTCTTCACAGCAACGTTAATATGATGAACAATCAGGCTAACGATTGCACAAGTTTCATTGAACAAGTTTACATCTATAAATACCTTGATGTGATTATTGACAGTAATTTTAAATGGAGAAGTCACATTGAAAAATTACAGAGGAAACTTAGGAAAGCGTCCTATATGCTGTACCATTTAGGCAACTGCTCCACGTATGATGCTCTGCGTCAGGCATACTTTACATTAGTGGAATCGTATATCCGGATGGAGTTACGGCTTGGGGTAGTGCAAAATACAGCAGCACTCTCCAAAAAACGCCAGACCGAATATTAAAAATTTTACATAAAAAAACAATCTGAGACTTTAAACAATAATAATCATGATTATAACATTAACATGAATACGAACATACGCAGCACAACGGAAAACGGCATTTACGCAATCAGCATGATAGACAACTTTGGCAACAACCTTCAGAGAGCAACGGACGACAATCAATCAAACAGAAAGAAGCCTTACGAATCCTAACAAGCGGGCCTTGACAAGAATTGCCAGAGACCTTCAGGTTCTTAGCGTGAAGAACATCTATTATGCAACCTTGGCCAAGGAATTTTACAATGATAGCAGATATTTAAAGCTGATAGAACATACTAACAACACAAGGAGGCGAGCTCAAGGAAGATTTAAAGTGGAACGATTGACAAACGAGTATGGAAGAAGTTCGCTTTCCGTAACATTGCCAACAATTTTGAACAAAATACCGACTGAAATAATCAGCAAACGGAATAAGCCAATAAAGGAATACCTGATAGGCTCACAATAAAGCCTGATACTCTGTTCATAATTTCGTACGAAATGCTGTCAAAGCCCATATAAAAGTAATTGGTACGAAATAAATAAGAAATAATGTTGATGAACTAGTACTCTGTTTGTTTTTGAAAAAGTCACGAAATGTTTCTGGCCGCATGTTTTCTAAATGAAAAACGTTTCAGGCAACATTTTTTGTTTCAACTACGCAACAATAGGTCTGTTTGTGCAAAATGTTGTCTGCGTACTCGAAATCTCTTGCAAAAAGAGAGCTAAAAAGATAATTTTTTGACAGTTGAACGTCAGAGAACTTGCAAAATGTTACTGGAGAAATTTCTGCTTGCAAGATTTTGCAACTACTTTGAACAGCTGTTTTCATATAATGTTTGAATTAAATAAATGTTGTGAAGTGAAAATAAAAATTGAAATTTAGCAATGGCTGAGGTAAGTAGTTACAAATGTGTTTATTTTTAATGTTTATAATAAATTATAACAAACAAAACATTTTATTTCATGGTAGAAACGTTCAAATATACAGTGCGACCGTGGCGTAAGTGGATTGGAAATGGCAGAAGTGATATAAGCAGCAGAAGTTTCAGTTGTTTACACATCGATCAGCTGTTTTCTTGCAAAATTTCACTGGATACTGTGTGCGTACTTTTTCAGATTTTCTCAGCCGATAGAGTAACATTGTTCTTACTCTCCCAAAAAAATTGACTGAGTATTTGCTACTGGAAAAGTACGCAGACAGACCTAATATGAGCAGCACTTTTTTCGCACGGAATTGTGAGCAACAGCTGATTAGTTAAGTATTTGTATTTAATTTTAAATTTGTTGTTGTGCCAAAATGTATAAGTGTGCAGAAAAACGTAAATTTATTAAAAAGTGAAAAAGAAAAAACAAAATTTAGTGACGCAGAAAAGCGTATCCTTATTTCTGCAGTAAAAAAAAAGAAAACTTATTTGGGATAAGTCCCAAATGATATATTCTAACCGCAGTGCCGCGAAATCATCGTGGATAGATATTGCTAAAGAGATTGGAAAACCTGGTAATGTTTGTATGATCTTTTTTGATTATTATTAGATGAAGCTTGTAAGCAAAACTGGAGAAGTATTTTGAGTAGCAAACGGTATCACAACCAAAAACGAAAAGCATCTCTTCAGACGAATCTCAGGTTCCGTGGTAGTTTTCTGAGGACTTCACTGAGACGTCGGAATTGAGAACGTAAGTGATTGTAGAACCAGTTGCTCACAGCTTTTAAGAACGCCAGATCGGCAGCCCACGCAAGATATTTTATCTGATTCTGAGATGCCGTCTATTACGCCACCGGATAAAAAAACAACTTATTTATATGTAAGTCTTTATTATTCGAATTTAAAACGTAACTTTAGTTGCAGTTTTATAGATTTTTATTTTGGTTTAGAAAAACAGAGTATCGACAAAGTCGATACAAAATGTGCGAACACGTGTGAATACATAGCAGTCGTAAGTCATAGTGTAGAAGCAGCTCTAAATTTGTCAATTCCTTGACGTTCCTAACAATTGGGGTTATGCGTGATAAAATTTATATCAGTACCTAGCTGTGTAAGCCATAACCTGACGGTGGATCATATCACTGTAGATAAAATGTAGCGTCATCTTCGCCTTAGAAGGCCTTCATATACGTATGTCCTCCAGTCACTCCTAGTTGCAACTTCAAAAGCCCGAAGCAGGTCGCAGCCTTCATTCCTTGCTAAAGAGTTGAAGACTATCCAACTCCTGGTCCAGAACGCATGAAGCTTAATATAATTTAAGAACACAACGGCAATCAAACTCACTGGACCGTTCATTGTGAATGACCCGATCGAAATCACAACCACCACGATCGAAATCACAACCACCACGATCCTCCCGAAGAACCAATCTCAATAATCTGTCAGAGAACAACTAAAAGGTTAAAAGGACAAATTGCTGAATTCTAGGGCTTTACTGATTCCCGTGGAAATATAGTGGATTGTCCAGTTGGCTCCTGCTAGCCTTGAAGGGAACTGAGATCCCTTTTACCCACAAAGACACATGTATTGTAGGAAGCCGAAGACTAATTCTAGCAACAGGTCTTTCCTAGTTGCAACTTTAATGATTCCAGAGCAGGGCTGCAAACCACCACTCCTTGCTGAAGTGCTGGAGACTTTCCAACTCCTGTCCAGAACACATGTCTAGCATGCTCACTGGACTGGATCATTCACCTGTGGGTGCTATTATTAGCGAGATGATCCTGGCCACCATAATCATTCATGCTTGGGGCCGCGAAACAACAACCACCACAATACTCCCATATAAGGGCCAACCTCAATAATCAGCCAGAGAACAGTTAAATGTCTAAAGAGACAAATAACGGAACTCTGTGAGCTTACTGATTCCCGTGGAAATAACGTGGAGTTCCCAGTTGTCCCTGCTGCCTTTAGGGGACTGGACTCCCTTTTTCCCCCAGTTGCACAGGTCTAGATAGTAAAGTATTCTATAAAGATTGATAAATGTCGCCCCGGGGGGGGGGGGGGG
Organism: Trichopoda pennipes; assembly: GCA_030448955.1. Lineage (NCBI taxonomy): Eukaryota > Metazoa > Arthropoda > Insecta > Diptera > Tachinidae > Trichopoda > Trichopoda pennipes. The sequence continues at coordinate 7,785,500 of JASKUP010000028.1, read as the reverse complement.
GTTATAGCGTACACTACACAAATTTCATTTCCTTTCATCCGTAAAAAAACCTGTAAATACAGGGTGTCTGCCGGGAAGATATACTACCTTGTTTTGCCGCCATTTTGGTAAACATTAGTCTTAACAGTCAATATTTGGCTATCGTGAGGTATCGTGTATCTTCTCTTTTGCAATAGCGATCAGATCTACTATGGGAATTGTCCCCGATAGTACTTCATTCTTGCTACTTAACCTGTCCACGAGTCCAGTTTTTACCATTGACACACAAAACTTAGGAAAAGTTATCCCCGATACGAATTGTAAATTTAAGTCCGGGATATCAAAACTAATTTTTCAATTTGAAGTACAAAATCATTAAAATCATTAATAGAAATGTTATTTAAAAAAGCAATAACAAAATTCTTCGCGAAATAAAGTGTGCAAGTTGAGCCAATTTACTTCCTAACCTCAAATTTGCCCAACCTTTATTATATTGGCGAAATCTTGTTTTTAATTATTAGTGAAAGTCCAAAAAAGGTTTAAACGTTGAGAAATATAAACAATAAATAATAGAAAATATCAAAAACAACAACAATTTAATTGCCTCATTTCTCCTACCCTATTCCTTATTTTTGTAAATGACCTTCTTTGTCGAACTTTCAACCCTTTATATTGTTTTGTAGATGACAGCGCCATTTGTCATTCGTATTCATTTGGTAATAGACCAGACCATTTGGAGGTTAGTTCCGAAAGGCAAAACATGCATAATACTCGTACGCCTAATCACGATCTCGCGACAATCTTGGAATGGGGTCGTGTGAATAGAGTAGAATTTAATGCTCTTAAGATGCAATGCTCGGTAGTGGTGCTGCATCTATGGGTGATATAGGTATTACGGAATCGGAAGCTCTTGATGTTCTTGGCATGCAAATTCAGTGTGATGTTCGATGGACTAAACACATTTTTCGGATTTCTAAAGAAGCTTTCAAGTGTCTCGGTTTTCTAAAGCGGTGTAGAAGATAGTTCACTCTATCCGATCTTCGTACTTACATCCGTCCAAAAATGGAATATAACTTTCATGTATGGGCCGGCGCTGCAAAGTTTATTTTGGGGTTACTCGACCGCGTACAGAAGAGGGCCAAGAGACTCATTGAAGACAGTAGGGTATCCAACTCTATTGATTCTCTAGAGCATCGGCGCAATGTGGGGTGCATTTTACTGTTCTATCGTTACTACAATGGTAAGTGTTCTAATGAAATTAGGTAACTTATTCCCGATAGAACAGGCAGAGTACTGATCTTAATTCAAAACTTATTACTACAAAGACTGTGAAGTATAATATTAAATAACTAGTTATAAACGAACTTATTTATTTTTTAAGTTTTAATATCCTGCAGACAAGCATAAAAGCTTTGCGGGTTTAGGAATTGAAAGATAATTTTTGTACAATAATAAATGATGAATAATAAATGAATTTGTACAAAAATTTGTACAAAACCGTATCACTAAAGATTTTTTTGTTGGAAAATGCGTTGTTTTCGTTCAGTATTTGAAACAGCTAATTCAAAAACGTTCGATGCAAACAATTCTGGAACGAGATATAAGTGCGAAGATAATGATATTTATGGAAAATGTTATGCAAGGTATCTGCAGCAGTGTCAAACTATGGTGAATATTGATGAGTTGATGTTGCAAGCTTATTCCCAACATTTTGTTGTATAGCGGCTATGCATGCATCACTACGGCCACTGCGAGCATATTGTTTTAGTCTATTGTGATCAACAATACCTTGAGCCTCGAATTTAGCGATTAAATTAAGCACGGCGATTGAAGATGGATCATAATTACGGTAGAGATGCTTATATTTTAAGAAGTGATACAGGAAACTTTCAAACTCAACTTTCTTTGCCAAAAATTAAATTATATTAAATAAATATTAAAGGATGACAGTTCAATAGTTGAAATTTAATCATTTGACAGACAATTTACTTCAAAACCTCAAATTTACCCATCCTTCATCCATTTGGCTTGATTTCGTTGTTGTAATAAACTACACTCGTCGTCTACTAAAAAACCTTTTATTTGTTAAATGAGCGATGTATTTTCAACATCCAGACTTTAACCCTTTCAGGCATTTGTTCGTATACAACGACGCTATTTAAGAGCTCATGTCTCATAACAAACGATACATTTTTTTTAGAGAAGCAAAGCAAAAATATATTTTATATCTTTGTCTGGGTTTTGTTTTTTTTTTCGCAAATAAAAAAGTTTTTGTGTTTCTTATTCAGTGTTTTGTGCGCGTGGGTGGACGATTTTTTTCCTGAAAATTTTGGCAATAAACAATTGCTCTAATTTTAATAAAGGACTTAAAGTATTTCAGTGGCATTTGTATTGCGTTACATTTCTTGTTGCTTTTATGTTATTCTTTAGTAAGTTATATTCTTGTTTGGACCCCAAATCCACTATGAACAGACAAAACGGCTTGACTGTAAAGGAAATTAATCATATTCTGGAGCTCAATTGGGATGACTCAGATGCTGAAGCAAAACCTGAAGGACCTTCGGTAGAAATCCCTGTTGACGAAGCAAGCATTTTGAATAGTCTTTGCGAGGAAATAACGGTTGCAGATTTACGCGATGAGCTCCGTGAAGAAATAGAAACTGAAGAATTGGAAGAATGGTAATAATTATAATATGGTTTAGATATTTCTTTGGACACGGTTATCCATCTGCTCAGGAACTTGCCAGAAATCAAAACTATGAGGTGTACTTTGATAATTGGTTTACATCCTTTCATCTAATGAAGATTCTAAGAGATAAAGATTTTGTAGCAAACGGAATGGTGCGAAGCAACCGTTTAGGAAAGGTAAGCTTAGACTCTAATGCAAAGTTGAAGGAAAACGGGCTTGGTTCATACGATTATAGAGTGGAATCACACAATGATATCAAAGTTATAAAATGGTTTGATAATAAAACTGCTGTTCACGGACTATTTTATTGCACCATTGTCTACATGTCGGCAATGGAATCAACGTAAGAAAAAATTTGTTGAAACTGCAATTCAAAATGCTGTTCAGCAATATAACCATTTTATGAGAGGTGTTGACCTGGCAAATGCGCTCTGTGAATTATATAGAATAAATCACCGATCTAGAAAATGAGAAATTTCTTTTGGGTCTTGAACTCCGCAGTCACAAATAGTTGGCTTCTATATAGACGTCACGGTCACTTACTCTAATACAATTGCAAACTAAAGTTGCTACTGGCCTTATATACAAAAATACTTTAGGTCCGAGGAAGTGTGGTCGTCCATCAGACTCTTTACAAATGTCTCTCGTAACTTCAGAGCGTTGTGTACCTTCAAAATTCAATTTGCAGGCGTAAGGTACGATGGTGTTGTTCATTTGCCATGTTACAAACCAAAGCAATCACGTTGTAAATTTTGTAAAAATGGTTTAACAACTGCACTAAACGCAATATTTCTATATGTTTTACGCCTAAAAGAAATTATTTCAAGGAGTTCCATGAAAAATGAAAATGTATATTAAAGTATCTTAAAAAACATTCTGTTATTAAATGCTTTTCCTATTCTAAATTACTCAATAAAATCAATATAAAACAATTATTTTTCTCTAGCAAAAAAGTTTACCTTATTACCCCGTTTATGAGCCATGTTGTATATATACAATATCCTACAAAAACTAGATTGGAACAGCAACTTTAAATTTTACTTCTTTTTTGTCTTTTCCAAGGTCAATAAAGTTAGAATAAATGTTAAAAAAAAATATTGTTGCCATAACAGAGTTTGGTGCATGAGAGGGTTAAATTGAAAACCAGTTTTGTCCAGCTTTCCTATAATGTTTGCTTAAGATGTCTAAAATATTTCGTTAAATGAATGTGTGTGTGTATATGTATGTTTGTGTATGCATATGTATACTTTGGAGCTTCGGATTTTTCAACAAGAAGGTTGTTTTAGGATTGTGGCAACAACAACAACATGATAGTTTTGACATTTAGTTTTTTGACGTATTCGTAGGCAATTGTTACAATGAATTCCATTTTACACGAAAATCGCATTAAAATAATTAAAATCCAGCACGAAAATAGTGCTTCTGTTAAAGTTACATTTCATAAAATTTATGATATTTTCGTCCTTCTGCGACCACTATTAAGAATTTGGTCGTTAAAATTGAGTTAGCAGGCCACAGTGTTGAAGCAATTTCAAATTTGTCAATTCCTCGACGTTCTCAATAATTGTAAATAACCAAAAATCACCACATGGCGAATTTTGCGTAAGGATTTTTTTGAAGCCTTTTACATGGTTCAGCTGGTTGCAGGAATTGAAGCCGTAAATGCGCTTAATTCATTCAGGAACAACTGGCTGATTTGTCTGAAAAAATCATTTTTTCAGACGAAGCCTATTTTCACTTGTCAGGGTAGGTCTAAAAGCAAAATTGGCGCATTTGGGTTTCGGAAAATCATGAAGCGATTATTAAGAAGTCTTTGCATGCTTAACGTGTCACTGTATGCTGCGCTTTGTGGTCTGGAGGCGTGATTGGCCCGTTTTTTTTCGAAAATGAGGCTGGAAGTGCTATGGATCACGCTATTGCGAGATGTTAACAACTCAATTTTGACCTATTATTATTACTTTTCTCTTCGCAATACAATCAAAATTTGTTTCATTTTAATATAAATTGTTTATATTTATTTTGTTTTATAAAACATACTTCTTGTTGAAGAAACCCTTTATTTTACGCTCATTGTTTTAATGGAATATTTTTTTTATGTTTGTAGAAGTGTTTTGTATTTATATAACTAAAATTAAGCAAAACAAAATATTAAATTCTACCAGCGTACTAAATCACCTTTTTGTGTTATCTTTTCTATGTACGGTTTTCCACTATTTGATCTTTGGCACTTATTTTAATTGATTTCATTGGTTATGTTTTTATGCTAAGACCTGCAGCTTAAACCTGTTCAGAAGTATTACCTATAATGGCAAATTTAAGATTAGGAAGTAAATTGCCTTAAAGCATACACTCTTCTCTGACATCTTTAGTTTTATTGATGCCAATGTAGAGTGGAAATATGGGAATTTATAGTGCAGTATAATATCGGGCAAATGCCCACTTCTATCTAGCATGCTGTTTTCACAAAATTTTGAAGCACATTTTGCAACAAAGCTTTGCTTATCTCAGTAATGCAGTGACGAGTTTCATCATTTAGAGCAGTGATGGGCGAACTACGACTCGAGGTTTCAATCCGGCCCGCCGAGCGTTTTTCAAAAAAAATTTAATCACCTATTAAAAAATTATGCCCAAAAAATAAATTCACATTATGTTTTAAAAAAGATATAAATTGACAATTTTAGCAAAAAAATGCGATGTTTTCATATTATATTGTGTACAAACTGCGTATTTTTCTGGGAAATATTGTACACACAAGTTTTCTGAAAAATGTTGTACACAACAACAACTTTCTTATACAATATTCCAACAAGAAACTTAAAAAGCATGAAACAAAAACAACTAATGTAGACCTATTGTATTGTGTCCAAACTGCGTAGTTTTCTATGAAATATTGTACACACAAGAGAACAACAAGTTTCTGATACAATATTCCAAGAAGAAATAAAAACATCATAAAACACTAACAACTAATATAGAAAACTGAACGTATAAGATAACAACAATTATTATATGTGAGATCTAGAAGATTCTTGAATATTCGAGACAACATGCGCAACAAATATAAAAGGGCCAGCGATGGATTAATCAGCCAGCAATCAGTAAAAGTGTAAATCTCGTGACGTAAAGAATAAATTGTCAAGTAAAATTATAAAGTTGCCAACGTACAGTTTTATTTGTGTAATTAAAATAATAAAGTGTATTGTAAATACCCCCATAAATGTCAATCGAAAATAGAAAGAGAAAAATTGATTCGGAATGTCGAGCATTTCAAGAAGAGTGGACATGGAAGTACTTCTTTAAGGAATACAACCAGCTGGTCACATTGTTGCTGGTCACATTGTTGCCTATAAAATAGCAAAATAAACAAACCGTTATCTGAAGGAGAATTTATTAAGGATGTGTAAATTAGCATTGGAAAAGTATTATGCCCAGAAAAGGTAAAAGATTTCAAATCTATAGGGCTGTCGGGTAGAACGGTCACAAAAAGAATTGAAGCGATTTCTTCTAATTTAACCAATCAACTCGATGGACGTCTTAAAAAGTTTAAGTATTTTTCAGTCACTATGGACGAGAGTGTTGACAGGAGTGATACAGCCTAACTTCTAATTTTTATCAGAGGAGTCGATGAAAACTTTGTAATAACCGAAGAACTTGCTTTGAAAGGAAAGACGACAGGAAAAATAATTTATGATGAATTTAGGGAGGGGATGGAATCTCTTAATGCCCCAATTTCCAAATTAATTTAACAACTGATGGAGCACCTAATATGGTGGGAAAAATACGGGGTTTGCAGGAGTTTATAAAAGTCAGAATCCTGAAAGCGAAACAACTTTTTTACATTGTATAATCCACCAAGATGTTCTTTGCAAGGCTGCCTTGGATATTAACCACGTAATTAATATTATTTGAAAATTAATTAATACCATTCGAGCCCGTGGTTTGTTACATCGACAATTTTAAAAGTTTTTATCGGAAGTTGATGCAGAATTTTCAGATGTACTTTATTACACAAAGATCAGGTGGCTGAGTTGTGGGCAGGCCTTCTCGAGAGTTTGGAGTCTTCTCGAAGAAATTACAGTTTTTCTAAAAACCAAAACTGAAATTTGGGATGAGTGGGAAATATTGGAGGATAAGAATTGATGCATCGAGTTTTCTTTTTCACGGATTTACTCGAGCACTATAATAAACTGAACAAGAAGCTACAGGGAAGAAATCAATTTATAGATGAAACTTGGGGCAGTTTGCGGTTTTTTAAAACTCAATTGTTTATATATTCTAAATGTTTGGGAAAAAATGATTTGACTCATTTTCCAAGACTTAATTCTTTGAGGCCTGTGAGTGAAGAGAAGTTAAAAGTCTTTTCACAATCTTCATTAAAAGTGTATTCGGAATTTGAGGCCAGATTTGCTGACTTCAAAAAAATCCAACCATGTTTAGATATTTTTTTAGATGCCTTTTAATGTTAATCCTGAGAATGTTCCATCTGATCTACAATTGGAACAGCTATTTTTAAATATAGATAAGCTTAATTTCTATAAATGCTTACCAAAAGATGAATTTCCAAAGCTAGTTTATCATGCGCAGAAAATTATGGCAATGTTTGCTTCCTCATATTTATGTGAACAGGCCTTTTCAGTAATGAAATGCAAAAAAAAATTAAATAAGAAACCGATTGTCAGGCGAGAGTCTATTTAATTTATTAAAAGTCGCATTCTCCCAGTTGGAACCAGATTTTGAGGAAATTATGTCAAGTCAGAAACAGATCCATGCTTCCCATACATCTGGAAAATTTTAAAATCATGATAAACCGTATCTTAAAAAATTTTCTGTTGTTTTAAAATATTATGTAATATAACTAATAAATATACAGAGTGTGATTTGTTTTACATCCGCGCCTGACTATATAGTCTTAATCAGATGGTGGACAAACCACTATAGTATAATTTGGAACGTCATACATGCGTCCTAGATAGCCGAAGACATAATTCTAAGCAACAGAACCACCTAGTTGCAACTTGAATGATTTCAGGGCAGATCTGCAAACCATCACACCTTGCTAAAGAGTTGGAGACTTTCTAACTCCTGTCCAGAACACATGTCAAGCATACTCACTGGAGTGGATCATTCACTTTGCGTGTCATTATCAGTGAGATGATCCTGGCCACCATAGAACCATAGACTGTTATGGGGCCTCGAAACCACAACCACCACGATGCTCCCATATAGGGGCCAACCTCAATGATCAGCCAGAGAACTATTAAATGTCTAAAGAGACAAATAATGAACTCTGCGTGTCACTGATCCCCGTGGAAATAAAGTGGAGTTTCCAGTTGTCTCCCTGTCTGACTTCAGGGGACTGGGCTCCCTTTTTCCCCCAGTTGCACAGGTCTAGATAGTCGAGTATTCTATAAAGACCGATAAATGTGCCCCCGGGGGGGGGGCTAATAAATATACAGCTTAAACCGAACTTTTAATTGAACAGCAACCCCATAATTTTGTTAATGAATGACCCTCTATGTTTTTTTTTAATTTAATGGCCTGCTGCAAGATTTTCTTTAATTTATTGGCCCGCCAGCCAAAAAGTTCGCCCATCACTGTTTTAGAGACTCAGTCATTTGTGGGTTGTTTATATAAATCTGGTCCTTATAATGGCCCCAGAGAAAATAATCTAGCGGCGACCGGGAAATTTTTCATGCAATAACTGGTTAGATATGTGGCTTTTAGCGCCATCTTGTTGAAACTAAAGGTCTCTGATGTCAACATAATTCAATTGTGGCCACAAAAACTTGGTTATCATAATTTGGTAGCGCAGCCTCATTTTCCAAGAATCTTATTTTCCAGTATCTTTTTTGAGGACGGTTTGTGGATTTTGCATGCGTCAACTGTGTTATTTTACATAATACGCTCGTAGTGGCCGTGGTGCCACTACGAGCGTACTATTTTGGTTTATTGTAAGCAATAATAACGTTAGTATCAAATTTAGCAATTAAATTACGCATAGCTATTTCAGAAGGAGTTTGATTACGAGAAAAAGCTTTTTGAATTTTACGAAGTGATACAGTGAAATTTTCACCATTAAAGAGTCTAACGTTGCATGTTTAAAAATTTACAACTTTTTTTATTAAATAAATAACAGTTCAATTCTTTTCATCTAATCATTTGATAGACAATTAACTTCCTAACCTTAAATTAGCCCATCCATCGTTAGCTTTTTTTTCTATTACGAAGTTTATTTACTTACGAAATCTTATTATTAAAAAGTAAGCTAAAGAAATTATTTTTTCTATTATGTATAATTTTATATTGTCAAGAACACAGTTAGAAGGATAATTATATAGGGTTTTTCAACAATAAGTTTGGTTTTCAATTGTGGCAACACCAACAACATTATAGTTTTAATTTTTTTTTGTTTGCAAATGTTTTCAATTTCGCACGAAAATTCATTTGAAATAATTAAAATCCACTATGAAAATAGTGGTTCCGTTAAAGTTACATTTCATAATATTCGTGATATTTTCATACAACTAATCGTTGTTCTGAGACCGCTATTAAGAATTTGGTCATTAAATTTGAGTCGACAGGCTCAGGCACAGCGCTGAAGTAGATGCAAATTTGTTAATACCTTGACGTTCTCAACATCTGGGGTTATCCAAAACCACCACATGCTTAATTTTGCATAAGGATTTGACTTTGAAGCCTTACAAGATTAAACTGGTGCAGGAATTGACGTTGAACGACCATTCACATCACCGTTGATTCGCTCAATTCATTCAGGAACAACTGCCTGTTTTTTGTTTTCCAAAATCATATTGTCAGGGTATGTCAACAAGCAAAATTAACGCATTTGGACTTTTGAAATCCTTGAGCGATTATTAAGGATGTATTTGCATGCTCAACGTGTATCTGTATGGTGACATGATTGGGCTGATTTTTCTTTACCGCAATGTATGGCGTATTATTCACGATGTGGATATCAACTGACATGTGGTTTCCACAAGACGGTGTCACATGCCACACAGCCACATGGTTTTCCTGGTATTGAATTGAACCACTCATAAATTCGTTTTAATTTTCTTATAGTTATGTTCATTTCAAGAATATAAATCATATTGAGCGAAATTTAAGTAAAAATTGTAAATGCAAGAAAACATATGTGGTATCGCATATGTTATGTGTGTGGTTTCAACAGAACGGTATCACATATCACACAGCCATATGCAATTCAAATTTCCCGATGGCACAAATTCACGACAGTCAGCAGTTAAGTGGCCAGGTAGATCGTATGATTTACCACCACTGGATTATTTTTTGTGGGGTTATATTAAGAATAGCGTTTATGCGGAGCCAATCGAAACGATATCAGCCTTAAAACTCAAAATCCGTACGAAATAGGACGGCCATTTTGCCAAAAAGTGATTAAAAACTTTGATGAAAGAATCGAAATTTGTCAGCGTGGTCATAGTAGACTTTTGCCAAATATCATATTTTATTCATAATTGCCGAACTTTTCTCTTCGTGATATAATAACAATTTGAATCATTTAAATTTAAATTGTTTGTTTCGAACACAAACTTCCTGTTGAAAAACCCTTTATATTTAAACAAAGTTTTTCTGATGTTGTAGTGTGCAAATAGTACGAGATATTCCATTTGCAAGAAATAACATCAATTAAATTTGGCACTTTTTTACTGCAAATTTGACATCGTTTTCAACGCTACTGTTTTATAACCAGACGGTAGAAGCAATAGAGAAGGAAGGCATGTTTTAAATATTTAAAATGTTGCCAGGATACAATGCTATTAGCTGCCAAAGTTTGTTATTTTGATTTAAATCGACATTCATCAGTTGCAGTAGTAGAAGCTTGTTGTTCCTTTAAAGCGTATCTGTGTGTTTGTGTCTTCCTTTTTGTTTTTTTGTTTTGCTAAAGCGTGTTATAAACTTATTTTGATTCTTAAGAAATATACTAAAGCATGGCCATTCCGCGTTATTACCTCCAAAAAACGTATTAAAGATCTTAAACTTAAATAAGAATATTGACTACAAAAAAATAAACAATTGTAATAATATTTTGAAATAATTCATTCAATTCATTGACACTTATTTGTTGCAATTCTGGAACACTATGCAACAACCAATAACTCTCGATAACTATTATCCTTGTTTAATGTCATCTAATTACGAAATTAATAATAATTTTGATTCCTATGAATAATTTTATTTTAAATTAAATTTCTTGTAAAATACACGAGTTTTTAAGGAGGCTGGCTGCTCCACCTATTTAAGCATAATAATGAGGACAAGTGCAATTTTGTTATAAGTTATTTTGTAAAATGTGTTATTGTTATATATGAATTAATTATATGTTCGATTTATGTATTTTATAACGGCTGGGCAAATTTAAGGTTAGGAAGTAAATTGTCTTAACACACGCACTTTGTTTCGATAACTTCAGTTTTATTGATACCAATGTAAAGGTAGAAATATGTGAATTAATAATGTATTAAGATGACGGGCAAACGTCTACCTGTATTACGCTAGCAGATGACCGCTCTTTTACAAAATTTTCCAGCAGATTTTGCAAACAAAGCTTCGCCTATCTCGTCAATGCAGCGTTGAATTTTATCTTTCACAACATCAGTTATTTGAGGACTGTTCACGTAAGCCCGGTTTTTCAAATGGCCCTAGAGAGGCAGTCAATTGGTATCCCCAAATCAAGAAATTACACGATCGGTAAATTTTTAATACAATAACTGAATTGTTTGGGTGTTTGTGTTCACCAAGCCATATTGTCAAAATCAAAACTTACTGATGTTAACATTAGTCAATTGTGGCCATAAAAAATTGATTGGTAGTGAAGAGAATTCGTGGTGACCTCGTTTGCTTGCTCATTTTCGAAAAAATATAGACCAATAATGCCGCCTGATAACAAATCACACCATTTCTTTGGATTTATTGGTCCTTTGAGGACGGTTAGTTGATTTGGGTAACCGCTCTATGCGACAATTGTTTATATAACCGCCTAATGGAAAATGAGCTTCATCACTAAAGATTTTGCTTAAACATGCGTTGTTTTCTTTGAGTTTTTCAAACAACCAATTCCCAAATTTTCGCCGTATACTATGGTCGGCCAGAGTGTGATTTGTTTTACATCCGCGCCTGGCTATGTAGCCTTAATCAGATGGTAGACAAACCACTATTCATAATTTGGAACGTATGCTCGTCCTAGATAGCCGAAGGCATAATTCTAAGCAACAGAACCACCTAGTTGCAACTTTAATGATTCCAGGACAGGGCTGCAAACCATCACACCTTGCTAAAGAGTTGGAGACTTTCCTACTCCTGTCCAGAACACATGTCTAGCATGCTCACTGGACTGGATCATTTACTTTGCGTGTCATTATCAATGAGATGATCCTGGCCACCATAATTTTTATTATTCCCTTATGGGGCCGCAAAACCACAACCACCACGATGCTTCCATATAGGGGCCAACCTCAATGATCAGTAAGAGAACTATTAAATGTCTAAAGAAACAAATAATGAACTATGCGAGCTCACTGATGCCCGTGGAAATAAAGTGGAGTTTCCAGTTGTCTCCCTGTCTGACTTCAGGGGCTGGGCTCCCTTTTTCCCCCAGTTGCACAGGTCTAGATAGTCAATTATTGTATAAAAACCGATAAATGTGCCCCCGGGGGGGAACTATGGTCGGCCAGCCTTAATTCTTTAACGAGTTGAACTTTGTAAGCTTCTCGATGAAGATGTTTAAGCAAAATGTTGCGGAAAGTCGCTTTTTTAACGCCCGGATATTGACGAGTTGATGGTCGAGACTCATTCTCAACACTTTGGCGAACAGCGGCTACTTTTCCATTGTTTTGCTCTATTGTTAGCTATGGTACCGTGAGCCTCGAATTTAGCCACTAAATTACCTACGGCAAACTTTGAAGGAGAAAAAGCTGCTAAAATTAGCAGAAGTGATGCAATTTTTCAATTTCAATTGCTTGCTCAAGATTGCAATGTTCCATGTTCAAAAGTTCCCCACTTTTTACTAAATAAATGTCAAAAGATAGCGGCACAATTCTTGATATTTTATCATTTGGCAAAGTTGCTCATGCTTTATACTTATATACGAATATATAATATTTGATCAGTTCAAATTGGTGGATACTGTAAAATATTTTCTATGTTTGACAATCATTTTTTTAAAATTACAAATTCTATTTAATTTTTTTTTTCAAAATTGCTGAACTCACGACTACCTAATTATTCTGTACATTGTGTAGTTGTTTGTAGTCAAATTCATATTCTGCCTTCTATTAAAAGAAGAATAGTTTTTCAGAAATCAGTTTTCCGATATTATGCAGCCATTTAAATAAACAAGATAAAACAAAAAATTTTGATTAAGATGATTCAAGTTTTTATTTTATACGAAGAGAAAAGTTCGGCAATTACGAATGAAAAATGTTGACTGGCAAATGTCCACCACGACCACGCTGACAGATGTCGGATTTTTTCCATCAAAATGTTTAATCACTTTTTGGTAAAATGGCGACCCTACTTCGCTAATCTCATTACGGATTTAGAGTTTTATGACTGAAATCGATTTGATTGGCACCGTGCAGACTCTGTCCTTAACATAGGCCCACAAAAGCTGGGCACTTATCTGCTGTCGTGATGTCGTGAACTTATAAGATTAAAAACTTTGGTTTGCAATAAATTGATCGTTTCATTGGTTGTATGACATATGGCACAGAACTAGGTTTATTCCCGTACTCTACTTTGGGAGCCCGCGGGTTCCCAAATTTACCCAAAAGCGTTCCTGTACACAAAGTTTGGGCAAGTGAGAGAGAGTGTATGTACTTATATATCTATATATATATGTATATATGCATAGATAACTGCATATGTACATATTTTCATGGACATAAAACAAGTAAACAATTTTGACATTTTATTTCGGGCAAAAAATTTGGTTTTTAGTGTTCCCGTACTTTTAAACGTTTTAGTCTCTAATTGAGAGTATTTTTTCATTATTCTCATTTGCCCAAACTTTACTCAAAAAGTACGGGAACACAGCTACTGTTGAAACCACATGTCAGTAGTATCCAAGCCGTCAATAATAGGCCAAAATTTAGTTGTTAGCATCTCGCGACCGCATGTCCAGCGTTATCTTCGAAAAAAAATCGACCCAATCACGCCTCCAGACCACATAACGCACCATACAGAGACATGTTGAGCATGCAAAGGCTTCTTAATAATCATTCTAGGATTTTCAGAAACCCAAATGCGGCAATTTTGCTGGTTGATTTTTTCAGAAAACCCAGCCGGTTGTTCCTAAATGAATTGAGCCAATCTTTCGCAATATGAATAATCGGTCGGCTTCTATTTCTGCACCAGCGAAACCTTGTAAGGCTTTAAAGTCAAATCGCTAAGCAAAATTCGCCATGTGGTGCTTTTGGATAACCCCAATTGTTGAGAACGTCGAGGAAATAACGAATTTGAATCTGCTTCAACACTGTGCCTCACGGATGCGATGTTTTTCGCTGAACGACCCGGTTAAACACGTCTTGGTGTTCGTACATTTTGTGTCGACTCTGCCGACTCGAAATTTAACGACCAAATTCTTAATAGCCGTCTCAAAAGAATTATTATGTTGTCTGAAAATATTGCGAATTTTATGAAATGTAACTTTGGCAGAACATTTTTTAAATTATTTTAATGCGATTTTCGTGCGAAATTGAATTCACGAATTTAACGAAATTTAACTTTAAGAGAACCACCATTTTCATAGGGGATTTTAATTATTTTAGTGTGATTTTCTTGCGAATTTGAAAACATGGTAACAATTGCCAATACATCTACTACGAATACGTCAAAAATCTAAATGTCAAACCTATCATGTTGTTGGTGTTGCCACAATTGAAAAACAAACTTCTTGTTGAAAAAGCCGATATATAAATTATTAAATCATATTTGTAAATTCCATTAAGGGGTAAAACATTTTATAAAATATTGCGACCTAATGACAACGTCAAGTGCGGGGGCTTCGTGGTTGGTTTTGTGTTTTCTGTAGCCCTTTGAGTTCATTGCTCTTTTTTATCCATATTTTTATCATTATTGCGCGGTGATTATTATCTGCGCGAAGCGATGTACGAGTGCGTTGTTGTTGTTGTCTTAAGTGAAAGCTTGTCAACTTTGTCTTCGTTTGCAATAAATTTTGGTTGATTTTAGTTCTCGTCTTTCAGCAAACAAAATGGCTCTCTGCCAAGTAGTCATTTACAAAACCCTCAGATTATTTTTCTTTAAGCTTTGGTTTTATAGACATTAATTTTGCTTGAAATGTCTTAGAAATAAATATGACAATCGTTTTGACTTTTATGATTTTCACCATTTTTCTTCTTTAAAAAGTAATCTTTCTCAATGATTCTGATTTTAATTTTTCAGCAGTTTCACTTGGCAGTTCAATAATTCCGTTCATTCCTAAAGAGACTTTTAATACTCTCCCTCCCTTAACCATGCAATTGTTTTTAACTCTTTGATCATTCAAGAATTTCATTGCATTTTTAAACATTTTTAATTTATCTTTCAAACTTTATTTGTATCTTTGAATGATATAAATTGTTTCCTAATATCTGCAACACCTTTTAATATATCGTCATACTGCTGATCAAGTTTTTGCAGTTTTGCTTTGATTTCATTTATCCCTGTTTTTATGTTAGTACCATGAAATAATCTCTATCTTTATTAGCCACTAATTCATATTGGTCACACTAAAAAACTAAAGTGAAATGATCTATTGTGTCTGTTTCCGAATTGAGAAATTTACAAGAAATATTATGAACACAAAAGAACAACAACTTGCTACAGTAAAATTTCATGAATTAAGATTGACAAGCAGAAAATAAAAGCAGTTTAGACAGAACAAGAAGATACACTGAATAATTATACCATTGTCACCTATATTTTTCTTGATGTTAAATTAGAGTTGTTGTACAAATGCTAGAACCACTCAATACAGGCAATGGAGCCACTTTAATTATGAGCGTAGCCTAGTGAGTTGATAGTGTTAAAGTTGCCATCGTGTATTTTTTGTAAAAGAAAATAGCTCATCAAAATCAATAATGTCTTATAATTAAAACTCTAAAGCGTTGCGTGTAATTATTTTGCAACAAAAGCACTTTATAAATCAAACGATTTTTAAGGGAATAAACATAACAATATGGTAACTCTTAGTATTCATATTACAAAACTTACATCTTTAAAAAAATTTTATATCACTATTATCACTTTGCGCAATATAAAACGTCTTTATACTGACGTTTATAAAATTCAATTCTTTTCAGAGTTAAAGATGACCGACTATTGTTTGGTGCGGATGTTTGTGAAAACAACGCATTTTCAACAAAATCGTTTTTAGGCTCATTTTCAATTAGAATCATTCCAAATGACATATATGACAGTTTGCATTCTCGCACACAAAGGCGAATCACTAAAGTTACCTCCTGTATAACAAGCAGAAAGATTTGTATCCACTGTATCAGTTTAAATGCGAACTTTATCGATTAAAGTCACAAAAGTTGATACAGCAGCTTTTAGGTGTTAACGTGGTATTTATGTGTGCATAAAACTAAAATTTATGTGTGCAAAAAAGTAAATCGGTTGTCTAAATAAATAGTGTAATGTAATTTTTTTTTTCTTAAAGAGAAGTAGCACTTCAGGCAACAATGCCTATTTAGTCAAGTACCGTGCTACATTCTTTAGGAAAGAGATAGAGAATAAATGAAACAGGTGGTGAAAATAGACGGATAGTCGGAAATTAACTGCCGTATATAAGACAGCACAGCGACCAGTGACTATGCCTTTATCGCTGAGCAGCCCCACCGACAGTCAATTTTTATTTTTGTAGTGAAAAAAGCCAAGGTTTTCGTTGGGAATCGAACCCACAACCCCCATACTTACAAGCTAGTACACTACCTACTAGCCTACAGGGGTACCTGTAATTACAACTCTAAAGTGTTGCGTGTAATTATTTTGCGATAAAAGGACTCAATTCACTAAACGTTTATTAAAGAAATAAACGTCATAATATTAACCAGCCAGTTCAAGAAGAGGCTTCATTGTCCCTATTGTTAAAAAAACTTATTACCTCATAGGGAGGCTTCATAGTTTATACCATTTAAAGAAGCACTACAGGTAAATTCGTAAAATTATTTTTGTTGACCATGTTTTTGAAGCAAAAAATTTCAAATGTATTTAAAGCCATCAAATCATCTGAAATAATTATAATTTTAACTGTATGCTTTTCTTATGGATTTCCCAGACGAGCTGATTGATGCTAAGACAGAAATAGTGCGTAACTGCAATTTATTTGGCTTTAAAATTTATTTTAATTTTAAAATTTTAATTGAGATAAAACTATTTGCATTCTTGGCTAAGAAACCAAAAACAAATATATGGGGCTATTTATGACGACAACAACAAAAGAAAGCTTTGGGTTGGGCCCAAACAAATTAGTACTGTTTGATTATAAATATTCCTTATATTCTAAGTTAGAAAATTGGTAAAAAGGAAGAATGCTAATGTCGAATTAAGCGATCCAGAAAATGCTTTTTAGTTTGTAAACAGACACAATAGGTCATTTACTTAACTGTTTTTTTTTTTAGTGATAATTATCTTTATTTTATAACTTAAACTAACCATCAACGTTACAATACTTATATTAAAATCTAGATTTATAACAGCTTAACTTTAAGTTTTATTATTTAAATTACTTTTATAAACGAATTAGCGAATTTCAATAAGAAAAAAAAATTATTTCGCTTTCGGAATTTGGTAATAAGATACCACCAGTTATTTAAAGCGTAGTTACGTCAGCTACGATTTATATTTTCAAGAGTCATGTGATTAGTAAGTTAACAATTGTAATTTTAAAAATGGAGTTTTTTTTTGTATAGAGGAGAACTTTAAGTTGGCAATACTTTTTTAAATGGCAACAATTTAATTAAGTGTTAAGTAATTTAAATTTAGTTTGGCATTTCAACATACACAGACTGACGCCTGTAGAACGTTTCCTAATTGGGCAAATTTATTATGAAAATCATAATACGTTCATTTCATGGGCAACGTAATCGTTCATCTGAGCAATTAATCCAATTAACTATGAAACTAACTATAAAACGTTTTCGAACAACACTTACTCTAAATGGTAACAGATATCTACAGTATATACAGAAGAAATCATTGCTGCCGTAGAGTGTAGTGTAGAGAAAGAACCTCCTAATCCCTTTGGAGGATTTTGAGGAGAGATCTTGGTGTGCGTGCTTATTAAAGGCAACTCATGCAAGAATTGATAACATACAATCACCTAGTAAAGCGTAGATTCGATGAATGGGCCCAAGCCCTTGACACGAATACGTCAAGGTGTAGCTTCGTTGAATGGACCCAAGCCCTTGATCCCGATTTTCATAAGCGGATGCTGTTTAGCTATAAAGCTCATATGACACCGTTACATCTAGAAAAACTAAATTACGTGATAAGATTTACATCTGAACCTGGCAGTGAGCCTTAATCAGATGGTGGTCATACCACTGGGAATGAAAAGCAACGTCATTCACGCCTTAGGAAGCCGAAGACTAATTCTAGCAACAGGTCTTTCCTAGTTGCAACTTTGATGATTCCAGAGCAGGGCTGCAAACCACCACTCCTTGCTAAAGAGCTGGAGACTATCCAACTCCTGTCCAGAACACATGTCTAGCATGCTCACTGGATCTAGAATCATTCCACCAGATAGGTGTTATTAAAAGTGAAATGATCCTGGCCACCATATAAAAACTGACCTCTCTGTTATGGGGCCGCGAAACCACAACCACCACGATACTCCCGAAGGGTCAACCTCAATAATCAGTCAGAGAAACAGCTAAATGTCTAAAGAGACAAATAGCGGAAACTTTACGGGCTACTGATTCCCGTGGAAATAACGTGGAGTTTCCAGTTGACCCCTGCTGTGTTCAGGAACTGGGCTCCCTTATACCCCCAGTTGCACGGGTCTAGATAGTCGAGCGTTCTATGAAGACCATAAATGTGCCTCCGGCGGGAAAGAAAAACTGAATTGGGTGTACTTTATGAACTGGTGGAATCATTGGTCTATACTTCTTTAAAAATAATGCTGGTCAAAAGGTTACTGTCAATGATAATCGCTATAGAGCCTTGATATTTTTGTTTAGCAATGAACGATCGTGATGTGCAGGAGCTGCGCTTCCGGAAGAAAACGTTTGTTAATCCCATAGTTCTAAGTTCGGGTTTACATGTGATTTACCCCCCTAGACTATTTTCTGTGGGAATATGGGCAGTCGTTGGAGTACGACGATAAGCCTGAAACAAGTGATAAGTTGGGGAACAACAGTAGCCAAAATACGGTCAAAAATGTTGGAAAAAGTTTTTGAAAATTATACCTCTAGATTAGACTACATCTTAGCCAGCTGTGGCAGTTATGCGTGATGCTAGGTACAGACGTAGAAGGCCTTAAGATACGTGTATCCTCCAGTCACTCCTAGTTGCAACTTCAAGAGCTCGGAGCAGACCAACGCCCCTAATCCTTGCTGAAGAGTTGGAGACTATCCAATTCTTGGTCCAGAACGCATGAAGCTTAATAAAATTTAAGAACAAAACCGCAATCATGCTCACTGGACCTGGACCATTCATTGTGTTTATTGTGAATGATCCGACCCACACAACTTAAACGAGGGCCTCCAAACAATAATCACCAAGATACTCCCGAAGGGCGAACCTAAATAATCAGTCAGAGAACAGCTAAAGGGCTAAAAAGACAAGTAGCTGAACTCTGGGGCTTTAGTGACTCCCGTGGAATTCTCCAGTTGGCTTCTGCTAGCCTTGACGGGGACTGGGCTACCTTTTACACCCCTTGACACATGTAATTAGGGTGAGATTCCAACAAAACATGTCAATGTGGCCCCCCCCCGGGGGGCACATATATGGTCTTAATGGAGAGCTACTATGTAGACCTGTGCAACTGGGGGAAAAAGGGAGCCCAGTCCCCTGAAGTCAGCAGGGGTACAACTGGAAACTCCACTTTATTTCCACGGGAATCAGTAAGCCGCAGAGTTCGTTATTTGTCTCTTTAGACATTTAACTGTTCTTTGACTGATTATTGAGGTTGGCCCCTATATGGGAGTATCGTGGTGGTTGTGGTTTCGCGACCCCATATCAGTCTATGGTTCTATGGTGGCCGGGTTTATTTCACCTTTAATAACACCTACCTGGTGAAATGTTCCCAGATCCAGTGAGCATGCTAGACATGTGTTCTGGACAGGAGTTGGAAAGTCTCCAACTCTTAAGCAAGGAGTGATGATTTACAGCCCTGCTCTGGAATCATCGAAGTTGCAACTAGAAAGTTCTGTTGCATAGAATTATAGCTTCGGCTTCCTAGGACGTTCCAAATTATGCAGTGATTTGGTCCACCATCTCCAACTCTTAAGCAAGGAGTGATGATTTACAGTCCTGCTCTGGAATCATCGAAGTTGCAACTAGAAAGTTCTGTTGCATAGAATTATAGCTTCGGCTTCCTAGGACGAGCATGACGTTCCAAATTATGCAGTGGTTTGGTCCACCATCTGATTTAGGCTTAATGGCCAGGCGCAGATGTAAATGTAATCACACAGTTGTTCCCCCCGGGGGGTGTAAAAGTTATATGATATATTTTCTGTGGGGATATATGAAGTCGCTATTCTACACTGATAATCCCGAGACGATTGACTATTTGGAGAACAACATTAACAGCGTTATTGCTAAAATATAAAAACAGTTCTCTGGGAAAGTCATGGAAAATTGGACCTCTAGATTAGACTACGTTCGAGCCAGCCGTGGCGCTCAAATGCCAGAAAACATATTCAATTATAATGTCAGAAGATAACAAAAATAAAATATTTTTGGTGTATTCCATTTCAAAGTTTTATACCTCTATAAAAAACACCCTTTATTACTCTTACGTGACTAACAATACTTTTTATCAGAATATTAAACAAAGTGCTGCTTGCTATTTTAATAGCTTTGTCAACTATGCAAAAGAAAAGTTTTAAACGCTGCAAGACCAAAAATAACAGAAATTGTTTTTGTAATTGGTTTTGTTTAGTTTGAAATATCCACTTAAAAGTATTAATTTGAACTTCGTAAGCTTTTAATAGTGTGAAGAAAATACTTAATAAATAAGAGTGTAAAGCAAAAATTATAAAACAAACTTTTAACACCAGTAATTGAAATATTTGTAGATTTCAAAATGAGGAAATTTAATAGAGTGATTTATCGAATTTGTTATATTATTATATTATATGTTATACATATGTATTTAGAATATTTATGACAATATTTATTCGTGAACTGAATCACACATTAGAATGCGTATTGATTCTAGGCATTATCATTGTTTTTATAAGAACTATAGCGGCGTACAGGTGATAATATCCGCCTGCAGTTGCTATGTAACAAATAACACTGGCATCACAAGTCTATTCTCGTTTACCAAAAATAAACTTTAAGCGGTTTAAGAGCCCTACAATGCAATTGCCCCATTTTTATTATTGCAGTCTAGCTTGGATACGGCTTTAGAGGCGTTCAGACATAATCCAACGGATATAGCGTCATACCATTGTTCTCTCGAACAAGTATGATGCCATAGAATCGTACCTGTAGTGTCTCTTAGAAATGCTGTCGCATTGACACATTGTCATTGCTATTGAAAAATGCAATTGAAACAAATTTCCTTGCATTAGATTTCCTTCTTATTGTATGGTTATGCATATGTAGAGTATGCCTTAGTATAACACGTCGTCGATCTCGCGAAGTAAAGCGGACTCGAGACGAAATCCCGGACTCAGCAATTAATCTAATTATATTCTAGACAGTGATCACCTCTTATTACACACGAGGCAATTCGAATAACTCCAGTTTCGGACTCTTAATAATTAATGCTACAAATTTAGAAAACCATGTTTAAATCATCGAAAAAAGTGTTAAATATATCAACTCTGTTATACAGGGAGCATAATTTTTTTTGACAACTTCAGTTTCATTGATAGCAATGCAAAGAAATTATTAAAGGAATATAATACCGGGCAAATGCCCACCTGTAGCACGTCAGCACATATCCGCTCTTTTCATAATATTTTGCATCACAGTTTGCAACAAAGCTTCTCTTATCGGTCGCTGTGTTGTCTTATACGGCAGTTAATTTCCGACTAGCCTTCTACTTTCATCACCTGGTTCATCTCTTCTCAATCCCTTTCCAAAAGAATGTAGCACGGTACTTGACTGAATAGACATTGTTCCCTGAAGTGCTACTTTTCTTAAAAAAAAAAAAAATTGCATCCTTCAGTATGTCAGTTGTTTGTGGGTTTTTTGATCTTTTAACTCATGATCTATGCAACTAATTGGCCATTTGTTCTTCGTGACTTGAAATTCATTTGATGGTTTTGGAAAGACTTTTTGACTTTGAAATATCGGTTGGGCAAATTTAAGATTAGAACAAAAATTGTCTGTTTAATGATGAAATGTCAGGAATTGAGCTGTCATCCTTTAACATTCGTTTAGTAAAAAGTTGGTACATTTTAAGGAACGTTGCACTCTTCAGAAAAAAAATAAAATGGTAAAATATTAACTGTATCACTTCGTAAATTTCGAGCAGCTTTTCCTTGCGATCAGGCTCATTCTAAGACCCCTGTAAGTAATTTAAACGCTTAATTTAAAGTTTGCGATATTATTGCTGAGAATAAATCAAAATATATGCTCATATGGCCGCCGTATAGCAAAATGCTAAGAATAAGCGCGCGAACATCAACTTCGTCGGCTTTCATAACAATTGGACATCCCTAAAGACATTTTGCGCAACATTTTGCGCAATATTTTGCATAAAAATCTTTATCTTCACGCTTATAAAGATCAACTTGTTTAGCCGGTTTTCCCCCCGGGGGCACATGACAGTCTTTTTGGAACCTACTATTCCATACATACTGATTCCACGGGAATCAGTATGTTCGCAGAGTTCACTATTTGTCTCTTTACACAATTAGCTGTTCTCTGACTGATTATTGACGTTGGCTCCTATATGGGAGTATCGTGGTGGCTGTGTGTTTCGAGAATGGTTGAGGTTCAGTGAGTATGAATGCCGTTGTGTTCTTAATTATATTAAGCTTCATACGTTCTGGACCAGGAGTTGGAAAGTCTCCAACTCTTTAGCAAGGAGTGAAGGCTGCAACCTACTTCGAGCTTTTGAAATTGCATTTAGCAGTGACCGGAGGATATACGTATCCGAAGGCCTTCTAGGGCGATGATGGCGCTACATACCATACATAGTGGTTTGACCACCATCTGGTTATGGCTAACTGCCGGAGCAGATGTAAATCAAATCACGCTCTGTTTAGCCGACCGACCATTGTCTGCATCGAGAGTTTGTGAATTGGTTGTCTGAAAAACTAAACTGAAAACAATGAATTTTTCAACAAAATCATATCTAGTGATGAGGCTTATTTTCAATTAGGCGATCATATTAAGGCTCACAAAATCCGCAAACAGTGCTCGTAAAATCATTACATCCAAGAAAGTGATGTTATGGTGCCATTTGTGGTCTGTATGTCTTAAAAATGAGCTAGAAACGCCGTCACCGTGAACTCTCTGTACTACCAAACCATGATAATTAGTCAATGTTGATATCAGTGTCCTTTCGTTTCAGCAAGACGGTGCCACAAGCCATACAGCCAAATAATTCAGTTATTGTATTAGAAGTTTCCCGGTCGCGTAATTTTTCGACTTAACGATGTCAATTGATAACCTCGTTCTTGACGCTTTAAAAAATATAATTTGGCGCTGCATTGACGAGATAAGCGAATCTTTGCTGTTAAATGTACTTCAAAATTTTGTGAGAAGGGCGGACGTGCTAGAGGTGGACATTTCGCCGACACCATATTCCATTATTAGTTTCTATATTTCTACCTTTTATTGGTATCAATAAATTTAAAGTGGTCTAAACAAGTTTGTGTTTGAAGCCAATTTACTTTCTACCCCAAATTTGTCCATCAATTAGTAGATAAAGTTTCAAAAGTATTCTCTTGCGAAGTTGCAATCATTTGCATTGCTTGATCCTTGTTTTTATTTTTTCTTGGACCAGCACTCAGGGGATGATCCCTACACATACAATGCATTGTGCCAGAACTAGGATTATTAGTCTAAGGGGAGCAGGAGAAAGAGTGTAGTGTTTGTGGACATTCGATTTGAACTTTCCTACATGGAAAGTGACAGGAAAGACCTCTGGAGGGAGTTTATTCCACATACGAACTGTTCTGTTAAAAAACGAATTTTTCCTGTAATGCGAGTTACTGGCCAATCAACCACAAACGGATGCACACTCAACGAAAATCGAGTTAAGCGGAGACCCTACTGTCCGCAATTGTTCTCTTGTCTATCGCTTGTATGCGGTCGAGCAACTCCAAAAAAAAACTTTGGAACACCGGTACCTATACATGTTAGGCAATAATCACCACATGTTTCTGAAATTTATTTTATACAGGTTTCTTTTTTAATTTCCTTGGCTTTTTGTTGATGTCATTATTTCTTACTTGATCTTAAAGGTCGAAAGTCCAAATCATAGCTTATTTGCAGTATGTGTTTCACAAACCTTATTTTTGTATGTAGCGGTCGTAATCCAAATTCATATGCCGTACTATGTTCTGACTTTGTCGTTGCTGGGTTTAACTGACGTGATGTTGCTTTGCATACAATACAGCTGAATAAAGCTTTTGTGTCAGTAAAAGCCTGGGCTATTTTTTCGGTCTATTATCGAAAGCAATAATGTGTAGTTTATTTCAATAGGTTGTCTATCTGTACTTAATTCTGATGACTGCAGTGTTGAAATTGCAGCCGTAATATTATTTATTTCATTCTTAATGGTATTATGAGTTTCCTCTTTAAATTCAAATGTTATTGGATTGCAGTATTCACTAGACGATGGTATATTGTAAAAATACTGTAATGTAGAATGATTAATTGCTTTTCTTTTATAAAATAGTTGCAAACTCTTTAATTCTTTTACTTGATACCCGGTAAATTATATTGTAGCGGGCATTCATAGTCACTTGTACCGGTACAATGTAGCGTGTTTGAGCATAGATAATTACGCAATCATTAATTAAATTGTTTATGAGGCATCATATGTCAATCTAAATAATTCACACTGGCAGCGATCACTAACAATGTATTTGCTGCAAATGTGGCAAACATACATATATAAATATAACTAGGAATGCTCACAAGCATGCCAACCTGGATAATGCATAACGCTTTAGTTGTGAGTACGAGTAAGCTACAGAGAAATATTAAGTACATTACCATGTGAGTACACACAACCGCACTAATACTCGCTATATTTGCTTCAGATTTTGCCCGGAAAAATAATTTACCAAAATACATATTGTCAAATTAATTCTTAAGGCCCAACTATAATATGCATATGTAGGCTTAAGCCAACTTAAACAACTGTGCAAATAACTAATAATCATATGTAGCGAACTATAATGTACTTAACAAAACTTTTCGTCAAGTTACGTCAAATGTCAATTGCATAAGCTAAGTACGAAACTGATTGCACATTCCGTACGGAAACAGCTGATTTTGCATTGTGTTGTAGATACATTAGTAAACAAATTTCAATGGAGGGCAAAAAATATTTTATCTGAATTTAATAGAAAATGTACAGAGAACAAAAAGAGCTTATTTGACAAAAAAGACGCGTTTTATTATAACGGCAATTCAAAGGAACGAGGGCCTTTAAACATTTTATTTTCGTTTCCATTTTTTTAACACACAATTTGCCATAAAATTTAATTTTTTATTGTTTATAAATTCAATGATGCACACAGTTGCATTTTTAGTACTTTTGGCCCAAATAATACATACAGCGATATATGTGTAATTTTTCTTTCGCAATTTTCTTAAAACTATTAACAAAAAATTATAAATTTGTTTAAGGATAGTATTAAGTATACAAAATTAAATAATAAATTTAATTTATTTAGAACGAAATTATTTTTTTGCAAAAGTGCGAATAAAATTAATGTGCAACTGTGCATAATAATTTCTATATTTATGTAAGTGCAATATAGCCACGTAAAAGTCTTCAATGATTCGCTTAAACATTTGACAGACTTTTCGTCCAACATTAGCTTAAGCCAGATTTTGCATATTATAGTTGGGCCTTAAGCATTTTTTGTAAACAAACTAGAAGTAAGAATTAATACAAATATAAGCAGGAATATTTTCCTTGGCAGTAAAGTTTTGAAGGCGGAATACTGGCATAACAAAAAAATATTGTTTCATTATACAAGGTATGCTCCGGGAAGGTATACTACTTTGATTGTTTATAATTTGTGCATAAATGAAAGAGAATGGATCTTATATTGATAAATGTTGTATTTAATGTCGGCAATATAATATCAGATAAATGTCCTCCTCTGTTGGCCTCATAACTGCGAGCCCTTTTGAGCACATTTTTCATTACATTCTCACACATTTCACGCAGTATTTCATTAATTTTATCACGAATATTTTGTTTGAGTTGCTCAAGCGTCTCTGGTTTGTTTGCATAAACCTTGTTTTCATATATCCCCACAAAAAGAAGTCCCGGGCAGTCAAATCAGGCGGCCGTGGAGGCCAATCAACATCATTATTTCTTAAAATAACTTGTTGTGAAAAGAGGTCGCGCAGTAATTCCATTGTAATCCTGGCTGTATGCGATGTGTTGATACCACATGTTAATCAAGGCCAAAGCATGCATTTGTGGCGTTAAAAAATTTTCTATCATATTATAATATCACTCCCCATTCATAGTTACCGTTACGCCGTTGCACACCAGACTGTCATTTTTTATGGATGCAAAGATGACTGTTGAAAAATTTGAGGGTTTCCAATTCTCCAGAACCGGACTATTCTGTTTATTCACATATCCATTCAAATGAAAATGTGCTTCGTTACTCATTATGATTTTTTTAATGAAAACCCCGGTTATCATGGGCGAGCTGTAACATTCTATTGACATATGTATGATGGCGTAAACAGATGGGCATTTTACCTACATAAATAAATACGACCTTAATAAAAGCTACCTATGCCCGAACACTGACGGTACAGTTTAAAACATCGCTTGATGTCTTCACATCGAAAGCTCTCGCTGTTCATACCGAACAAATAGCCAGCAAAGGCGAAAAGGAATGAAAACAGTAAAATAATAAGCTTTGATATTCATATCGCCGTGGAGACGTGGTATTATAACCGATTCTTAGTCGAGATGATGTCGAACTTAGCTTTCATAACGGGGATGCTAATTTTTATTAAGTTCACATCGATAATCTAGTAAATATTATCGCCAATATGGAATTTGGTATAAGTGTAGGGTATGATATAACTTCCAGTTATATTGCTTCATTTACTGTCGAAATTTTTTCAACGGAAGTGATTTGATGGCAAGCAAAAGTTAGTCTGTCAATCTGTCAAGTATACAAATTTCTAAGTTCGAATTTCGTTTACAGTCCAATGATCAATTTTAGATTGTAGAAATATGTGGTATAAACCATGTTTAGTCATAATGTCCGCTACCTCAAAATGAGTTCTATATGTTTCCATGTTGAGTTTTTCCTTCTTGATATAAAGTGAGCGTATCTTTATCCATGTCAATTTTACTACACGTTTAGCCTCTTTTGAGGCGTAGGTTTGGATGGTGATGTTCAATGTTGCGTTAAGCGGTTTGGTGTTGTTATCAAGGCAAGGTTTGTTGTACCGTATGTACGCAATCGTGTTGTGCATGTGTAGAGTGGCCAGTCTATTTAACATTATCTTAGCGCGATTGGCCATCTGTGGTACTAAATTGTTTGGGGAGTAAATTGTTTGTTCCGCCAGTGAATGAAATACTGTTGTCAATTCCACCTCCATATGACATCTTTCTTGGCTGTTTGTACTCAAATAGCGAGCGCTTTCGATGCGAATATATCATTATCCAGCCACATTCTATCACGTACTGGTGATTCAGTATCCCTGATCCAGGTACTTATCCCATATTTGTCGTATCTATCTACGTCGTTAGAATCTCAGTCATCTGGCATTTTATCTTAATATTTTCGTCTTTATTGTTGTCCAGGTAGGTGTGTCCGTTTGAGAGCGTTTTTCGTTTATTTAAGTTTATGATCAGTTTAAGTGGTGTAAAAATAGCGTCTGAGATTGTGTTTACTTTTTAGTTTATAATGAACCTTCCTGTTAACGGTGGCAAATCTTAAAAAAACACTTCGAATTAAAACACACGAAATGATAACTCTACATGTTAATAATCCTAAAAGTTATGATTTTTTAATCGAATCAGCAGATATGAAGAGCACATCATCATTTGCTCCGAATAATGGAACAATTGGAATTGTTTAAAAATTGAAAAAATGTATGACATCGATGGAATTCCGGCTTAATTTGTTTTTAGACAAAGTTGCATTATCCTCAAGCTTACCAATAGTACATAATACCACAAATATTTAAGAGTCAATTTAAGTTGCAGACTGTGAGTATAAAAGAGCAAATTCTTTGATTCTTTCACAATTTTGGACGCAAAATCCAGATTTATGGTTTGTAACTGCTAAAGAGAAATTTGAAAATTTTTCAATCGATTTTCATAATACCAAATATACCAAGGTTCTAGATTTGTTGGAATTAGGTATTATAGAAAAAATTTCTCCTTAGCTTATACGAAGAGTCACAAGAATCTAAGATAAGAAAAACATTCTCGCCTATAATTTTAAAAAATCTAATTCGATGTTGACGTTTAAATTTCTTCACTGGAAACCAAAATTGGTTTAATAAATTTTTGGATACAAATGACTGGTTTTTGATAGGTAAATCACAGCTGATATTAGTACTTTTTTCCCCTTTGTTTTACGAGCCACTTTTAAAGTATTTCTTTTATTCATGGCTGCTCTTCTACTATGCAGTACTACTCGCTTTCTTTAGCGTGCACTGTTTGCCAGGATCACATTCTAATAAATTTTCTTGCTTTATAATGCGGTAAACCGATGAATGGTCTCTACCTGATTTTTAGAACTTCCAAGTTTTGAGAAATTCTTGGCTTTTAAATATGGTGAACGCTATCATATTAACAAAATTATTACAAGATCAAAATTATCCAAAAAGGTTAACATACCAAAAAGCGGGATTACCATTACCAACGTCGCACATTGGGGATTTCGCGAAAAAAAGTCAAATTGTCAACATACTATTCATGCAATATGCAATGATTTTTTGAAATTTTAGACTAAATGGTACAATCAAATCAAAAAGAATTACTCCGATCTGACTGCTAGTTTTTTTTATAGCCGTCTCAAGCTCAGTACCTGTATGTTTTACTGAACCAACTTAATTTAAACCTAAGAATTTCAAAACGAATATTATTTTATTATGTGAGCTAACGTTTTTCTTTTTATTTTCTATTTAAAGTAGGATATTTCAGTATAATAAAATTAAAAAAAATAAACTCTGCAGAGACTTAAGTTTTTTTTGTTTGCTTATTTTTATGAACATAAAAAAAATCCCTTTTTTTCTCCAAACATTTGGACCTGCAATTTTAGCTTTACTTTCCTGCAGTTGGAAATCACCGCTAATATATTGCCTCATATCTCTTTTTAGATTTTTAATCAATTTCTAGTGCCACCAGGTGCCACCTATTAATTTGTTGCTTTACACAGTACAACATTTTTCAGCTGATTGATTCGCAGCTCAATTCTGAAAAGGCCCTTTTGTTTAACATATGTAACTCAAGAACCACTAGTCGGATTTTACTTAAACAAATTTAGAAAAAATCAAGAATTATAAGTACTTTCATCTGTTTATATAACGTTTTGCTACATAAGCAACAGCTTCGAAGTTATAAATAAATGTATGAACAATTAAGTAAAGGTATGAATTTAAAAAATTTGTTCGAGATATCCACAAATTTCTGACTCTCGTTTATATACGACATCAGTTGTACCACTTAAATTATCATTAAGTGATGACATAAATAACTTAGTATGGAACAACAATTAACCTTCTTCCATACAGTATTGTAGAACACTACATTTTGCATACGTTAAAGAGACACCTCAAGTTATACCAGAAGAAAAGAGAAGAGTTGATGAGGAGATATCTCAACTAAAAGATTTTGAGTTAACAGTGAATAATCGTAACTTTAGAGTAAAATATGAATTATATTTTACAATGATTGACGGCAAGACAGCACAATCACTAACAGAAACACTAGCCGCATTTTCTTGTCTCATTTGTGAAGCCACAAGATCCAAGATGAATAAAATCGAAATAGTTAAAGCTATTCCCGTAAATGAACAAGCAATTTGGTATGTTACCACTTCGTGCGCGCTTTAAGCTGATGGAGTGTCTTTTGCAAGTGGCTGATAATATTGAATTTAAACGTGGGACAGTCCACTCAAAAGAAGCCCAAAAATGTTTGAAAAAGCGTAAACTTAGAGAGAAAATTTAAATACAGTTTATCAACCTGTTAAGTAAGGCTCTGGTACGACAAATTCAGGAAATACGTCATGAAGATTATTTACGAATCTTGCATTGATTTTCGAAAACACGAGTCTAAATGAAAACATAATCAAGAGGTTTTCAATAATTCTTGAAACTATAACAATTGCCGAGGTAGTAGATCCAAAACAATTTGGTGATTTTTGTTTGGAGAGTTTGTTGCACTGTATGAGTGGTACAATATCCCCCACCTACACATCACAAAATTCTGACTCATGGTAAGGATATAATTGAAAAGTGTATTTTTCCTGTAGGCCTACTATCCGAAGAGGCTCAGGAAAGTCGTAACAAAGACTATAAAAAATATCGCCTTAGACACTCCAGAATATGCAGTCGAATTGCCACGAACGAAGATATTGTGCACAGAACGATGGTAGCATCAGATCCCATGATTTCACATTTGACGCCTTCATTTAGGCAGAAAAAGCATAGTGTTATAAGCGACGAAGTTAAGGCTCTTTTAGAATAATAAATTAAAAATAGGTTTAAAATAAATATTAAATTAAAAATTAAAAAAATATTTTTTAATTTTAATCGACCTTTTTTTATTTTTATTAAATATGTACTAATCTTTTAAACGGTCTTTTAAATTAAATTTTAACGATTTATTTTTTCAATATTTCGCTTTCCTGTGTATTTCCTGAAGAAGCTTTCCACAGGAAAGCGAAATATTGAAAAAATAAATCGTTAAAAATTAATTTAAAAGACCGTTTAAAAATATAATTAAAATTTTTTTGCTAGTTATGTAAAAAACTTTGTAAGTGACGATCTACATTTCTCTAACTTTCTTTATTTTGATTACTTTTGTGTATTATTATATAAATAAACCTGAATTTGTGATGAAATCGCTACATTTTTCGGCAAATATATTTTTTTCCTCACCTCCATACAAAAATCCCCAGTGTGCGTCGCAATAACTGGACCGTTGCGAGAATCGATAGTCACGAATACCTAGCATGCACTGTTCTCGAGTTTGGAACACCCTGTAATAGTACACCGTTTTAATATTAGGCAACAACGGAGCTATTTTTATTAATCCCCTTAAGCCCTTTATGTTGAGTGTGCAAATTTAAAGGTAGGAAATTAGTCCGTTAATAAAAGCGAAGTATACAAAAATTTAACCTAATAAAAAACAATAATAACCAACTACTTAATAGTTTTAAATCGTTATTTTATTTTAGAGAGTGTGTGAATAACTTCGGTTTTATTTTGTTTTTTAGTATTTGCTATATAAATATTTAAACATATATGTGTACGTGGGTGTGTATATGTAACACAATCATGTGTAACACTCTTAATTTAACACTTCATTAAAACCAAAAGG
This sequence comes from Trichopoda pennipes, assembly GCA_030448955.1. NCBI lineage: Eukaryota > Metazoa > Arthropoda > Insecta > Diptera > Tachinidae > Trichopoda > Trichopoda pennipes. The sequence continues at coordinate 7,753,893 of JASKUP010000028.1, read as the reverse complement.
TACTGTAGTAACAAAATAATTTATATAAAGGGTTAAGATATAATTGATATAAAGGGTTAGGACGTAAATTGTTTATAAAATGATTAAACATCAGTAAAAAGTTGGGAAACTTTAACCATGGAACGTCACACTGTACGCAAAGAATATTAATTGTGAAAATTTACTATCGAAATGGTAAAAACTTGACTGTATCACTTCGTTAAATTTTCCTTGTAATCAAACTCCTTAGAGACCACTGCGCATAATATAATCTCTAAATTCGAGACACGATATTGTTGCTGAGAACAATACGCACCTAGTGGCCGCAGTGATGCTAATGACGAACAGCAAAGATTTGAGAATGAGCCTGGAACATCAATTCGTCGGCATTGGCAACGATTGGGCATCACCAAAGGCATTTAGTGCAACATTTGGCTTAAAGACCTTTATCTTCGCACTTGTTTAGTTCTACTGATTTAAGACCTAACGCCGACTGACCATTGCTTACGTCAAACGTTTGTGAACTGGCTGCTTGAAAAACTTAACGAAAACAACTCATTTCTCAACAAAGTCATTATTAGTGATGAGGCTCAATTCAATTACGCGGTTATGTAAACAAACAAAAAAAAATGGTCGCATATGGGGGTCACAAAATCCACAAACAGTTCTCAAGAACCATTACTTCCAAGAAAGTACCTTATGATAAGATTTGTTGTCAGGCGGCATTCTCCACCTGTACTTTTTTTTCAGTTATTACATAAGCAATTTCCCGGTACGTAAAATCTAAATTTGTCGATATCTTGTGATTTAGTACCACTGGATTATTTTTTCTGGGACCATTTGAAAGACAGGACTTATGTAAACAACCCACAAACAACTGACGTTCTGAAAGATGGAATTCGCTGATGTATCGATGAGATAAATGGGCCTTGTTGCAAAATGTATTTCAAAATTTTGTTAAAAGAATGGACTTCTACCGATATGCTAGAGATGGCTATTCGCCTGTTGTTACATTCTATTATTAATTCCCATATTTCTACTTTATATTCGTATTAAAAATCTCAAGTTGGCATAAAAACTCTGCGTAGTTTAAACCAAATTACTTCTTAACCTTAAATTTGCGCACCTACTATTCTGTGCTTAAAGATTTTGTGAAAAGCGCAGAAGCCTACCGACATGATAGAGGTGGCCATTTACCCGCCATCATTTTCTATTATCAAATCCCATATTTGTATTTTACATTTGTATCAATTAAATAAAAATTGTTATAAAAAGTCTGTATAGTTAAAGCCAATTTACTTCTTAACCTTAAATTTGGCCGCCTGGGATTCTGTACTTAACAATTTTTTTAAAAGAGCGGATGTCTACTGACATGCAAGAGGTGGCCATTTACCCGTTATCGTATTCTGTTATTAATTCCCATATTTCTATTTTACATTGATATCGATAAAACTTAAAGTGTCATATAAAGTCTGTGTAGTTTAAGTCAAATTACTTCTTAACCTTAAATTTGGTCACCTGTGATTCTGTACTTAACAATTTTGTGAAAAAAGCGGATGTCTACTGACATGCAAGAGGTGGCCGTTTACCCGTCATCATATTCTATTATTAATTTTGCCATATTTCTATTTTACATTGGTATCAATAAAACTTAAAGTGTCATAAAAAGTCTGTGGTAGTTAAGTTAATTTACTTCTTAACCTTAAATTTGACCACCTGTTATTGTAGTTTCTTAAGGACGTTAAAACTTTTTTGGAAAAGTATGCGTGCAATACAATGGAACTAAAAATGTAGGATAATTGTTATTTTGGTTTGGTTGCCATTTTTTTCATCCATATAAAGCTCAGTTATAAAAACATTTCTTTAGGTTGACATGTCGTTTAATTTATTACAAATATGGTCGCCCAAAACAATGCTACATTCGTCAAAATGACCTTTGACGTTCTACAAACTTATTAGTTTGTGTTGAAAAGGCGCAAAAAAGTATACTAATGGAAAAAAACACCACCGTTCTGGAAATAAACTTCTATAAAAATCCTAGTCAACAATGAACGTTAATAAAGCAAAAAAGAATAGAGGGAATGGTAGCTGTTTTCTAACTGGAATTGAAATTTATTTGTATAAATTTGTGGAAAGTGTGCAAGTAAGAAGTTGACATTTGTTGTGCCTCCATTAGTTGCTATGATACTCGCTGACCACACTTCCTAGTTTTAGAGATTCAAAGATTTCCTTAACGTTAGTGAGTGGCAAAATTATACATTTACCAACTAAAATGTTTAAAGTATTTTTAGTAGTTAACAATTTAGCCGGGATTTGTATAAATAGAGAACTATGAAATAAGAGAATTTTCCTTTTAACTAATTTAAAATTTTCAGTGTCTTAATCGATGATTAGTTTTAGTTTAATTTATTTCTTTTAGTAAACTAAATTTTTAGCTCTCTTTTGTTAATGCGAATTAATTCAGTTCATTCTATTTTATTCCAAAATATGTATTCAAGTAAAAGAGGTGAATCAGAACTGTCTGTTGCTATAAGATAGTTCTGTTATAAAATAATCCTTATTGATTATATCTACTTAAAACACAAGCTATGTTGAAATTTTACTTTAGCATTTACAGCTTTTCAAATCAGATTCTGCTTCACCGCACAAAAAACTAACAATTTTGTATGCTTCAAAAGACTGTTCTGTTAACAATATTCGAAGCAGTATACTGTCGTTTGTAAAACAAATGATCACCAAAACCAAACCAGACAGCCATTGTAATGATTATCTTTATAAAACTTTTTAGCATTCGTTGAACTCTAAACGACCGCTTTGTAGAATGAGCCAGATCTACATTCATCTACCCCAAAATAGCAGTTTAGGAAGTAAAACGCCTTCTGAAGAGACAATTCTTTATAGGGGTTCCATTAAAAATGCATCTGTGCGCATTTGAAAGTTTAGTGACTCTGCCTTAATTTATACAAAGAGCAAATTTGAGGCTAGGAAATATATTGCTTGTCAAATGCTTAAACATCAAGCATTGATGTGTTACCTTTTCACACTTATTTAGTAAAAAGTTGGGAACGGTACACTCCTCCTGACCAAAGAATTTTGATTTTGAAAACATACTATCAAAGTGGTGAAAAGTTTACTGTATCACTTCACCAAATTCGAGCAGCTTTTCTTCATAATCAGGCTCTTTCTGAGACCGCTGTTCGTAATTAAATAGCTAAAATAAAGGCTAACGGTATTGTTGCTTATGATAGATTAAAGCAATGCGCTCGTAGTGGCTACAGTGATGCAAACATAGTCGCTGTAGTCGCCAACTGTTGAGAATATTCAACTCATCAACTCCTCGACGTTCGCAACAATTGGGCATTACTAGAGGCACTTTGTGCAATATTTTGCATAAACGCTTATAACGCTTATAATGGTCAAATCGTTCAAGAATTAAAGCCAATCGACCATTGTTTGCGTTGAACGTTTGTGAATTGGCTATTTGAAAACTGAATAAAAACAAGGCATTTTTCAATAAAAATATCTTTCATTTAGAGGATCATTTTAATTTAGGCGGTTATGTTAACAAACAAAACTGTCGCATATGGGGCTCACAAAATCCACAAGCAGTCCTCGTAGATAATTACAGCCAACAAAGTGACCGTATAGTACGCCCCGCTGCAGAAACGCTGTCTTCATTGACACATTCTCATCTTAACATGTGCTTCTCGGGGTAAAAGGCTGCATCAGTCGCCCAGGCTAGCAGGAGCCTTAAACTGGATGAATTGGACCCCCGAAGTTCGATCAGTGACTTACCTATTGGTATTGTTGGAACCTGTAGCCCAGAGGGCTACGGCTCTGTACGGGTTATTGGTGAGGCCTTTCGTGTAGTAATGTGGTGTCTGTGTTGTCAGCGCCAACCTCGGGAGGTATGGCTTTTTCCAATCCAATGTGTTGTTGCAATAACAATTGCGGGGAGACAGGAGTTTAGATAGCCTCTAGCTCTCAAGCATGGAGTGGGAACGGCCTGGACTGTATATTGCATTAGCAGACGCATAATAGTTACCGAGTGGTAATATTGCCATCAGGTAAGAGCCGTACCGTTAAATACTGAGGTTAATCTGTATCACAATCTGATCATATGGTGCAGTTTGTGGTGAGAAGTCATCATCCGCTCATATACTTTCGACAATTAGCAAGCAATTGCAAACTATGATAATAAATTGTTTGTGGCGTCAGAATTGCCTAATGTTGATATTAGTGATATTAAGTTTCAGAAAGACGGTGCTACAAGCCAAACAGCCACTCAAACAATTCAGTTATTGCATGAGAATATTTTGGTCGCTAAATTCCTCGATTTAACGATGTCAATTGGCCGCGTCTTTCTTACGATTTAACGCCGCTGGATTACTTTCTCTGGGGCCATTTGAAAGATCGGATTTACGTGAACAAAATCCACAAATAACTGACGCTCTTAAAGATGAAATTCGCCGCAGTATTGATGAGATAAGCAAAGCTTTGTTATAAAATATTCTTCAAAGTTTTGTTCTAGCAAATTTTGATCTAGCGCGACTGCTGATGTGCTACATCACAATTGGTTAATAATTCCCATATTTTTATTGGATTACAATTTTTTTTTTATTTTTTATAGATTCCGCTCAAACCTAGTACGAATAAATTCATAAGTTTGGAAAGGTTTGTATGCACAAGTTTAATTGGCCACGCAGATTTTACGCCCAATTTTCGGCATAACAAATATACGTATTTATTGGTCGTGAAGAAGTGAAATTGCAAATTGATGATGTACATTACGTGATAAGATTTACATCTGCACCTGGCAGTGAGCCTGAATCAGATGGTCGTCATACCACTGGGTATGAAAAGCAAAGTCATTCACGCCCTAGGAAGCCGAAGACTAATCCTAGCAACAGGTCTTTCCTAGTTGCAACTTTGATGATTCCAGAGCAGGGCTGCAAACCACCACTCCTTGCTGAAGAGCTGGAGACTATCCAACTCCTGTCCAGAACACATGTCTAGCATGCTCACTGGATCTAGGATCATTCCACCAGGTAGGCGTTATTAAAGGTGAAATGAACCTGACCACTATATAAAACTGACCTGTCTGTTATGGGGCCGCGAAACCACAACCACCACGATACTCCCGAAGGGCCAACCTCAATAATCAGTCAAAGAAATAGCTAAATGTCTAAAGAGACAAATAGGCGAAACTCTGCGGGCTACTGATTCCCGTGGAAATAGCGTGGAGTTTCCAGTTGACCCCTGCTGCCTTCAGGGGACTGGGCTGCCTTATACCCCCAGTTGCACAGGTCTAAATAGTGACTCTCGACAAAGACCGATAATGTGCCCCCGGGGGGAATTGATGGTGTACAAATCGGTGGATTCCATTACTAATCAAGATGACGTCTTCAACTAGCCAACCGAGTTTTTAAATCAGCTGAAATTATCCGGATTTCCGCCATAAAACAACCAACTGAAAGTCGGAGAAATATCAATCAACTATGGCATCCGGATAGCGTACAAAAATTTAGTGAACAGCATTATCGAAACACCAATTCTTAAGTGAAAGTCAGAGAAGAAAATGTTTTAATACCATGCATTCCAATAAGCCCGACCGATATGCTGTTTAAGTTTAAACGCATACAGTTTCTAGTGAGGCTTGCATTCGCAAAGTTAATAAACAAATAACAGTCACAGTCATTGAGTGCTTGCGCCATTACCCCACGTGATCAATTGTACACTAAATAATTTTTGATCCAAAGCAGCAAGTTTCCTCTTATACTATTTTTCTCAAGCACTTGAAGAATTTAATTAGACGAAAGAATGTCGAATACTTTACTAAAATCAATAAAAAGTACCAAAACATGGATTTGGTTGCTTCGTTTGTATAAGTCCTTTTTCAAATTCGAATTTATTTTATTAATAATTTTTTACTTTTGTATAAAGCTCGTAATTTTTCTGACAAATATTTTCTCGAGAAGTTTGTCTAAAATTTTATGTCGCCTGTTCTCGAGTCATCAGTTTTATTTGTTACGCACCAGCCAACAACACAAAGAATATTGTCTGTCTATCATAAAGCATTAAAATAATCGAAACAAAACCTTTATCTGTCTTTTTATTCGAACATCGTTCTTACAGTCGAAGTGTAAATAAAACAGCTTTCGAATCTCTGTGATCGCAACTAAAAATAAACATGTTCAGAATCTTACTAAGGGTTTTTAAACAGGATGTTTGTTTTCTAAAACAAAATAAAACAAAAAATTTAGATTAAAATGATTAAAATTATTGTATTACGAAGATAAAATTTCGGCAATTATGAATGAAATATGATATCTGGCAAATGGCCACAACGAGCACGCTGACAATGTCGATTCTTTCATCAAAGTTTTTAAGCACTTTTTGCCAAAATGGCGGTCCTATTTCGTTAATCACATCACGAAATTTTTAAGGCTGAAAACGATTTGATTGGCAAGGACAGAGTCAATATGGAGACTCTGTCTTTAACAAAGCCCCACAAAAAATAATCCAGCGGTGTTAAATCACACATTTATTGCGCAATAAATTAATCGCTTCATTGGCTGTGTGACATGTGGCACAGAATACACATGTCAGTGATATCCACGTCGTAACCCACCCTCCCGGGGGCACATTTATGGTCTTTATAGAACGCTCGACTATCTAGACCTGTGTAACTGGGGGTATAAGGGAGCCCAGTCCTCTGAAGGCAGCAGGGGTCAACTGGAAACTCAACGTTATTTCCACGGGAATCAGTAGCCCGCAGAGTTTCCGCTATTTGTCTCTTTAGACATTTAGCTGTTTCTCTGACTATTGAGGTTGGCCCTTCGGGTAGTTTCGCGGCCCCATAACAGACAGGCCAGTTTTTATATGGTGGCCAGGATCATTTCACTTTTAATAACACCTACCTGTTGGAATAATCCTAGATCCAGTAAGCATGCTAGACATGTGTCCTGGACATGAGTTGGGTAGTCTCCAGCTCTTCAGCAAGGAGTGGTGGTTTGCAGCCCTGCTCTGGAATCATCAAAGTTGCAACTAGGAAAGAACTGTTGCTAGAATTAGTATTCGGCTTCCTAGGGCGTGAATGACGTTGCTTTTCATTCCCAGTGGTATGACCACCATCTGATTAAGGCTTACTGCCAGGTGCAGATGTAAGTCCTATAACGTAATATCCATGTCGTAAATAATAGGCCGAAAAGTTGTTAGCATCTCGCGATAGCGTGATCAATCGACCATTACCGCATTTCCAGCCTGTTCTTTGAAAAAAAACGGCCCAATCACACCTCCAGACCACATAGCTAAATATATATAGCATGCAAAGGCTTCTTAATAATCGCTCTAGAATTTTCTAAAGTCGAAAGCGATAATTTAGCCTGTTGACATACCCTGACATGGGCTTCGTCCGAAAAAATAAATTTTTCAAAAAAACCAGCCGGTTGTTCCTCAGCGAATCTACAGCGATGTGAATGGTTGGTCGGCTTTAATTCCTGCACCAGTTAAACCTTGTAAGAAAACAAATCCTTACGCAAAATTCGCCATGTGGAGGGTTTGGATAATCTTAATTTTGAGAATGTTGGGGAATTGGATCTGCTGGATCTGTGGCTCACGACTGCTATGTTATTAGTTGAATGACCCGGTCGAACACGTCTTGGTTTTCGCACATTTTATATTCAGCCTGTCGACTCAAATTTAACGACCAAATTCTTAATTCTCATAAGGACGATTATAATATCCGAAAATATTACGAATTTTTCGAAATGTGACTTTAACAGAAGCATCATTTTCATAGTGGATTTTAATTAGTTTAATGCGATTTTCATGAGAAAATGAATTCATTGAAACATGTGCCAATGAAAAAGCTAAATGTCAAAATTGTAATGTTGAAAAACAAACTTCTTGTTAAAAAGCCCGATACAAATAAAAATTCTCCAAAAAATTTATTTAAATTTAGACGAGACAACAACGTCCGTCGGCTAAACTAATTTAAAATATTCTTTAAGTAAAAAATTTATCACTCACCACTTTAAGGCTTTCAAGGTTTTATTTGGCCTTAAATAAATTTGACATGGTGTAATATTTGATATTTTTTTGCAACAAAAAATAATCGTAAAATATAAGTGTTGAATAAATTTTTCTTTTTAATGGACCTAAATGCCATTTTGATGAACATTTTGAAAACATGAGGTTAAAATTTTATTTTTACCACTATTAAAATATTCAACATCAATTGGCGATTTTTTAAGTGGGTGATTTGCACTCTTAGAAAAGTAATGAATGACCTTTGTAACTTTAATACAAAATATTTATACTCGTGTATTTATGTTTGTATTTTCAAACCAGCTTGCTTTTCTAATGCTCAAACGCAACTCATTTTACAATAAACGGAGAAATTTTCCACACTCTAAGGAAATTTCCCTACCAACGAAAAAAAAAAAATTAAAAAATTCTTTATATTCAACAAATATTCTAATGAATAACAACGGGCCCAAGTTGTTGGTTTATTTGTGGCACATGCAAAACAGTTTTTAGATGTGGTCAATACTTGACGTTTAACGGTAGTTGTTCTTTAGTTCGTACTCAGTCGTTTCGTGTGAGTGTTTAGAAAAGTGTAAAAAAGAAAAAACAAAAAATTTAACTAAATAACTGACTAAAAATCTAAAGGGAAAAATTTGTTTTAAACATAAAAAATAAATAAAAAAAGGTGAAAGAAATTCAGTTATTCTTCCAATCATACAAAAGTTGAAATTGCTCAAATGAAACTGTGAATGAAAATATTGTAATAGAAATTGTAGAAAAAGTATCAAATTTAGGGAATGAATGTCCAGCCAATATATTCTATAGCATTAAAACAAGTTATTGGCCGGATTGATACACTATTTGTGTTCCACCCACAACTGGATAAAGCAAATTAACTTACCAAGATTTAAGTGCGAAATATAATAGAATCCGTTAAAAAAAACCCAGCTTTTAAGGAACGAAAATCAATTAATGGAATTATGTTTTGATTTACTTTATACATACATATGTATGTGAAATTAAAATGTGCGTATGTATATGTTTTTATTTATGAAGATAATGATATTTTATATAATGCGGATACAGATTAGGAATTATACTTACGTACATCAATTAAATAAACAAAACTGAGTTTCTTTGTAATCAAAGCTTTTATAATTTTATTAAAATACAAAACATTTTATATTAACTATGACTTTAACTAATTCATCTTTAATCAAAAAAACGACCTTTAAAGTTTACAATTCAATGTCAATTCCTTGGGTTTTACAATATTTCTTATGCAAATAAATTAAATTTCTGTAATAATTATTTCAACTTTTTACAAAACACATGTGTTTTTTATCAGCAGCCTAACTAAATGCATTCTTATCATATAAGTCAGATCTTTAAATAAAGGAAATCATTAAATCATTTCTTTACCCATATACATTATAACATAATTTATTACCAAAATTAGTAAAAAATTTTGACCCCAATATTTTTAATTACCTTTGTATAGGTAACAAATTGTGTTGATAAATTTTTTTTCACATAATTTCACAATAAATGCTACGCCATACACTGGGGATTTTTGTATGGAGGTGAGGAAAAAATATATTTGTCGAAAAATGCAGCGATTTCATCACAAATTTAGTTTTATTTATATAGTAATGCACAAAAGTAATCAAAATAAAGAAAGTTAGAGAAATGTCGATCGTTACCTGTAATGTAAAAAGCCATAACTAGCAAAAAAATTTAAATGATTTTTTTTTAAATTTTTTATTTATTATTTATTTTAAATCTATTTTTAATTTTTTATTTTAAAAGAGCCTTAACTTTGTCGCTTATAACACTATGCTTTTTCTGCCTAAATGAAGGCGTCAAATGTGAAATCATGGGATCTGATGCTACCATCGTTCTGTGCATAATATCTTCGTTCGTGGCAATTCGACTGCATTTTCTGGAGTGTCTAAGGCGATACTTTTTATAGTCTTTGTTACGACATTCCTAAGCCTCTTCGGATAGTAGGCCTACAGGAAAACTACACTTTTCAATTATATCCTTGCCATGAGTCAGAATTTTGTGAAGTGTAGGTGGGGGATATTGTACCACTCGTACAGTGCAACAAACTCTTTTGCCGTCTCCAAACAAAAATCACCAAATTGTTTTGGATCTACTACCTCGGCGATTGTTATAGTTTCGAGAATTATTGAAAACCTCTTGATTATGTTTTCATTTAGACTCGTGATTTCGAAAATCAATGCAAGATTCGTAAAGAATCTTCATGACGTATTTCCTGAATTTTTCGTACCAGAGCCTTACTTAACAGTTTGATAACCTGTATTTAAATTTTCTCTCTAAGTTTACGCTTTTTCAAACATTTTTGGGCTTCTTTTGATTGGACTGTCCCACGTTTAAATTCAATATTATAAGCCACTTGCAAACGACACTCCATCAGCTTATTACGCGTACGAAGTTATAACATACCAAATTGCTTGTTCATTTACGGGAATAGCTGGAACTATTTTGATTTTATTCAACTTGAATGTTGTGGCTCCACAAATGAGACAAGAAGATGCAGCTGGTGTTTCTGTTAGTGATTGTGCTGTCTTGCCGTCAATCATTGTAAAATATAATTCATATTTTACTCTAAAGTTACGATTATTCACTGTTAACTCAAATTCTTTTAGTTGAGATATCTCCTCATCGACTCTTCTCTTTTCTTCTCGTATAACTTGAGGTGTCTCTTTAACGTATGCAAAATGTAGTGTTCTACAATACTGTATGGAAGAAGGTTAATTGTTGTTCAATACTAATTTATTTATGTCATCACTTAATGATAATTTAAGTGGTACAACTGATGTCGTATATAAACGAGAGTCAGAAATTTATGCATATCTCGAACAAATTTTTTAAATATCTTTACTTAATTGTTCATAAAAGCAAAACGCGTTCATCGAATTTCATGAGTTATGTCTCATTTTGTTCATAGGTTATACGACTTTACGCGAAAGTAATAGGACTTGACACCTTTTTTCCGTTTTGGATTTTTTATGAATTAAAAAAAAAACACTTTTTAGGCAAAAAATATTTTTTTTCTTCATACATTTATTAATAACTTCGAAACTGTTGCTTATGTAGCGAAACATTATATAAACAGATTAAAGTATTTGTAATTCTTGATTTTTCTAAATTTTTTTAAGTAAAATCCGACTAGTGGTTCTTGAGTTATGTTAAACAAAAGGGCCTTATCAGAATTGAGCTGCGAATCAATCAGCTGAAAAATGTTGTACTGTGTAAAGCAACAAATTAATAGGTGGCACCTGGTGGCACTAGAAATTGATTAAAAATATAAAAAGAGATATGAGGCAATATATTAGCGCAATATATTAGGCAATATATTGCAGGTCCAAATGTTTGGAGAAAAAAGGGATATTTTTATATGTTCATAAAAATAAGCAAACAATATAAGCTTAAGTCTCTGCACAGTTTATTTTTTCAATTTTATTATACTGAAATATCCTACTTTAAATAGAAAATAAAAAGAAAAACGTTAGCTCACAGAATAAAATAATATTCGTTTTGAAATTCTTAGGTTTAAATTAAGTTGGTTCAGTAAAACATACAAGTACTGAGCTTGAGACGGCTATAAAAAAAAACTAGCAGTCAGATCGGAGTAATTCTTTTTGACTTGACTGTACCATTTAGTCTAAAATTTCAAAAAATCATTGCATATTGCATGAATAGTATGTTGACAATTTGACTTTTTTCCGCGAAATCCCCAGTGTGCGCCACCATCTCCACTACAATTTCTTCGTCGCACAGTGTATCATTTTTCGAGAAGGCGGCCAAAAGTCTTTTTTTTCATGGTCCCCAATTGTAAAATTTTAAAGTTCATTCGAAAATAGATACTAGTGTACCTCGGGAGCCAAAAAATTAAAACTTTATTTTAACTATATCACACTGAACAGGGTGATTTTCAGTATTTTGCTAAAATGAGAAATTTCTTGGTAAATTTTTGATTTTTAAACATCTCTAACTCTTTTCTTGTACATGGTTTTTAAATAAAACAAACTTTGTATAATAGCGTAATTTGTTAGTTATTAGTATGAGAAAACTGAAATGTTGTTGATTGATTTTTGATTTTAATTAATTTTAATTAATTTTTTAATTAATTTTTTTAATTAATTTTTTTAGATGTCCAATTTTTTTCTAAATTCTCTTACTTAGTAGAGCATAACTTCCAAAGTTCGTTAGGGAATGTAAAAGCATTAGCACTGTTTTATAGTCCTAAATGTCCCATATACGCCTACATCCCATTGTATACCCGGCACGATCCGACCGTGAGCATCAGAATAATTTTTCTGACACAAGATCGAAAATGTTTTGCAAAATAGAATTAGAAAATGGAATTAAAATTTTTTTTGTTTTGCTATTTTGTAAGCATTTTATTTATTTTTCAAATCGCCTTTCTGAGAGACGTTGTTTAGATGAATATGCGTATTTTTAGAACGAAAACAGCAATTTTAAGTCAATTTCAAAGTCATGTACAAATAATTTGCATACTTAAAATAATGTAAATTAATATAATTTAGGATGTCAGATAGTGTGATTCGTTTTACATCCGCACCTGGCTATGTAGCCTTAATCAGATGGTCGACAAACCACAATTGTATAATTTGGAACGTCATACATGCGTCCTAGGAAGCCGAAGACATAATTCTAAGCAACAGAACCACCTAATTGCAACTTTAATGACTCCAGGGCAGGTCTCCAAATTATCACACCTTGCTAAAGAGTTGGAGATTTTCCAACTCCTGTCCAGAAAACATGTCTAGCATGCTCACTGGACTGGATCATTCACTTAGGGTGTCATCAACAGTGAGATGATCCTGGCCACCATAATAACCATTATACTGTTATGGGGCCGCGAAACCACAACCACCACGTTACTCCCATATAGGGGCCAACCTCAATGATCAGCCAGAGAACTATTAAATGTCTAAAGAGACAAATAATGAACTCTGGAGCACACTGATCCCCGTGGAAATAAAGTGGAGTTGATTCCCTGCCTGTCTTCAGGGGACTGGGCTCCCTTTTTCCCCAGTTGCACTGTGTCTAGATAGTGGAATTCTATAAAGACCATATTTATGTGCCCCTGGGGAAAAATTTAGGAGGTCACAAAAAGTACTGCTTTTTAAATTGATTTGCACTGAGTATAAGTATATATATAAATATGAAATACCCTCGCCAACAAAATATTGCAGACCAATAAAATTTACTTTCAAAATAGAAACAAAAAATGTCATAACTGAAGAAGACCGAAAAATAAAAGATGAAATTAAAGACTTTCAACCTGTTGATGAACAGGAAATCGAAGTAAATTTAAAAATGTATCTTACAATGATTGATGGAAAAGTTTCACATGCTTCAACTGTATCAAGCATCATCAAGCTGCATTATATGTAAAAAGACATCAAGTCAATTAAGCCATTCATAACACTTTTAAGCCAGCATACAAATTTGGATTGTCCCCTCTTCATACTAGAACACTTTTTATGGAGCATATTCTTAAATTGGGTTATGATATGGATTTTGGTCCGTTACGCGAAACAGTGAGAAAAAATAAGGAAATTGAAGAAAAAAGAAACAAAAAAAAAAACAAATTCAAGAAAAATATTTAGAACAAAGCCTAATCATCGATCAGCCAAAGGGAACACAAATGATGAAAACACCGCAAGAGGATTTTTTTCATATTCCATTATTTACGAAAAAAAGTGCGAGTTTTAAGCCTTTTACTACTTCTTAACCTTCCTTACCTCAAATTTATTTTAAAATTAACTTTTACAACCGGTATTTTATTTTTATTGAAAAGGCAATCAGTCAGCTTGGAATCTAAGTGGACAAAAAATTGAAGTAGAAATAAAACCATTGGATTTATAATTTGGAAATTAAGTCATCTGTTTTTTCCAAATTCGATATTATTGATTCGCCCACCCTTTATACAGAACTTGTTTAATATATTTTTAACTACCAGGAGATTGAGCAGGAAGTTTTTCCGCTTTGTACTGAGTAATATTTTTCACATTATTACTTTAATTCTTGAAATATATTTACCAGTTTTTGTGTGTCTTCCGAAAAGAATTTTTTTTCAAATTTGTTTTGATTTGGAAATATTTGCATTTTTGTTTATGCATTAGGCGATGGCAGAAATATTCACCTCTATTGTGAATAATTTTTCACTAAATTTATTTTGCCTTCTTCCCAAAATTGTGGTCACGAATCATTTTTCCCATAAAATGTGTTTCCATTTTGTGACATGAAATTCAGTGGCGAATGGCATCAATAAAAAATATTCACATTCAAAAATTCACTTTATTGTGAATGGCTTTTACAAAGCCGTGTGAAGAACACACGACTGTTAATTTGTTCATTTTGTGTGGTCTGGACAACTGTATAAAAATGTAAGCAGTTATTAAAATTGAAATTTCTTTGCAGAAATTTAATAAATATAAAATTTTTTATTCATTAAAGAATTCCAAAAACAAACGTTTCACATATTTGGTTTTGTTCACACATTCAATTACAGTGTAATTGCTTACAACTTTAAGACGCCAAAAATATTACAACAACTGCAACAAAAAAGTGTCAAAAATATTTTTGCACAATAAAAGGAAACAAGAAAAAATACTCCAAATTGTGGCGAATGTTTTGCATTTGCAATCTTTTTCTATGCGGTGTGGAATGTGGAAGGGCTAAGAATGCATTTAGTTATAAAGTTATTGTCTTTTATGCAACAAGTAATAACATACATATTTAATTACAAGTAATGTTCAGAAAAAGAGCTTTTAAAAACATTATGCAGTTGGTGTATGTAACGGGTCCTCATTTTAACGTTTTTTTTTAACTAGTGCTTATTTAGCTCATGTTTGATTTGACAGATAATTAGTTTTATATTTCCGCTAAACGAATATGGTTGTGTATACGCTTCGCTAAGTGAGCCTGCGATCGACTTACAGAAGATGCCGAATTGCAAAAAAAAATCATCTTTTCAGATGAAGCTCATTGGCGGGTATGTAAACAAGCACAGAAAACCCCTACGCATACATTGAAAAGTCGACGCATCCAAAACGAGTCACTGTTTGGTGCGGAGTTTGATCCAGAGGTATAATTGGGCCATTTTTCAGGAGTGGCCGTTACAGTCAATGGTAATGTTATCGGGCCATGTTGGACGAATTTTTGTTCACAAAAATTGAAGAGGAGGATATTAGCAACATTTGGTTTCAACAGGACGGCACTACGTGCCACACAGCCGAAGCTGTGTAGTTTTGTTTATGGCATTCAAAACAAAAGAAAAAGTTATTTGGCGTACCCTATATTATATCGCCTCTATATTTCCCCCACCCGGTGACACATTTATGGTCTTTATAGAACGCTCGACTATCTAGACCTATGCAACTGGGGGTATAGGGAGCCCAGTCCCCTGTAGGCAGCAGGGGTCAACTGGAAACTCCGCGTTATTTCCACGGGAATCAGTAGCCCGCAGAGTTTCCGCTATTTTCGTCTCTAGGGATTTAGCTGTTTCTCTGACTGATTATTGAGGTTGGCCCTTCGGGAGTATCGTGGTGGTTATGGTTTCGCGGCCCCATAACAGACGGGTCAGTTTTATATGGTGGCCAGGATAATTTCACCTTTAATCACACCTACTTGGTGGAGTATTCCTAGAACCAGTGAGCATGCTAGACATGTGTTGTGGACAGGAGTTGAATAGTCTTTAGCTCTTCAGCAAGGAGTGGTGGCTTGCAGCCCTGCTCTGGAATCATCGAAATTGCAACTACGAAAGACCTGTTGCTAGAATTAGTCTTCGACTTCCTAGAGCGTCAATGACGTTGCTTTTCATTCCCAGTGGTATGACCACAATCTGATTGAGGCTCACTGCCAGGTGCAGATGTAAATCTTATCACGTAATATCGCCTCTATGTTCGCTCTAAAAATTAGAACAGTATATAACGGGTGTGAACATTTGAGGATAGGAAGTAAATTATTAAATTTCAAGAATTAAGTTCTCATCCTTTAACACTTTTTTTGTAAAAAGTTGGGAATTTTTAAATATGGAACTTTAGATTCTTGAACAAAGAATTGTGGTGTTGAAAACTTATCACCACAATAGTAAAAATTTGAATGTATCACTATGTAAAATTTAAGCAGGCTTTTCTCAGCATCAAACTCATTCTTAAATCGCCGTGCGCAATTTACTAGCTAAATTCGCGGTATTGTTACTGACAATAGACCAAAACAATACGTTCGTAGTGGCTATATTGAGGCGAACATAGCCAATGACAGGAAGTTGTTGATAATGAGTTTGGAGTATCAACTGCTTGACGTTTGCAACAATTGGGTACCACTAGAGGCATATTACGCAACATTTTGCATAAAGCTCCCCATCTTCGATCTTATAAAACTCGGCTAAAGTCAACCGACCACAGTTTGCGTTGAACGTTTGTGAATTGGCTGTTTGCAAAACTAAACGAAGATCACGCATTTTTCAATAAAATCATCTTTAGTAATGAGGCTCATTTTCAATAAGATAGTTATGTAGACAACAATTGTCGCATATGGGACTCGCAAAATCCACCAACAGTCTTCGAAAAACTCTTATATTCAAAGAAAGTGATCGTATGGTACGGTTTGTGGTCATGCGGCATTACAAACCCTTATTATATCCGGTTTTTCCGTCATCATGAATGCTCTGTGCTACCAAACCATGATAAACTATTTTTGTGACCACAACTAGTGACCTTGTAGTGGAACCACCCTAATGTAAATATCAAATATTCACACACGCAGTCATTAACACAACAAATTAAAAGTTTAAATCAAAATACTCAAGTGCAATGCACTTATGTTTGTTGTTGTTATACTTTACATACATGCAATGACTGAATGGCCTTCAACAGGCATATACCTATCGTGTGTGTGTCGATCGGTGAGTTTCAAGTCACACATTTATTTTGTGGAAAGATATCCCAAAATAAATGCAATAGGAACTAGATCATATTTCACTTTTCTTGGTTTCAGCAAGATGGCGCCATACAGCCAACCAAACAATGCAGTTATTTTCTATTGTGCAATGTCAATAGACCTGGGGTTATTTGAAAAACCAGGACTAGGTTAACAACGCGTAAATAACTAATGCTCTGAAATATGAATTCCAGCATTAATTCAAGCTTTATATATTATAATTTCCAATTATCCTTCTACTTCTCCACCTGTTTCATCTCTTCTCTATCCCTTTCCTAAAGAATGTAGCACGGTACTTGACCAAATAGGCATTGCTGCCTGAAGTGCTACTTCTCTTTATAAAAAAAGCTTTATTTGAAAATGCGCTTCAAAGATATTGAAAAAAAGAATAGACGTCTGTAGACGTGCTAGAGGTAATAATTTGTCCATCATATTCTATTATTACGTGCCATATTTTTACTTTACATTGGCATCAATAAAGCTAAAGTTGTCAAAAAAAGTTTGTGTTTTAAGTCAATTTACTTCCTTCCTAACAAATTTGAGTTGCAAGTATCTATGGGAAGCCCAAAAAAGGTAGCGCAGCAAAGTTATAATTATCAACAATAACCCACAATTCAGTAGAAGGAGATTAGCTCTTCAAGCTGAAAACAATTACGGGTTAATTCTTTCTTATGCAACTATCCGATATGCAGTACAAAAACACAAATATTCGGTACAAATTCATGAGTTGCTAGGAAAAAACGTCAACTCTCAGTTCAATATATTAAAGAGAGATTAAAATTCTAACGGGTATATAGCACTTCTCACAGGGTACTAAGCCGATGTTATTTTCTGAGAGGAGGCGAAAATTATATTTTACTAGTACGGCGGATACCAGAGAGTATGGTGGAAAACTGTTACAGCATTAAAAATTTTATTCTTACAGAAAAATTTTTAAAAATTTGGGGTTGCATGTATACCCGTAAAGGAATTGCTGAAATCAAGATTTTGGATGAGATAATGACTAAAGAAACATGCCTGAGATTTAAAAAAAAAAAATTTTTTTTGTTTTATTTATTCTTTTTTTATTGCATCTTCAAAAATATTTCAAACTAACAACAAGTATTCAGAACTTAAAAATAAAATTTTCCAATTAAGTACAGCCACTGCTGGACAAAATATATTTCACACAGATAATTTATTTGCTTAAATTATAGGCATCTTATTCAAATTCGACCAAGGGCCAAGGTGTCTCTCCTCTTCAATCGAATGTAGTCACTTTCGTTAAGAATGTTGCGGGCTAGGAGGTTTGGATGATATCCAAGCTTGTTTTTATAAGTTAATGCGTGTTTAACAATCTCTTCTCTTACCAAGGGAACGTGGAGGTCCTTAAAAACGTGAAGGTTGTGATCATTCGAAGGATTTTAGTTTGTCTCCTCTGTACTCTTTCTACAGTTGTCACTGAGGCAGTGCCCCTAATTGAATACCACAGCACCAAAGTGGTTTCTTATAAATATATTAGAAGGTTGCAGTCCAAGCTCAGTGTAGAGTTTCTTTCAATCAGCCACTGTACTTGAACTGTTTTTAGTCTTAATTGAGTCATCTATATGGTTTTTCCAAGTCAAACGCCTGTCCAGGTGAATGCCGAGATTTTTAACACTCGAGTTTTGCGGTATGATTTGATTGTTAATTGTAACTGGTGCGCATGTTTGCCTACACAGGGTAAATGTTATATGAACACACTTTTACTCATTGACTGATATTCTCCATTTCTTTAACCATTTTTCCAACTTAAACGCATGAGTCTGAAAGTTGTGCGATGCCCGTTGAAGGCATTTGTGTTTGCTGAGAAAAGCCGTATCGTCAGCAAATGTAGAAGTATGGATTCTACCATCGGTTGGCGTGTCAGATGTAAAAATAAGATAGAGGAGCGGTCCAAGAATACTTCCCTGGGGAACCCCTGCTTCAATTGGCTGAGGCGAACTCATAAAATCTCCCTGTCGTACGACAAACTTTCGACCGCTCAAGTACCTGTCCAACATGTTGCAAAGGTTTATAGGCAAATTCTGTCCCATCTTGTACTTCAGCCCTTCGGGCCATACCTTATTAAAGGCCTGAGAGACGTCAATGAATACCGCAGAACAGTGTTTTTTTTCCTCAAATGTTTGTTTTATTACATTTGTTACTTTGTGCACCTGTTCAATTGTACTATGTTTTCTTCTGAATCCAAACTGATGACTTGGAATGAATCTGAATTAGTCTATTTGCTATTAGTTTTTCAAATAGTTTTGAGATGTTGGGCAACAGACTAATTGGCCTATACGATTTCATCTTTGTGTGATCCTTTCCAGGCTTAGGGATCATGATGATTGCTGAGACCTTCCATTGTTGCGGAAAATACTCGAGTCTCGCTATGGCATTAAAATTTTAACTACTGAGTGAGGAAGCTCAATTATCATTTTGTTGCTGCTATTATCAATACCCGGAAATTTCTTGGGTTTTAATTCTTTAATGGATCTTTGAACCTCTTTAAGCTTAAACCTTATGCGAACAGCTGATAAATAATTGAACGAGCTCAGATCGACAGTATCAGTTGCAATATTCGAGGTAAATATTTTTTTCAGATGTGTGGCGAGGTTTATTTAACGTAGGTCTTTTCAGATTTCTTGTTGCGCGCCATAGTGAGTAATCCGTTTGGGGAGTTGCATCTAAGTTTTCCAAATATTTTTTAAAAGATGCAACTTTTTGAGACTGCAACAATTTTTTAAAATGAACTAAAGAAATTTGGTTTTATTAATCCAGAAAATGCGAACAAACTTAAATAATATCCGTCCAAAGATAGATTACAACTCTCATGTATGGGCCGGCGCCCCAAAGTCTATTTTAGAGTTGCTCGACCGCCTACAGGAGAGGGCCAAGAAGCTCATTATGGAAGGTAGGATATCCAACTCTATTGATTCCCTAGAGCATCGACGCAATATAGGTTGTATTTCACTGTTTTATCGTTGCTACGCTGGTAAGTACTTTAGCGAAATTAGCAAAACGTAGGGAGAAAGAGAGGAAAGTTATTAGTGGTATAAATATTTCTTCAAATGGTTGAAAAACTTCATAGAATTTATAATGCATTCTTGCACAGATGTTTCAATTACCTGTTAAAAATTATAGGAAAAAATGTTTAAAATTTCTTTCAGTAAAGTACAGAATGATAATGCACTGTTTATTTCTGAAGCCTGATATAAGGAAAATAATTTGGAAATAAATTTTAGTTTCGTACAAGTATTCGAATTAAAAAGGTTTAATACATTTTTGGAATTTTATTTTATAACTCTTCAACAAATACATTATTTTCAGCTTAATTATAATATGGCGACTTTTAGGTATAAAGAATTGACCGACGAATATTTAAAAAAGACAAATAAAGACGATGTTCTAAGCGATAATCAAAGAAAATTGAAACACAATTAAAAATAAAAAAATTTGATTTCGTCAAAATTTTGAATAAACGCTGCAAGGAAGTTGACTTTGGTAAAAGTAAATTTTACAAGCGCTTTGCGAATTGATTACAAGATGAACTTTGTATCCAGCTGATTTCAGAAACCACATATGAATAGAGAAGACCACAAAAATCGGTGGATAACTGTAGCGATAGATCTAAGAGACGAAAACTGAAGAAATCGGATGTGAAAACATTAAAGATAATTTTCTTCACAAACTGCGATCACAAAAACAATTAGCAAAAGTGGAGGTCTTTAAAAGCATTCCAACACCAAACGAGGAAAAACAGTTTACAAATGAGAAAGCGCTTGCATTATTTCTAGATTTAAAGTTAACAAAACAACAGTATACTGAAATCAGATTGCGTGCGATCGAAAAAGGCTTAAATTTATATCCATCATATCATCATATAACTGCAGCTAAAAAGGAGTGTAATCCTCCAAAGGAATCTATCAAAATCATACCAATTTCGGCACAGTTACAACTTCAAGCTCTACTTGATCATACAGCCGAAAGGTTGCTACAATCACTTAAAGGAAGTGAGTTGAAAAAGCATGGAAACTGTAATTTAACTCTTTTTTGTAAATGGGGATACGATGGATCTTCTGGACAAAAACAATATAAACAATTTTTATGTGAAAATATTTCTGACACAGATATGTTCATGGTGTCATTTGTGCCATTGCGATTAATAAAGAACTTAGAAGACTCAGAACCTTCGTCCAGCAAACAAATTATATTTGGAAAAACTATACTCCATCGTCAACGAAATACTGCAGACCAATAAA
Organism: Trichopoda pennipes; assembly: GCA_030448955.1. NCBI lineage: Eukaryota > Metazoa > Arthropoda > Insecta > Diptera > Tachinidae > Trichopoda > Trichopoda pennipes. The sequence goes on along the minus strand of JASKUP010000028.1, from coordinate 7,732,621 downwards.
ATTTGAGAATAAAAAAGAAACTCGTGATACCATTAACCCTTTCATGCTTTTGTTGTTTGTATACAACGACGTTATTTAAGAGCTCATGCCTCATAACAAACGATACATTTTTTTAGAGAAGCAAAGCAAAAATATATTTTATATCTTTGCTTCAGTTTTGTTTTGTGTTTTTTTTCGCAAATAAAAATGTTTTTGTGTTTCTTATTCAGTGTTTTGTGCGCGTGGGTGGACGATTTTTTTCCTGAAAATTTTGGCAATAAACAATTGCTCTAATTTTAATAAAGGACTTAAAGTATTTCAGTGGCATTTGTATTGCGTTACATTTCTTGTTGCTTTTATGTTATTCTCCAGTAAGTTATATTTTTGTTTGGACCCCAAATCCACTATGAACAGACAAAAGGGCTTGACTGTAAAGGAAATTAATCATATTCTGGAGCTCAATTGGGATGACTCAGATGCTGAAGCAGAACCTGAAGGACCTTCGGTAGAAATTCCTGTTGACGAAGCAAGCATTTTGAATAGTCTTTGCGAGGAAATAACGGCTGCAGATTTACACAAAGAGTTCCGTGAAGAAACAGAAGCTGAAGAATTGGAAGAATGGTAATAATTATAATATGGTTTATATAATTATTATATGGTCTTTGGACACGGTTATCCATCTGCTCAGGAACTTGCCAGAAATCAAAACTATGAGGTGTACTTCGATAATTGGTTTACATCCTTTCACCTAATGAAGATTCTAAGAGATAAAGATTTTGCAGCAAACGGAATAGTGCGAAGCAACCGTTTAGGAAAGGTAAGCTTAGATTTTAATGCAAAGTTGAAGGAAAAAGGGCGTGATTTGTACGATTATAGAGTGGAATCACACAATGATATCAAAGTTATAAAATGGTCTGATAATAAAACTGTACAGCTGCTGTTCACGGACTATTGTATTGCACCATTGTCTACATGTCGGCGATGGAATCAACGTAAGAAAAAATTTGTTGGAATTGCAATTCAAAATGTTGTTCAGCATTATAACCATTTTATTGGAGGTGTTGAGCTGGCAGATGCGCTCTGTGAATTATATGGAATAAATCACCGATCCTGAAAACGAGAATTTTTTTTGGGTCTTGAACTCCGCAGTTACAAATAGTTGGCTTCTATATAGACGTCACGGTCACTTACTCTTATACAATTGCAAACTCAAGTTGCTACTGGCCTTATATACAAAAATACTTTAGGCCCGAGGAGGTGTGGTCGTCCATCAGACTCTTTACAAATGTCTCTCGTAACTTCAGAGCGTTGTGTACCTTCAAAATTCAATTTGCAGGCGTCAGGTACGATGGTGTTGTTCATTTGCCATGTTACAAACCAAAGCAGTCACGTTGTAAATTTTGTAAAAATGATTTAACAACTGCACTAAATGCAATGTTTCTATATGTTTTACGCCTAAAAGAAATAATTTCAAGGAGTTCCATGAAAAATGAAAATGTATATTAAAATATCTTAAAAAATATTCTGTTATTAAATGCTTTTCCTATTCTAAATTACTCAATAAAATCAATATAAAACAATTATTTTTCTCTAGCAAAAAAGTTTACCTTATTACCCCGTTTTTGAGCCATGTTGTATATATACAATATCCTACAAAAACTAGATTGGAACAGCAATTGTAAATTTTACTTTTTTTTTTGTCTTTTCCAAGGTCAATAAAGTTAGAATAAATGTTAAAAAAAAATATTGTCGCCATAACAGAGTTTGGTGCATGAGAGGGTTAAGAATGAAGTAAGTGACATTAGAGCTCAAATTTCAACACTAAAGCCATTAGAGTTAGAGAAAGATGAACAGATTATTATATTAAATTACCAATTAATACTTTCAATCATAGACGGAAAAACTGGTCAGGTTTTGACTGATACAAAATCTTCATCCAGCTGTATTACATGTAAAGCAACATCAAGTCGGTTAAACCAAGAACCGACAAAGACAGTAGTTTTTGTATTGATGCATTTGAATTTAGATTATCATCGCTACATACGGGATAAGGTTTATGGAACACGTACTCAAAATTAGCTATGATTTGGACTTCGGATCTTTAGGATCAGTAAGAAATAAGGACACCAATAAAGAGAAAAAAAATTTTTAAAAGAAACAAGTTCAAGATGCATTAATATAATATAATAACATAATAATTATAGATCAACCAAAACAAGGATCAGACAATACAAACGATGGCAATACCGCAAGAAGATTAGTTTTGGATCCCGAAACTACATCTGATATAACAGGTGTTGATATAGATGTTATTTCAAGATTTAAAACAATTACTGAAGTACTGGCGTGCAATGAACAAATTAATGCTAGAAAATTTGGTGAATATGCCAAGGAAACCGTTGCTATATATACATCCAAATACAATTATAGAAATATGTATGTCAGCAACAGTGCACAAAGTTCTTTATCATGGAGAAGATGTCTCAGTAAACACCATTTATTACCACTTGCAGATTTATCAGAGGAAGTCCAGGAAAAAAGAAATAAGGATTAGAGATTTTACAGAGAACATAATATCAGAAAAATGTCACGAAATTCTACAATTGAAGATTTATTTCATATATTATTAGCAACGTCAGATCCCTTCATCTCTAGCATTCAAAGTCAATGGAAGGTGAATCATTCGGACATACATGCCGAAGCTAAGGCATTGCTACAGGACAGAAGTAATACAGAGCAGAATATAGAATATTTACAGGAAATATTCCAGCAAAATGAATAATAATTATGATTTGCATTAAATATTTGAATGAAATAAAGTATAAAAATATTAATATTAAATATTTATTTATTTATTTACAATCTATTTATGACTAGAAGTATCTTCGATAAGTAAAATCATTGAAAAGGTTATAAAATGTAAAATAACAGTTCGGCTTCCGTAGAGAACACAACACAGCTCATCCACTGATTCGAATTAGAAACATTGTAAACGAAAACTTCAAAACCCAAAAATTAACTGGAATGGTATTGCTTGACGTCAAAGCTGCCTTTGATTCAGTGTGGCATAAAGGACTAATTTTCAAATTGTTTAACTTTAACTTCCCTGTACATCTAATTAAAATGATCCACAGCTTTCTTTCCGCTAGAACGTTCAAAGTTTACATTGGTGGTACTTGCTCTGAACTATTTTTAATCACAGCAGGGTGCCCCCAAGGCTCTTGCTTGTCGCCTATTTTATATAATTTGTACACAGCTGATTTCCCACAGTTGGACTACTGCACAATGTCTATTTTTGCTGATGACACCGCGATACTCAGCTCGGATATGCTGGCAGTTAACGTCATATCAAACCTTCATAGAGCATTAGATGAGTTGCAAAAATATTTTAACAAATGGCAAATCATGTTAAATAATGATAAAACACAAGCTATATATTTTTCAAGAAAACGTAAACCACAGAGCAATATTAACTATGGTAACAATTCAATTGAATGGAAAAGGGAAATTAAATACTTAGGAGTAGTTCTCGATCCTAAAATGAAATTCTCAAACCACATTTCATATACAGCAAATAAAGTTAAAAAACTAATTGCAATATTATATCCATTTATAAATAGAAATTCTATGCTTAGTATTGAGAACAAGAAATTAATATTAAAAGCGATTTTCCAATTTCCCATAGAATAAAGGTGAACGAACAAAAGTGTGTTCATATAACGTTCACACGGCGAAGGGATACTTGTTCCCTCATTCGAATTAATAACGAAATTGTTCCGGAACATTCGCATGTGAAATACCTTGGTATTCATCTTGATAGACGACTCACGTGGAAGAATCACATTGAAGCAAAGCTGACTCAGATGAAGCTAAAATTGGCTCAGATACATTGGCTCATTGGTAGAAATTCTACCCTGAGTCTGGATTGCAAACGATTATTGTACAAGTCTCTTTTGAAACCAATATGGTGTTATGGAATCCAGCTATGGGGCGCTGCATTAGCTTCTAATGTGGACAAGATCCAACGTAGACAAAATACAATTTTGCGCCTAGTAACATCAGCTCCTTGGTACGTCAAAAATTCTAACATCCATCGGGACTTAAACATGCCACTAGTGACTGCTGAAATAGCTAAATACGCAGAATAATACCTGTGAAACCCATCCAAATCTACTTGCTCGCATTATATTAAACTTTAGTGGTCACATTCGCCTGAAAAAGAGGGACACTAAGGATCTAGTTGTCAATGCTACACTAAGTGTATGTCTTAGCTCTAGATTTAAGATTTGACAACTTATTATTATTTCATATTTTGAAGATTCAATAAATAACAAAAGGAGGAAAAAAAATTTTTCCATGCTGTTATATTTTTGGATTGTTGGTTTACGTGAATCCAATAAAACTATGTAATCTTGTGGATTCTTATTTCTATTTATTCACTTAAATTAATGTTAAAATAAAATTTATTATTTAAGACGTGGCCAACACGTCTATCATAGTTAACAGCACAAAACGGAAGAGAAAAAAGAATGCATGTGCAAGTTGTTCTAGGTCAGCAATGATAATAAATACCGGTTACTTATTAATGACACAAAAGGGCTGCCACATTACTCCCCTCGCTGGAAAAAGGTTATCTAAATCTAACAGGAAGCTTCACCTTTCTGCCGCTAGACGTAGCTTTCAAAATCGTTTCGGATGTTGTTGAAGTGGGTTCTTCTGGTGTGGAAAGAAGATGTTTCTGACTAGTAACTTCTGAAGCAGGTAGCTGAGGCATATAACTTTGGACTTGTTGTCGATCAGTTGCAGGATCGGTTTGTATAGCTGCTGATTTTGACGGCTCGTTCGCTGGTAAAAAACAAGGTTTAAGTCTATCGATGTTAATATTGGTTTTTCGACCCCGAATATTAATTGTAAAATATTTTGGAAATTTCTTCAAAATTTCATATGGTTGCGTTAGTGAAGGACGTATTGAATCGTTGCGTACAAAGACGTGTGTTGTCGACTGGATATCTTTAGAGATGAATGTGGCGTGTGGCGTATGGTGTGCTGTTTGCGTTGGCCGAAGATTTTTCATTGATGTTCGAAATTCTTGTAGTCGATGTAGGCGAAAACGAAATCCATTGCTGTGAATATTTCATTAATTAGACGCTGGAAAGTTTGTGCGGAATTCAAACAATCCAAACGGTGTGCTTTTGGCTGTTTTAGGTATGTCCTCTGGGTGTATCGGAATTTGATGCTTTCTGCAGGTCGATTTTCGAAAAAATTTTCTTACCTTGCAGGTTGTTGGTAAAATCCGTGAGATACGGCAAAGGATACCGATCAGGCAACGTCTGAGCATTAAGCGCACGGTAGTCACCGCATGGCCTCCAAGTTCCATCACTTTTTAATACCAAGTGCAATGAACTTGACCAATTGCTTTTAGACGGCTGGCAAATTTGAATGTTGTTGAACGTTTTAATGACGGCGATGTTGGCTATCGATTGTGACGTAAGCTTAGAGCTGAAACCAACGGTGTTACAAATAAGGCGGTTGCGACGTAGATCGATTAGCAGATCGTAAAATTTTATAAAATCGAAGCCAATTATAGGTGTTGTGACGTAGATCAATTAGCAGATCGTAAAATTTTATAAAATCGGAGCCAATTATAGGTGTTGTGACGTCACGCTTCGATGTTTGTACTGCACGTTTCGGGAAATGGTAATCTGGTGTTAATTGCGAATACGGAAGCATTATTATCTGTGCCGGTAGACTGACCATTTCCATTGTTGCCCTTGTCTTCTAAAGATGCGTTATCTTCGGTGGTTGTCATGGCAAAAATTTTTGAAGTTGTGTTGACCAAAATTTTCTAATCAGCAATGTTAAATTAAAGATGTCTCGTTCACGTTCCACTAAGACTTTTTTTAATCGTAAAAAATCCACAAGATCACGTCGGGTCATCAATTTGGATTGTTGGTTTACGTGAATCCAATAAAACTATGTAATCTTGTGGATTCTTATTTCTATTTATTCACTTAAATTAATGTTAAAATAAAATTTATTATTTAAGACGTGGCCAACACGTCTATCATAGTTAACAGCACAAAACGGAAGAGAAAACAGAATGCATGTGCAAGTTGTTCTAGGTCAGCAATGATAATAAATACCGGTTACTTATTAATGACACAAAAGGGCTGCCACATGTTTTATGCAGCTCCTGTATGGTCCACAAGTACAAAATGTCACATGCAAAAATTACAAGTCTCTCAAAATAAGTTATTGAAAATGATTTACAAATTGCCATGGTTTTTATCAACAAAGCGTCTCCATGCACTTGCAGGAGTAGAATTAGTAAACGTCAGAATACAAAAACTGACTCTAAACTTCATCTCCAGATGTTTATGTTCTGAGTATACCCATATTAATGACCTTGCACCATCATAGTAGTTAGTAAGTTATGTAGTTTAAGTAGTTTAAAAAAAATCAAATATGTTTTTGTAAGTTTTGCCTCCAAAAATTCTTTAATGTGTGTAATTGAAAGTTATAACTATTTATAATTATTAAGCAGAGAAGGGGAAAACCTTGAACTCTTTACATTGTAAATTATACTTAAAATCAAATGTAATTATGTAATAAAAATTAAAAAAAAAAAATGTAAAAAAAGTATGACTAGAAATAAATATATAATTAAAGAAAAATTAAGTTACACTGTTTTATTTTAAAGTTGACCAAAAACTAGAAAATATGTAAGCATTGTTAAGCATAATTTGAAGTGCAGCGCGCTGTACCGATCCTAATAAAACCTAAACTCGATGAAAGCTTAAGATGTTATCTATTGACTGAAAAAAAAGAATTTCTAAAAAATCTTTGTTAATTAAGAAGTTACAGAGTTTTGGCCAATGAAATACGATTCTGAGCCACTGTGCGGCGCAAGGACAAAATATTGAAAATAAAATATAGGAGCTATTAAAACCTAGAAAATGATAAATCTTTTTGTAACTGCGAAAACTAACAAATCAGAAATACATTATTTTAACAATCCATCTATGATCAATATTTTCTATTCCTTTATTTCAAATCTTTACTTTAAAGCTCTTAGGTTAAAATTTAGGACTTATCGTGTGTTTGTTTTTATATTTACTATTGCATATACATACATACATACATACATCTGTAAGTAGTTATGTAGGTGTGCTAGTTATAGTTGCCTGTATGAATGGTAAGTTGAATTGATATTCTTGCCTTAAAGTTTTTGTGCGAAAATAAAGTAGACACAACCGCTTAGACAAAGGTAGGTACGTACATACATACATCCATACACACATCCATACATACGTGCATACTTATACGGAAAACAAGAAACCCGAAAATACTAAAAGCAAAAAATATTGTAGAAAAAAACTTGTACGTTATAAAGTTGCTGTGTTTCTCTGTCTTGTTTTAGTTACCTTCTGCACTTTTTATTTCTCTTGGAAATGTAAAGGTGTGTCGCTTTACAAACTGACTCAGTTTAGACACAGAGTACAGTTTAGCTTAGCTAGTCTGCTGCCAGTCAAATCTTGCTGACCAGTCAACTAAATGGGAAAAAAATCACAAACTAGGAAAAAAAACAACAAATAAAACAAGCAAAAGAAATAAGACAAAAACTTATGCAGTCAGGAAAAATAGCATACAGAACACATACATACACACAAGCACATAAATATGCAGGAAAAAAATGTAAACAAAAACTCGTACTGCATATTTAGTATTTTCAGTTAATGTATAGGGTGCTTGTTATTGAGGTATAAAAACTATTAAATGGTGTAAAAAAAAAGCTAAATTTTTTTAATTTCAATGCAATTTTCTTTATTCGAAAGATAATCTTCTATATTATTCAATATGGCTTTTGGCATATGACGCCCACGGCTAATTCGCACGTAGTCTAATCTGGAGCTCTAATTTTCGATGACTTTTTTCCTACATTGTGGCCATATATCAGCAATTATCCGGCGAAAATTGTCTTCGAGCTGCTCATTCGTTTCGGGCTTAACGGCGTAGATTGGCGACTTCACACAATCCACAGGAAATTCCCCCCGGGGGCACATGATAGTCTTTTTGGAACCTACTATTCCATTTAGACTGGTGTCTTGCAGGGTAAAAGGGATCTCAAAAGCCTGTAGGAGTGACCTGGACAATCCACATATTTCCACGGGAATCAGTATGCTCGCAGAGTTCACTATTTGTCGCTTGAGATCATTAGCTATTCTCTGACTGGTTATTGAGGTTGCCCCTATATAGGAGTATCGTGGTGGTTGTGGGTCGGATCATTCAAAATGAACACAATGAATGGTTCAGGTCCAGTGAGTATGAATGCCATCGTGTTCTTAATTATATTAAGCTTCATGCGTTCTAGACAAGGAGTTGGAATGTCTCCAACTCTTCAGCAAGGAGTGAAGGCTGCGGCCTACTTCGGGCTTTCGAAATTGCTACTAGGAGTGACCGGAGGATATACGTATTCGATGGCCTCCTAGGGCGTGAATGACGTTTGCAATTCATTCAAGTGGTTTGACCACCATCTGATTATGACTACCTAGTCAGTGCAGAAGTAAATCAAATCACATCAATCCACAGGAAATAGTCTGGCACACTAAATCGCATGACTTTGGCCTTCAACTCAGGGGTACGGCCGGCTCGGACATAGTTAAATTTAAAGGTCCAATTTTCAATGACTTTTTCCAACATATATGGCCATATGTCGGCAATAATGCGGCGAATGTTATCCTCCAGCTGCTCATTCGTTTCGGGCTTAACGGCGTAGTTTGGCGACTTCACACATCCCCACAGAAAATAGTCTAGGGCGCTAAAACGCACGACCTTAGACGCCAATTTACGGATATGGCTAGTTCGGATATAATATAATCTGGAGGTCCAATTTTCGCTGATTATTTTCAACATATATGGCCATATGTCGGCAATAATACGACGAGTGTTATCCTCCAGCTGCTCATTTTTTTCGGGCTTATCGACGTAGATTGGCGACCACATATCCTCATAGAAAATTGTCTAATGCGTTAAACCGCACAATTTTTGGTCGTATTATAATCTGCAGGTCTAATATTCGACGAATTTTTCCAACCTTTGTTGCCACATATTGGCCATACACACGATCTTGGCCGCTAAATCACGGGTAGAAAAAGTAAAATTATGCCCTTACTAAACGCTTTCTTCATTAAATTAATTTTGGCACAAGGTGTATTATATATGACGCCGTTTTGATAAAATCACAACTCCAGCACATCAAGATTAGCCAACTAATCAAGGAAAATGTCAGTAATCATGGCTGTAAAGCGGTCACTATTGACTGTAACGTTCTGTTCGGCATGGTTTTTAAAGAAACGATTATACCAGCTTATAAAGCATAACAAACACTTTTTTTCAGTCACTTTTTTTGGATGTAAGGATGTCTCAACATAGACTTAACGATTATCCTCGCTTTAAATATGGCAGTTTTGTTTATAGACTTATCCATTCAACTGAAAGTGATCTTTACCGATCATTAGGCTGAATTGCAATTTTCACCATTTAAAGGTGATCGTGTGATTTCATTTTTTGCACAGGTAAGATTTTCGAAGCCTGCAAAATAAGATCTTTTCTCAAAACCTTTTATATCCAATTTCTATATACGATGGCGAATGAACTAATTCGGCTTTTTAATTCCAAGAATTTCACCTCTCGCGTCGTAATACTAATGCCCCCCAACTGCTTCTATTAATCATTACCTCTTGATTCCACTCGGGGGCACATGATAGTCTTTTTGGAACCTACTATTCCATCTAGACTGGTGTCTTGCGGGGTAAAAGGGAGCCCAGGCCCCTTAAAGGCAAGTAGGAGCCATCTGGACAATCCACATATTTCCACGAGAATCAGTAAGCTCGCAGAGTTCACTATTTGTCTCTTTAGACATTTAGCTGTTCTCTGGCTGTTTATTGAGGTTGGCCCCTATATGGGAGTATCGAGGCTCTCGTGAGAGTTTGTGGGTCGGATCATTCAAAATGAACACATTGAATGGTTCAGGTCCAGTGAGTATGAATGCCGTCGTCTTCTTAATTATATTAAGCTTCATGCGTTCTGGACCAGGAGTTGGATAGTCTCCAATTCTTTAGCAAGGAGTAAAGGCTGCAACCTACTTCCAGCTTTTGAAATTGCTACTAGGAGTGACCGGAGGATCCACGGATTCGAAGGCCTTCTAGGGCGTTGCTTTTTTTTCATAGTGGTAATGGCCACCATCGGATTTTGGCTCACTGCCGGTGCAGATGTAAACCTTATCACATCATTACCTCTTGATCTACAAACCAACAAAAGTAGAACAGGAATCTTAATTTTTTTATTCCATGTACAAAATATTCAGGCATTTGAAGCCTGCTTTAAGCACTCTAAGTTGTTCAAAGTAATTGCACCGGCCCACAGCAACACTCGATGAAGAGCAGTGAAGCAATAACTTTTTCTGTACGCTCTATACAACGTCTTTGCGGTTACGTATTATCATTTAGAATAAACGTGGTGTGAAAATTTTCAATAGTTAATAAAACTAAATGCTCTAATAGACGACAATGTGGTCCGTAAAATGGACGTAGTGATAAATACATATTTCCCAGAAAATGGTTTAAAATAAATTTGCACAATTTAGAACCGTAGCGTTATTGAGACGCCAGTCAACTTAATACTGAAATGCCAAACCAAACTAAACAAACATCATTTGGCAACTGACAAAATGGTCGCTAGTTTAAAATTTGTTGCCAACTTAAAGTTGTATAGCTCTATAAAAGCCACCCTTTATTTTTGTTTTATATTTTATTGATATTGTTGTTGTAGCAATTGTATTAACATAGCAAACAATATTGTTGTTTTTCTCTGTTTTCCGCCAGTGCAGTTCATTAATAGTTGTCGTTTTTAATGTTCGGCTGAAGGAAAGCATATTCCTCTTTCTAACTTAAAAGCGACCACAATGACATTTTATTTTTTATATTTTAAAAAATTCAAAATCACTTATTTATGTTTAAACTGTGACAAAAAGACTGCATTGTCCGCTCATTGCACGCTCTTTAAGCCAGCATTGCCAAATTATAGAAAAATAATTATTGAAATGTTAAAAATGGTTTTTTATTTAAATGTTTGCTGGGTAAAAATATATACTTAAATAAACTATGCATTAGTTGCCAATGTATTAGTGTTCAACTTTAAACTCTTTATAACTCTTAATTTAAATAAAAAATTTTTAAATTTTAAAAATGACAGAAATGATTTTTTAAATTATTATTTGATTTCAAAAACGGTGCTAAATATGATTTTGAACTTTTCTGCATTTCTGTAGCTATAAGTTGTTTAAAATAATGTTCTGAAGAGTTTCTTAAAAAATAAAGAACAAAAAATATATTAAATTTAATAAAGATGTAATTATTTTCTCTTGTTCCAATTGATCAAACGATTGAATTATATTTTAGGGCACTTGTATTCTCTAACAAAATGTTGTATGGCGCCAATACGTGGCGTGAGATGCGACCAGAACATAAATGAATGTTTCTTATGTTATATGCCTATAATGGCTATTCCCTGGCAACAACATAAAACTGTTGTAATTCATTTTATTAGATGTTTATAACGTGAGAACTTTTTACATTATCATTATTATTTTATTTGTTTTATAATTTTGATAATTAAATTATAATAAAATTACTTATGAAGGGTTTTTCAAGAAGAAGATTAGAACGATTCAAATTTTTATTGTGTTACGAAGAGAAAAGCTTGGCAATTATGAATGAAAAATTATATCTTGCAAATGTCCACCACGACCACGCTGATAGATGTCTATTCTTTCATCAAAGTTTTTAATCACTTTTTGGAAAAAATGATGGTCCCATTTCGTAAAATCGAAATCGATTCGATTGGTTCCGTATAGATTCTGTCCTTAATATAGCCCCACAATTAATAAACCAATCGTGCTAAATTTTACGATCTGGCTGGCCACTTAACTGCTGATTGTCGTGTAAATATTGCGGTCGGGAAATTTGGTTTGCAATAAATTAATCGTTTTATTGGCTGTGTGATATGTGTCACCGTTCTCTTGAAACCACATGTCAGTGATATCAAGGTCATCAATAATAGGCCAAAATTAAGTTGTTAGCATCTCGAGATAGCGTGTTCAATTGGCCCTTACCGTATTTCCAGCCTCATCTTCGAAAAAGAAACGGCCCAATTACGCTTCTAGACCACACAGCGCAGCATACAGTGACACGCTTCTCAATAATCCTTCTAGAATTGTCAGAAGCCCAAATGCGGCAATTTTGCTTAGTGACATATCCTGAAAAGTGAAAATGGGCTTCGTCTGAAACAAGGATTTTTTCAGAAAAACCAGCCGGTGGCTGTTGAACGAAGTGAGCGAATCTATGGTGAAGTGAACGGCCGATCGAACTCATATCCTTATGAAAAATTCGCAATGTGGTGTTTTTGGGTAATCCCAATTGTTTCGAACGTCGAGAAATTGACAAATCTGCTTTAATACTGTAGCTCACGACTGTGATATTTTCAGTTGAACGACCCGGCCAAACACGAGTTGGTGTTCGCACATTTTGTGGCGAGCCTGTCGACTCAAATTTAACGAAAATATTAAGAATTTTACGAAATGTAACTTTAACAGAACCACCAATTTTGTAGTGGATTTTATTTATTTTAATCTACTACGAATACTTCAAAAAACTAAATGTCAAAACTATCATGTCGTCACAATTGAAAAACAAACTTCTTGCTGGAAGTAAAATAAAAATTAAGCCCGAAATAAGTTTCCGTTGGTTGCCAGTGTTTGACCAGATGCGTCGTCGGATTTCCACCAAATTTTCACAGTACCTTCGTAATAGTCGTCTTCTGGCAAGAGTGGCGATAAATAGAGCTGGAAAGCAATACCAGATGACAGCTAATTAACAATTGCACGTTAAATTTATCTAACTTGCCTAGAAAAGACCCAAAAAAAATATACTGATACCTGCCATCTATTTGTATACTACAGGCCTGCTTTTAAAAATAACATACGCTTAAAGTTGTTGTTTGCCATGTATGAGTTAAGTATCCCCTAAAACGAAAAATAATCGTAATTGAAACGCGAATCTTAGTAAAATAAGAAACAATCTCTCTGAGTCCCAGCTTGAACCAGTTGAGATTTTAGACTAGGAGGCAGTATATCGTGTTCTGCTTGAAAAGGTTTTATGAGTGTATACTATATACAAAATAACACGTCCTCGTTTGCGGTAATATTTAAACAACTTGGGTTAGGCATTGCGAATGATAACTGCCAATTTTTAAAATGTAAAAAAAAATATTTGAGAGAAATATTCTTTGTAAAAGCCCAAGGATGAGTCTGCGTTGATGAAAAATATCGGTAGTGTCGTATGAACCACAAGCTGCGGAATTGACATAAAAGAATTTTATAATTTGTTTTCACCTAATTTGCTTTTTACACAATTTTTTTTATATGAATTCTTTAGGAATGTATCTACCGTATAAAAACGAATTACAAGAATTCAATTACAGTGAAATCTCGTTTAGGTCAAAGCAGATTTATCCATTAAAGGGAAGTGTCGCTTCACCGGATAGTTCGTTAAAAAAGGTGCTTTTAAATATGCTATTATGATTAATGAGTAAGTTATTATCAATGGCCAAGTAGATCGATTAATTATACTAAGATCTATTAAGCCCTTCCCTGGCCCATACAGCTGCTAAAGAAAAAGACTTTTGGGCCAATTAAAATTTTTTTTTAAAGAGATGTTTCACTTCAGGCAACAATGCCTATTTAGTCAAGTGCCATTCTACATTCTTTAGGAAAGGGATATAGAAGAGATGAAACAGATGGTGAAAGTAGAAGGATAGTCGGAAATTAACTGCCGTATAAGGCAGCACAACGATCAGTGCCTTCATCACTGAGCACCCTCACCGACAGTCAATTTGTATTATTTTAAAGTGAAAACAGCCAATGTCTTTGTTGGGAATCGAACTCACAACCCCCATACTAACAAGCTAGTACACTACCTACTAGCCTACAGGGGCACCTAAGCATACAAAAATCTAAACTTTCTCCATTTGTTTATTAAAAACTTATAAAAGCGTAGTAGCTGAGGTACGGATTGCATGCATAAACTATTGTTAAAATATAAACGAAACGAAAGACAGAATACCGCTGCCAACTAGCAACGAAATGCATAGTGGGACTATTTATGTTTTTAACTAAGAATAATTCAAACAAAACAAATACCGCAGTCAAAGCATTTATGTCATCAATCCGTTCGTTTAAAGATTACGTTATAAACGAGCTTCAGTTCAGATATTATTGGGTTAACATGTTTGAGGTTAGGAAGTGAATTGCTGTCAAATGATTAAATGTCAACACTTAAGCTGTTATCCACGACATTTATTTAGTAAAAATTTTAGAAATTTTAAGCATTTTAAGCTACAATGTAGAGCAATTTTAAATATGAAAATTTACCATCGAAATCGTGCACATTTCACTTTATCACTTTGTAAAATTCGAGCTGCCTTTTTTTTGAAAACCTTGGTCACTGAATTCGAGGCTCAATGTATAGCTATTGAAAGTAAAACAAAACAATATCCTCGTAGAGGCCGTAGTGATACAAAAGTAACCACTGGTACAGCAAAGTAATGACAATGACCCTGCAACATCAACTGTTCGACGTTACAATAGAGATATTCTGCTTTATAACGTTTGTGCATTGTGCATTTTCCCATAAACTTATCCTCATTTTCAATTAAGCGGTTATGTAAACATTACTGCAAAATAGATAACACCAGTTTTTAGAGTTTTTAAATTAATAACAAGTTTATTTACTTTAACTACACACAAAGTTGACACTACAGAACAATTTACTTAAGATGCACGTCTCTACTTTACGAGGTTTATTTTTACACTAACTGACTATCCACTCAAACGCTGCCCTTTTATATTTGTCCATTAAAAGTCTAGAAAATTTATGAAGCTTCTACTCTCTTTGTATCACATTTTGTTGTTGTATGTTGTTTATTCAATGTATAGGCGCCTGTATGTCTGTGTGTATTTTTGTTTTTGTTTTTATACTGATGAAGTTTCTTCTTGGAATTTATTTTAAGGTATTTGTTGTTGTCTTGTGTAGATAAGTTTCCTTAGAAAATTACGGAGATGGTAAATAGCATACAGAATTGTTGTTTTGCGCTTATAAAATTTCTACGCAGTTAGTAAATAGAAATTTGTTGTTGTCTTGTTGCCACGCAGTTAGTAAACAACATATCAAATTGTTGTTGTTTGCGTGTATAAAATTTCTACGCAATTTGTAGCTAGAAATTTTGTTATTTTGCATTATTGTTCTTAGCCAGCCACGGAGTTAGTAAACAAAATACCAAATAGTTCCTTAATTGGTTAATTATTTTCCTTTAAAACTTAAGCAAGACACATCCGTAACAATACGAAACTTACAAAATCCATAAACAGTTCACAAAAATCATTAATTCTAAAGAAAGTCACCGTGTGGTACGTCTTGTGATCAGGCCCGTATTTTTCGAAAATGGGTAAGGTAACGCCATCATTTCGCCAAGCCAACTAATTTTCTTGGCCACAATTGAGTAATGTTCACATCAGTGACATTGAAAATTAACCGAAAAATGTGTTGTTTACATTCAGGTTTTTAAACAGTAAATTCATACGCGGTTAACGCCAATAATGGTCGGTTGGCTTTAATTCTTGAACGAGTTGAAATTTATGCAAACTGTTTGCCTCTAGTAATGCCTAATCATGGCTAACGTCGACGTGTTGCTGTTCGCTTATTCTCAACACATTGGCTATAATTAGCTAATGTTGACATCATTCATTTTTGGTTTCAGCAAAATGTGACTACAAGCCTGACAGCTAACCAAACAATTCAGTTATTGCATGAGAAATTTTCCGGTCGCCCTATTTCCTGATTTTCCAATGACTATTGGCCTTCTAGTTCATGTGCTTTTACACCGCTGGATTATTTTCTCTGGGGCCAGTTTAGAGACCAGGTTTAAGTAAAATAATAACAAACAACTGACGCACTGAGAGATGAAGCGAAATGAGCTAAAAATGGACGTCATATTCCATTATTAATACAATATAAATCCCGTATTTCTACTTTACAATGGTATCAAGAAAACTGAAGTTGTTTAAAAAAAGTGTGTGTTTTAACCCAATTTACTTCCTAATCTCAAATTTGCCCAACCTTTAAAAGGAAAACTACTGCGACTTGTCATATGTCTGCCAGCTAGAGCTCATAATGAGTTGAATGCAGCTAAAAATTTTCTTCAATTATTTCTCAAACTTTCTTTACGTTCAGAGATACAAAAGAATTTATTTGTAATTCCTTATGCATCCGTGTGTGTGTGTGTGTGTTTGCGTCTATGAATTATAAAACAAAACGAATTTGAGAGTACAAGGAAATCTGTATTCTTAGAAGAAGTTCTGAAAATAATTCGTTGGCTTAATTTAAAATTAATTTTTAAGTTTAAACAATTAAACATTTTATCTTGCTTGAATCATTGCAATTTAACGAAGTTTAAATTAAACGTTTAAGTGTTTGTCTTTTAATAATAATTATTATAATTAAGAAAATCTAAATTTTAAAATCTTATTTAATAGTTAAGGAGCAAGCAAGCTTTAGAGCAAAATAATTTAAATTTTCTAGAAGAACAATAAATTTCTTTAGGGTTTTACGCCTTCGATTTTGTTTCATAAGATAAATTAACATTACGCCGCATATAGAATAATGAAATCTAAAATCAGAAATCTCGAAATTTAAATTTCTTTTTGAGCCATTTTATTGCAAAATAATAATAAGTTTACAATTTTTTTAATGTTAAGTCATATTCAATCATCGCCTTGAACTCTCAACTTTCGGACCCTTGATCTTCCTCGCGCGCCGCTTCGCTTACTTTTAGAGTGATATTGTCCTCCATTTCCTTTTCACGTCCCTGCATTTTGAGTTCTGTACGTATATGACGTTTTTGCTATTAGAATAATCAGGCAAGCAGAAGCTTGATTTCACCAAACTTACAAATAAGTGGTAACTCTGAAACTGCGAAAATAGACACAACTTCCATAGTAGAGTTTTACGTAAACAAAACATTTGTTAATGTCATAAACCGTATAGAGGCTGAAATTCATTTGAGGGCATATTAAACATGAATTTTTATACTAAAACTCTGCGTTTTTTATAAATAAAAGAATATTTTTCTTTTTCGACATTTAATTTTTTGACGTAGTCGTAGTAGCATGAATTCCATTTTGCTTCACTTCACAAAATTCGTGATATTTTCGGACAGTATATTAGTACTTCTGAGACTACTATTAAGAATTTGGTCCTTAAATTTAAATCGAATGTGCGAACACCAACGCGTTTGCGAACAGGTCGTTCAACTGAAAACATCGCAGCTGTGAGCCAAAGTGATGAAGAAGATCCAAATTTGTCAATTGCGAATTTTGCGTAAGGATTTGCTTTTGAAGCCTTACAAGGTTGAACTGGTGCAAAAATTGAAGCCGACCTGACCATTCACATCACCGTAGATTCGCTCAAATCATTCAGGAACAACTGGCTGGTTTTTCTGAAAAAAACATGTTTTTCAGACAAAGCCAATTTTCACTTGTTAGGGTACGTCAACAAGCAAAATTGCCGCATTGGGGCTTCTGATATCCCTAGAGCGATTATTGAGAAGCCTTTGCATGCTCAACGTGTTATTGTGAGTCGTGATTGGGCAGTTTTTTTTTTCTAAGATGAAGCTGAAAATAAGATAACGGTTTATGAATTACGCTATCGCCAGATGCTAACAGCCCTATTTTGGCCTGGAGGGTGCCATATGTCACCAATGAAACGATCAATTTATTGCAAACCAAATTTCCCGATCGCATAATTTCACGACAATCAGCAGTTAGCCAGATCGCGTGAATTAACAACACTGAATTAAATTTTATGGGGTTATGTTAAGGAAAGAGTCTGTACGGAGATAATCGAATCGACTTTAGCCTTAAAACTCAAAACCCATGATGTGATTAACGAATTAGAACCGCCATTTTGATAAAAAAAATGATTAAAAACTTTGATGAAAGAATCAACATCTGTCGGCGTGATCGTGGTGGACATTTTTGATTTATTTTAGAAATGTATAATTTAAATAAACACATTAAAATAAAAAATCTACTTAATGTCATTATAAAATCCATATGGAAAAAGAGTGACGGCAAACGCCATAAGTTCAATAAATGTGAGCTTAAGTTGATTCATTGCATAGCAAGCTGCAGACTGCAGCAAAAACGTCTTCAACTGCAAAATACTTATATTGTCTCTGCTACACTTCTTCTGCTTTCTTATGGTTCTGTGAAATGTGTCCTTAAATAACAGTTCTCTTACTTCCTGGTTATGAAAATCATTTATGGAAAGGCAGGCTTAAGCCAACTTAAACAACTATGCAGTTACCTAATAATCATATGTGGCGACCTATAATGTTCTTAACAAAACTTTTCGTCAAGTTTCGTCAAATGTCAATTGCTTAAGCAAAGTACGAAACTGATCGTACATTCCATACGGAAACAGTTGGTTTTGCATTGTGTTATAGATACATTAGTAAAGAAATTCCAATGGAGGGCAAAAAATACTTGATCTGAATTTAATAGAAAATGTACAGAGAAAAAATAGCTTATTTGACAAAAGAGACGCGTTTTATTAGAACGGCAATTCAAAGGAACGACGGCCTTTAAACATTTTATTTTCTTTTCCATTTTTTAACACACAATTTGCAATAAAATGTAATTTTTTATTGTTTATAAATTCAATGATGCACACAGTTGCATTTTTTGGCCCAAATAATACATACAGCGATTAATGTGTAATTTTTCTTTCGTAATTTTCTTAAAACTATTACAAAAAATTACAAATTTGCATAAGGATAGTATTAAGTATACAAAAGATGATTATTACACGCCTTTTTGCTAATAAATTTAATTTATTTAGAACGAAATTATTTTTTTTTTCAAAGGTGCGAATAAAACAAATGTGCAACTGTTCATAATAATTTCTATATTCATGTAAGTACAATATAGCCACGTAAAAGTCTTCAATGATTTGCTTAAGCATTTGATAGCTTAAGCCAGATTATGCATATTATAGTTGGGCCTTTAGACTGCGTGACGAAGAAAAATCGTTTTCTTTGAAAAATAAGCAGGGCTTAAGTTATGGGAAAGGAAGTTTTCTATTTCGATTACAGGGAAATATTTAGAAGGAATTACAACTTCTGATACAGTTAAATAAAATTATTTTCAGTTTTATTCGCCCTTTTTTATTTCTATTTCTATTATTTAGTTTCCGTTTCCTTGTTTTTGTATGTTAAAATATTTAAAATTTTAATTTTTGTATGTTTGTATGTATGAAGAAAATTATTAAATATGTTTTGTCAAATGTTTTTCAAAAAATTTTTCTTTTCAAATTGTTATAATTTTTGTTTTTGAAAAATATAAAAAATAATTTCCTGAAGAAGCTTTCCACAGGAAAGCGAAATATCGAGAAAAAAAATATAAATCGTTATAATTTAAAGGACCGTTTAAAAGATTTAATAGTTAAATAAAATTAAAATAAATAAAATATTGGGTGGGCAAGTTTGAGGTTAGGCTTCATAAATACACTTTTTGGACAATAAAAATATTCTTATATTAGAATATGATGACGAGCAAATGGCCACCTTTAGCATGTTGGTAGACTTCCGCTCATTTCACAAAATTTTGATGCATATTTTGTAACAAAGCTTCGTTTATTTCGTCCATGGAGCATCAAATTTCATTTATCAAAGCGTAAGTTGTTTGTGGGTTGTTCAGGTAAGTCTGATCTTTCACTTTCACCAACTGTAACTTGCGGCACAGGCTTACTAAACTAAAAGTCACTGATATCAACATTAGCCAATTGTGCCACCAAAAAATTACTTGTCGTGCTAGGTAGCGCAGAGAATTCACGGTGATGACATTTCCCTGCTCATTTTGAAACAAATATAGTCCCATGATGCCTAGCTACAACTGCACCATACCGTTACTTTTCTTGGCTGTAATGATTTTTCGAGAACTAAAAATTACCTTCATCACAGACAGCCTATCTACAAACGTACGATGACAATGGTTATTCGGCTTTAATTCTTGTACGAGTTGAACTTAATAAGCATGAGGATGTAGATCTTTATAAAGGGGTTTTCAACAAGAAAGTTTGTTTTCTAAAACAAAATAAAACAAAAAATTTTGATTAGGATGATTCAATTATTGTATTACGAATTCAATTATTGTATTATTCGGCAATTATGAATGAAAAATGATATCTGGCAAATGACCACCACGACCACACTGACAGATGTTGATTCGTTCATCAATGTTTTTAATTACTTTTTGGCAAAATGGCGGTTCTATTTCGTTAATCACATTACGGATTTTGAGTTTTAAGGCTAAAATTGATTCGATTGTCTCCGTATAGATTCTGTCCTTAACATAGCGCCACAAAAAATAATCCAATGATGTTAAGTTACACGATCTGGCTGGCCACATAACTGCTAATTGTCGTGAAATAATGCGATCGGGAAATTTGGTTCGCAATAAATTGATCCTTGGCTGTGTGTCATGTGGCATCGTCCTGTTGAAACCACATATCACTGATATCCACGTCGTCAATAATAGGCCAAGATCTCGCGATAGCTTGATCCAGTGACCGTTACTGCATTTCCAGCGTTATATTCGAAAAAATAGCACTATAGCGTACTATCCAGTGACACGTTGAGCATGAGGCTTCTCAATAATTGCTCTAGGATTTTATTAAGCTCAAATGCCGCAATTTTGCTTGCTGACATGCCCTGACAAGTGAAAATGGGCTTCGTCTGAATATTGATTTTTTCAGAAAAACCAGCCGGTTGTTCCTGAATGAATTAAGCAAATCTATGATAATGTGATTCCTGCACCAGTTGAACCTTTTAAGGTTTTAAAGTCAAAGCCTTACACAAAATTCGCCCTGTGATGGTTTTGGATAACCCCAATTTTTGAGAACGTGGAGGAATTGACAAATTTGCAATAAAATTACACACAGTGTCTTCAGAACGAGCCTGATCGGGAGAAAACCCTGCTCGAATTTTACAGTGAAATTTTGCACAATTTGTTTTTTTTTTTTGTAAAGAGAAGTAGCACTTCAGGCAAATGCCTATTTAGTCACAACCGTGGTACTTTCCTTAGGAAAGGGATAGAGAAGAGATAAGGCAGGTGGTGTAAGTGGAAGGATAGTTACATAGCCTTCAAGCCCTTATTTCTGTAGTGAAAACTACCACCCCTAGATTGGTAGGCTAAGTACACTACCTACTAGCCTACCGGGGCAGCTTTCATTTCTAGAAGGCGAATGTTTTCGGAAATTACCTGTCGTATAAGGCAGCACAGCGATCAGTGATTATGCCTTCATCACTGAGCAGCATCACCGACAGTCAATTTTTTTTGTATATTTTTTTGTAGTGAAAACAGCCAATGTCTTTGTTGGAAATCGAACCCACAACCCCCCAGACTGGTAAGCTAGCTAGTAAACTACCTACTAGTCTACAGGGGCACCAATTTTACACATTTTGTAAATTTTCAAAATTACAATTTTTTGCTGCTGAGAATAGTATTCCCTGCTTAAAATTTCTTAATATTCACTGAATAAATGTTAAAGTACAGCTGCTCACTTGTTGATATTTAATCATTTGATAGACGATTTATTTTCTAACCTAAAATTTGCCCACCCTGTATTTTGCTCTAGGCAACTTGATATACACTGATGAAGGAGATACCAAAAGGTATCCTGCAATTTTTCAAGGTTTTAATTTATGTAGTTATATGTGTGTTAGTTATTACATTTACATAAATAACAATTTGCCAGCTAACAAAGTGGGATATGTAAAAATGGAGTGTTGCATAGAAAAGAATAGCACATTTTTATTGTGCAAAATATTTTACAAGGAATGAAATTTTGCCATCAAACACTGTGCCACATGTCATATAGCCATTAAAGCAAGTACATGAGACATTTCCTAGTCGTGTTTTCTTATTTTAGTCATCAAAATTTGCGTCATATTAGGCTCGAGAACCATTGTATTTATTTTAAGCAGTATTTCAACTACAAGTTGCATTACAACAAGATAACAATGCCTTAATATTGCCACAAAGAACCAATTATATGTTTGTAGTTATAAGGATGATTTCAAGGATGCTAACGATCAAATGATTAAAATTATGTTTGATATGAGAGGTAAAGAGAGAGAGAGAGAGAGAGAGAGAGAGAGTAATTTAAGGAGATGCTAAAAACCTGTTGCTTTCTCGTTACTCAGTCGTTTTTTTTTATTTGCTGTTTAAACCTGATTGATCATCTGACTTGAAGTTTTTCAAATACATAAGTTCACAAAGGTATGCATTTGTTTGTGTGTGTCTGTGTGTGTGTGGCTTAAAGAAAATTTTTGTTTGTTATTGATTTTGCATTTTTGTGGATGGTGCAACAAAATCTTCTTTAGAAACTGATTGATCTGAGAGTGATCATGAAACTTTTGCACAAAAGATGGGATATAATTAAGCTATTTTCGACATGGTGATTTTGCATTTAAACTTTCGCACGATGAAGTATTATGTAAAATTTAGTGTGAAAATATTGTAGAAAATATTTAACCAGACTGCAAATGTCGACCGCATACATTATTTTCGATTTGTGCTTTTTTGATACCGCACAAAAAAAATCCATTCTCAGCTTGTTATTTGTTCATTAGCATCCAATAGACGATCAAAGCTACCCCCGTGCTCCAAGGATTATTAAAATTAAGTATTTAAGTGACAGAATTAAAAAACTTTTAACAAAATAACACAAATTCGCTCTAAAAAAATACAAAAACCGAAATTAGTGGAGTAAATATTTTTCATGATAAGAAACTAAATTATGGGCAAAAACATAAAAAGCGACTACAGCCAAAGCAACAACAAAACAAAAAATATGCAGTAAATGCAAGAGGTTACCGTAAAAATTCTTTAAATTCAAAGAGAGGACATTGACTTGCTAGAATTTCTAGCAGTAGAATGATTACTCGCTGTATGATTGTTTGTTTGTATGGGTGGAAGTTGATGTTTTTTTTTTTTTGTTCATTTTTGTTTGTTTTTATTCTGCAAACGTGGTCGTTATAGCGCATATGTCTGTATGTATAAGTGCTTTTGTTAAGTACAAAAGAACACAAAGCCTTTTCAAGACTCGAAAATAAACGAGTTTAATGAAAACAATCACTACTGCTGTCCTTCCTCTGTCCTCTGTACTTTTGTGTGTTGTAATTTTGTATGATACAACTAATTGAGCAGAACTGGTTCAAACTTCTCTTCATACCATCACTTAATGCTTAAACCTGTTTTTCTGTTTGACACTCTCTTTCCGACTATTTGTTAATTTCTAGTAGATCGTTGCATTTCACTTAACCCTCAATACTCAGCGTATTTAGTGTTCTCGGAATGAAAACAAACTAAAATGTTCCATTATAAGCGTAAAAATATATTCGGAATGAAAAAATAGTAGTTTGGTCACAAATTTAATTTTTTAGGAACACCTTTGTGATAGTTATCAAACTTATTTATATTTAAAAATTATTAGTTATTTAGAAATAGTGATGCACGTTAACGTAAGAATTTTATTTAAAAAACAAAATAAAAATAAAGTAGAAGTTATAACCATTCCATTATCCATATGTGTTATATCAGTAAAAGCTTTTGAATTTTAAGGCTGAAATCGTATAGAAGCCAATCGAAAATGAGCTGCCTTCACCATAAATTCTCTGCGTTATCAATTTTTTGCGTCCACAATAGAGAAATGTTGGCATGTTTCAGCATGTTGATATGTTCAGCAGTTGACCATGGTTTCAGCAAGACTGTATTTTCCGGTCACGTAAACTCTCGTTGTTGTGATTTAACGCCACTGAATTATTTTCTCTAGAGCCATTTGAAAGATCGTGTTTATGTTAACAACATACAAACAACTTGCACGCTAAGAGATAAAATTAGACGTTGCATTGATGAGATGCGCGAAGCTTTTTTTGCAAAATGTGTTTTAAAGTTTTGTGAAATGCTGGCGTGCGTTACACTTTATATAAAACTTAAGTTGTAAAAAAAGTGTAAGCCAATTTAGCGCTCAATCTCAAATTTCTCCATATATATTCTGGATTCTTATTGGGTATTCGCTTTAAAATTAAAATGGAATTTCTAAGAACACTAATAAATCTGGGAAATATTTTGTAAAAGGAAACATATTTTTGCTAAATCTACGAAACATCTACGTACATAAAATAATTACGCTTTAAACTGACCTTTTAGGAAAAGCCAACAAAAAATAAACATATTGTTACGAAGATGATTAGTTTAGGTTATGAAAAAAAGATAATTTTCCCTACAAAAAAGTATAATGGAATGACCTATTGTGTCTGATTACAAATTAAGAAATTTTATGAACACAAAACAACAAAAACATGCGATATTAAAATTCCATAAACTAAGTTTAACAAGCAGAAAATAAAAACAACTCACAAAGAACAAGAAGAATAATGATAGCGAGGAATTATAGTTTAGAGTAAATGCTAGAATAGAAAATATAAGGGATCCCTTTTTTGAGCAAAAGAGTCAGTTGTGTATCAACTGTAGGCGTTAAGTGATAAAGCCACAATCCTAAGGTTAATTAAAGGAGTAAACGCAACAACTAAACGCGAATAAATCGAGTAATTTAATTTAAAACTTTAAAAATTGTGTGTAATTATTTTGAGCTCTTTTAGAGCTCAATAAACTAAACGTTTATTAAAGGAATAAAAAAATTCTTTAATAAAATAAAAAAATTAAATCTCCAATATTCTGGAAGTTTGCTTAAAATAATCCTAAAATAGAAATTTGGCTTTAAAAATGATAAGCAGTTTTAAAATCACAGCTAAATTTAAAAATATTTTTTTAATTTAAATTAAAAAAAGCAAAGACGAAAAGTATCTAATAATTCATATGAACAAATATAGAACTGCTACTTAAAGAGTATATCACAAGATTATGGGACTCAATTCTGACAACTGCACGTGAAAGTAGCCCTAAAAATAAGAACTGCATCATACGTTTAATCAAGTTGGCTGTATTAATAATTTAATGGCTTCGGAATATACAATCCGCTTGTTCATAGTGAATTACATTTTAGTGCCCAAAGTTGAATGCTTGTTTTTATTGACCCAAAAATAGGTTGTTTACTAGGGAATTTAAAACAGCGTATTGCCATTATTTGGTGAAACAGATTTAAGTGGTAGAAATTTTACGCTAAACAAAATATGAAAAAGTTGTCTAATACCTTTATAATGTGGACACATGAAACTGGACATACAAATCCAGATGCTACGCATGCATAAAATAGCATGTTCCGGTTATGAATTGAACAGGACAAAATTTAAAACAAAAGTATACATTCCCGATTTTACTACGACACTTCCAGTACTGCACGCTGCTGATTACCGATTCACCTAAACCTTCGAGTTTAGATACTGTGTTCCTGTGTGCAGAAATCCTTGCCACCAATGTAAATGATTCAGATTGGATATTAAAATATGCACCACAACTGATAACACAAATCGTAATGGACTAAGATGTCACAAAAATATTCAGGATATTTATCATTTTTAAAGCATAAAAAACTCACAGATAAAATGTCAGCCTAAAGGCCGGGGCACATAGAATCCGTCATACGTCTTGTATTTTTCAACTGACAAGAAAGTTGAAATACACGTTTTCTTATCAGCGTTGTCACAATCAGTACGTCTCCGTCAACGCAAAGTACGAAAGTTGGCCAACTTTTAACGTACCTTGAGTACTTTGACATTTTTCATTTGTTTCTTTCTCTTGTTTTTTTTTTGTTCTCACTCTATTGTAGTAAAATATTTTTAAAATAAATTATAAATAATAATAAATAATGAAATAAATAGTGGAATACAAATAACCAGTAATTGAAAGTCTAAGATGTCGTCTAACTAGGAATGCAAGATCGTTCTTTAAAATATCGATGTTTCTATTGAAAACATCGATTTTTAAAAACATCGGTAATAGCAACGATACATCGATGTTTTTCCGATGTTTTAATTTTCTTATCATTCAATGATTAAATATAAAGTCAGAAGCATTTGAACTCACAAATTCACCACATTTAAACTAAAATACAAAATATATTCATCAAAATTTTATGTATTTTAATTAGTGTCTAATAAAGTATATTTATCAGGCCTGTTCTGAAAATCACATTTCATGAAAGTGATTTGAAAGCACAAGAAATGTGTTCTGTGCACAAATTTATGTGCTTTTAAAACGTTCACGTTTGCCACTTGCAATTTGAAATCACTTAGGTAATTTTGCTACTATCACAATGAAAACTGTAAAATAAATTACTGAAATAATTCAACCAATATGTTTTCTTATTAATTTTGTTACATACAGGCCTGTTCTGAAAATCACATTTCATGAAAGTGATTTGAAAGCACAAGAAATGTGTTCTGTGCACAAATTTATGTGCTTTTAAAACGTTCACGTTTGCCACTTGCAATTTGAAATCACTAGGGTAATTTTGCTACTATCACAATGAAAACTGTAAAATAAATTACTAAAATAATTCAACCAATATGTTTTCTTATTAATTTTGTTACATAATTACTTTTTATTGAAAACAAACACTTTAAAATTTAGAAAATTGTAAGGGCACCTTTTTTACTGAACATTTTTTATTTGCTTTTGTGTTTTCAATTTTTGTGTTTGTCAGGTAAATCAGCTGTTTTCTTGTGCTTTCAGGAAAGTAAAATCACATCGAAAACTACAAAAACAGTGTGATTTACAGAACAGCATAAAAACACAAGTGTGATTTTAAAACCGCATGTGATTTGAAAGTATGTGATTTCAAGAACATGCCTGATAATTACTTTTTATTGAAAACAAACACTTTAAAATTTAGAAAATTGTAAGGGCACCTTTTTTACTGAACATTTTTTATTTGCTTTTGTGTTTTCAATTTTTGTGTTTGTCAGGTAAATCAGCTGTTTTCTTGTGCTTTCAGGAAAGTAAAATCACATCGAAAACTAGAAAAACAGTGTGATTTACAGAACAGCATAAAAACACAAGTGTGATTTTAAAACCGCATGTGATTTGAAAGTATGTGATTTCAAGAACATGCCTGTATATCAAGTATAATAAGTATTGTACAAAAACTAAAATTTGTTTTAAATTAATTTCTCTTCTGTTATTGAATTGAATTATGCAGTTTGTAGTTTTCTGTATATGTATGTATGAAAAACGTTGATTTGATAAAAAAAATTTTATAATATATTGATTTCGTACCAACGATTTTTATCCCCTGTCAGTGGAGAGTAGACATCTAGGTGTTTATCTATGCCTTGGTATCTAATAACTTTGATATAGAATTAAGGAAAAGAAGTTTTGACAATCTAGCACCCAGAAGTCTGTTTCTGTCCTGAGTAATGGTTGCGCCAGCTTCCGAAAACAAATGCTCACTTGGCACAGACGTGGCAACTATGGGGAGCTATTCTATCGCAATCTTTGAAAGTTTGGGAAACAAAGATTTCATATCTTCCCAAATCTCAATAGCGTCACTTTTTAATGGTGTAACAGGAGATGACAGGTACATCTGTACTTCCGTTTCACTAATAGTGTCTGTAACAGATTCGGATAATTTATTTTTCATATTTTTTTGTGTCAGCTGTTTATGGTATTTCCAAATATCAAATTTCGAATTATCTTCATCATCATCGGATGTGTCATTATTAGATGTTGCAGATGAGCGTGAAGTATGCTCGCGAATATATTTGTTTAAATAAGTGATTACTTTTCCTTTAGCAACAGAATTTTTTAAGTGCATAAACTTAAATCTGGGGTCAAGAGTAGTAGAGATTGCAAGAATTGGCGAATGTTCTATATTATCGAACCGCTTTGCTAATTGTATTTTTATTTCTTCTTTTAATTTCCAAACCATTTCATTTTAGGTTGCGTATTTTCTACTACTTCCCGGACGCAGCTAATTAGTGGGATGACTTTGCTTGCCATTACGTAACTATCTCCAGAAATTTCTTTTGTTAATTTTTCAAACGGACACAACAATTCTTCCATTTCTTTAATGCAGTCTATTTCAGTGCTTATAATTATTGGGGGAGCTTCCGGTCGAGTCAGCAGTATTGTTCCTACAATGGGCAGCAATTCTATGAACCGTTGAAGCATATAAAAGCAGGAATTCCACCTCGTGCGAACATCAAGAATAATTTTTTTAAGTTGGCCTTCTTTCAAGCCCATCTCAATTTGCCTTTTTCTTAACTCGTCACTTGCATTGACACTTCTTTTAATAAATTTAATAATATTTCGGACTTTGCTTATTAATTCAGTGCAATCTTTTGCATTGTCAATGGCTTTAGTTACAATTAAATTGACTGTATGAGCAAAGCAAGGAATAATCTTTTTTTCCCCAAAAATTTAACGGTTTACTTTCATTACTGTGCTATCATTATCTGTGATAACAGCTGAAACCTTAGAAACAGAAACATTCCACTCGGTGAAAATATCTTTAAGCTTTTCAGTTATATACGCTGTTGTATGACTTTCTGTTAATTCAAAAACACCTAATGTTCCGCTGAGAAGTTTAAGCTTATCCAAAAAGTGTATTGTAACACCTACAAAAGCTTTATTTTGCATTGTTTCCGTTCAAATATCATAAGTGATGCAATAACTTTCAACATTATTTACATATGTTTTGAAAAGGTTACTCATAACCTCATATTTGGCATCAATCCTGGACTTGATTGTTTCTCGACTTGGCACTTTGTATAATGGGCAAACTTCTTTCATTAGCTGTAAAAAACCTTTACCCTCTACTGTAGCAAATGGTTTATTGTCCATGATAATAAAATTGACAATAGCATTTGTCACTTTCTTTGACTTTGCTCCATCCTGCGTTGCAATACTTTTCATATTTTTGACAAAGTCGTCCACATTTGGTGATGGGTAAACATTGTTGAGTCATAATTTTTTCCACACTGACAGAGCTGGTGGAAGGTCTTAGGTCAATCGTTTCAACTTCCATAAAATCAGTAATGGTACTACCATTTTTAGCCTTCTTGCTTTGTACTTCTGCATCTTCAAAATGCTGCGAATGTAATTTTTCCAAATGACCACGAAGATTACTCGTATTTCCGGACGTTTTAAGTGTTTTATTACATATTTTGCAGATAGCATCTTTATCGCCAGTTTTATTAAAATAGTTCCAAATTTTACTTTTCAATTTATTTGTTGCCATTTAGTAGCAATGCACACACATAAAAGCGCGTTTAAGTCAGCTGAGCACAAACAGATTAAATGTCGATGTCGATGTTTTTTTAGTTTGGACGGCGATGTATCAGCCACCAAAACATCGATGTTGACATCGATATTTATGAACGATAAATCGATGTTTTTATAAAATCGATGTATCGTTTGCATCCCTACGTCTAACTCCATTTCACATGTGCACCTTAATAAAACTTTGCTGCAAAAAAATATAAAATAAGACCAACTATTTTGTTGGTCCTATTACTACAATAGAGTGAAAAAAAACAAGAGGAAGAGGAAGAAGCAAAGGAAAAATGTCAAAGTACTCAACGTACGTCAAAAGTTAAAAGTTGGCCAACTTTCGTACTTTGTTTTTTTAGCTGATTTCTTATCCGTCAACAAAGTACTCATTGTGCCAATCTTATCCGTCGTTACTGTGACTTCAGTTGAATACGTCAAAGATTAACGCATGACGGATTCTATGTGCCCCGGCCTTAACATCATTATCAAAAACGATAAGCTGATTATAGAATTTTTATTCCGTTGGCAAATCCAATACGTTCACTTACTGCCGGAGACTTGCGTTTATTCATCGACGGTTCTTTTTCAAGTTTGAGGACTGCGTTATTGCACAAAACAAACAAAACATCTTCCATTCCATTGGGAGTCAGCACAACTATAAAAAAGAAGATGACACTGAAATTAATGGGCACACTGCAGAAAACATGCCCTTGAATATTATGTCCAACTTGGATGATGATTATGCAGACTTAGAACATGAATATGAACATTGACAATAACTAATAATGTTCTAAATTTTGTTGTTATGCACAGATAACAAATAAAAATATCATATTTTCTGTGTAAGAATAACTGTAATAAGAATCAGAAGAAATAAAATAGCATATTTATGGATTTAAAGTCCAGTTAATTAGCAAAAAAAAAAATTAAAAATGGGGGAAAACTGGGCACTTTGTGTGATTTCGAGGCACTTTTTTTTTGGATAGGTTTCTGGCACTTTTTGTTTATCTACAACTTTACTTCAGATATAAAAAAAATATTCTGTAAGGTATACCGAATTAAAACCTTGTTAAAATATAGCAAAAGTGATAAAAATTCAACTTGAGCCAAAAAATGCGTATGTCCATAATGCAGGCCATTTGACAAAACAAATGATGGTTCTTATTTTTAAGGATACTTTTACGTACACAACTTAGTATCTCACAACTTAGTACCAAATTAAATTAAAAAATTTCATTTGAATTCATTAATTATTTTTATTAAGTTTGTAATTATAAAGCAAATTTATAAGTATAATTAACAATGTTTACATCAGTTTTTTTTTATTTTTAAGCCTATAATTCATTACTTAAAAACAATCGAGGCTTTGGTGTTAGTTTTTTTTTTTTTTTGTTTTCCTTTTTGGCTTGATTTGAGAAACAGAGTGTTTTGTGTGTTATGTTGTATAGACAACTTCTTTCTGGTCGATTGGTTGTTAGTATCATAACGACTTTTTCCCCGTGCCGGTGTTGAGATCGGATAACAACCAATTTTAAACTATTTGCTTTAATAAAAAATCAACATGTTTCTATGTGTACGCGTGAGAGAGAGAGAGAGAGAGAGATACATAGAAATAAGAAACATTCATTTTTGAATTAGAAATCAACATAATAAATTTGAAGTGCCATTTAATAACCGCATATCTGCGCTTATAAAAAGAAACAGACATCTATAAATTAAACCGTGATCTTAATCGATGTTATATAAAATGTTATTTTTTTTTCTTTTTGATATTTTTCCCAAGTCTCAATTAACAAAATAAATAATTTAGTTTAAATTATACACAAGTGGTAAAAGAACCTTGGCATTTAGACAAAAAAGTTGTGTAAGTTTTGTTCGAAGTGAAATTAGAAACGTATAACTTCCTCTACGGAATTTTAATGTTATAAATACTTCTGTGCTATCAAGAAAAAGAAAAGAAAATATACAATAATTTAATCCCTTTGATTTTTAACTAAACGTCCAATGATTTACTTTGTTTTAGAACTAATAATTGCTTTTTAAAAAGTTATTATTTGCTTTAGAAGCAAAAAAAAATATATAAAAAAAATTCGGATAACACAATGAAATTTGATTTAAATAACAACAAACATACAAACATCAATGCAATAATATTTAAATACAACAATGAAGAAAATTCAGCACAAAAACAAAATGAAAACAAAAATAAGTCTATCAAAGGAAATTGAAATTTTCATTAAAAATTAATTATACAAATATAATCCCACTATTGAAGTTGTTAAGTTTAAAGACCCAGTGATAAGTTGGATAAGTTGAAGGAAAATCAATGCCGAGCAATACAAATAATTATTTATTAATTTATATAATAAAATCATCACAAAACAGTTACGCTCAACACAATATTTCAAGCCATATCGGATTAATTTTGTGGGATACGCGAAAAGGTATGATAAATAAAATCCAGTCTCTAGTAAAATATATATCGGGGTCTTCAACAAGACGTTCGCCTTTAATATGAGAATTTTGACATTTAGTTTTTTAACGTATTCGTTGTAGATGCATTGCCAATTGTTACAATGAATTCAATTTCGTACGAAAATCGCATTAAAATAATTAAATTCCACTATGAAAATTGTGATTCTACAGACTTGAATTAAATTTATTCGTCACTTTTAGGACATCGGATCAGTTAAAGTGTCTTGGCGTCACCTTCCATGAACATTTTTGTATCGGCCCATCAAATAGTGATACAGATTAACGTCAGCATCTAGCCGTATATTCTTAATCTAACTTTAATCTTACCACTAAGTGAAATACTATGCGTCTACCACCCAAGGTATATAGCACACCTCAGGTGTCAATTTTGGAAGCACAGCAAACAAGGCCTTGCCCCCACTCCTTGCCGAAGCCTTTCTAAAACGCCCATCGCCTCCAGCATAGTGACATTCTGTTTTAATGCAACAGCACATTGGATAGGATAGAGCCATATCGCGTTACGCCCCGAAGGCTTCAGTACAGGGCTCTAGACCTGCGAGCTATTGGTTCTTATGGTTTCAGTGGCTGGTCGGACTTCGAGTGTACAATTCCTTCAGCTTCAGGTTCCTGCTAACCTAAGCAACTGGTGCCCCTTTTTACCCCCAGAAACACATGTCAAGATGGGGAAGGTTCTAGAAAGACAATAAGCTGGAAAACAATAATCAAGAAAAAGAGATGGAGTCAATAAAAAAGTACGACTTTTGGTGTATTTTGTGTAATTTCGATTTTCGCAAACTATTAAACTTAATAGCCTTCATGTATAGCTTGTAATGGAAATATTTCTAGATATATAAATTTTACAGTGCGGTATTCGGCGCTACCCATTATCGCAACAGTTTAATTTTTAAACCGTTCCTTTCATTTTGACTACAATTTCTATGAACAAAAAAGAAAGGGAAATCCGTGTCTTTGGTATATTAACCTCTTTGGATGATTTTGATCTATAATTTTGGCACAAAATTTGTTCAGCATATTTTAAAGCCAATGATTTTTTAAATATTAAAATTGAATTAGAAGTTGCAGAAGGCTTCGGTTTATCGGAATATAAAACATTAAAAAGGTAGTCAATTTATTATCGAAAGCCTGTCGTTTGTATTCAAAAATTTATTAAACCAATTTACGTTTCAATGCCAGTGAAGTGAAAGGTTGAAGGGATTTAAGCTTAGATATGAAATTAGATTTTTAAAAATTACGGGCGAGAAATTGTCTTGGAAGCCACATTTTTAAAAGAGTTTTAATAAGTCCACTAATCCGATTTATATTATAGGTTGCTTCCAAATCATGCTCTCATCATGTGTAATGAAAAAACAACTCCCGACAGAAAAATATATGAAGATCGAGTAATTTGTTTTTTTTTTCTCAGAGCAGCACTCATGAATAATCCCTTTACATGTAACGCATTGTGCCAGAACTAGGAAATTAGGTTATGGGAAGGAGGAAAGAGGGGGGAGTAATGTTTATGGACATTCAATTTAAACTTTCATACATTGAAAGTGACAAGAAAAAAGCTCTGGAGGGAGTTTATTCCACATACGGACTGTTCTGCTAAAAAACGATTTTTTCCTGTAATGCGTGGTGCGATTCACTGGCCAATCAACAATAAATGGATGCGCTCTTAACGAAAATTGAGTTAAACGTGAAAATGTACGATTAACCGGAACAAGTTTCCTAATTTCATTACAGCACTCACCATCGTAGTAAAGATAACATAGTAAAAAACATTCCACATTGCGTTGATGCTTTAAAGAATCAATAAAATTGGATGCCCTACTGTCCTAAAAGAGCCTCTTGGCCCTCTCTTGTATGCTGTCAAGTAACTCCCAAACTAGACTTTAAAATGCTGACCCATTCATAAGAGTTGTATTCCATTTGCACCGTTTTAGAAAATCGAGACACTTGAAAGCTTCTTTAGAAAGCTGAAAAATGTGTTAAGTGCATTGAATATCACACTGAATTTTAATGCCAAGAACATTAACAGTTTCGGATTGCGTAATATATTCATCAGCCATAGTAACAGATACATCTACATTTCCAAGCACAGATCTATGCGTTAGCATGCAATATTATGTCTTACGGGCATTAAAATCGTCTCTGTTCACATGACCCCATTCCGAGATTGTTGCGAGTTCGTGATTAAGAGTATTATTCATATTCTGCCTTTTGGAACTCACGTCAATGCGAATGGCATAGAAAAATTGAAATTGTTGGTTGTTTAAAAATAAGCGCATTTAAATGCTATTTCGATTATTCTGTAACATGACATGACGCCTGAATGACATCCTTTATACTCAAGGTCAGGGTTCATCTCGAATTTGTTTCCCATGTAAGCTAATTTTAAAGACATTTAATTAAAGTAAGTTGTTCACAGGTAAAAATTGTTGTAGGTTTGAGAACTTTGCCGCAAAAAGCAGTTTGGTCACTCAGTTGAGGAACTAAAAAGTGATGACAGACTCAACGGCACTGCCGTTATTCACCGGTCAGAAGGAAGCAAATTTCGAGCACAAACTAAAAAAGCTTTAATCTAATAATGCTGTTCAGATTCTAGCTATAGCCGGGGATAAAATATCAATATCTTATATTCAAAAACCCTGAAACTTCTTGCTTGAGTTCGGTGCCCTTAAATCTTTTACAAAACATAATTTAGAGAGAAAACAAAGATTCTTCAACTATTTGTACACTTGGTAGCTTGAATTGGTACCAAACATTTTTTCACAACTGCTGACTGAAGAAGCAGCTGAATGAAAATAGAATTAGATATTATGAGCAAATGGAATTATCAAACACCGAATCGGAAGATTTATTCGATAGTAGTCATAAAGAAAACAACATTGACGTGGACGGACGGATTGCATAACATTGCTAAACATATACATACAAAATGGGCTTTGGAAAATGATAAACCGACAGCAGCACTATGTCAACTACGTGGTTAAGCTGTTATTTGTTTTTTTTTTTGTTCTCTTTATTTGCAATATATTTTCTACGGAAACATTAAGCAAATCTATTAAATTTTAAAAGGGACTTAGCATATTGAACTCCACTGAACCCAATAAAGCAAAAAAAAAAAATAATTTATATAAATTTTTTCAAATAACGTTCGCACAATTCATTTACATAGGTTTTGTTATTTCTATTTTCTAAAAGGAAGATCAAGTACGTGATATCGCTTCAGTCTTTTTATTTCATCACTGTCATTCAGAAGATTAATGGCGAGTAGGTTTGAATGATTACTCAATCTACTCCTTAACCGTAGGTGTATTAAGATCGCTATGGATATTTTTGTTGCTGATAAACCATGGAGCGCTAGTAATTGTTCTTTGAAGAATTTTAATATTTGTGTTGCTAGCGGTTCCTCAAAGTTGTATGCCGTAAGTCCAGACAGGTTTGATTATAGTTTTGTACAATATCATTTTGTGCTCTAATGTCAAGGAAGATTTGGGACCAAAAAGCCAATACAAAAATCTTTGACTTATTGTTAAGTTGTTGACGTTTGCTTTTAATGTGCTCTTTCCAAGTTAACCTTCTATCTAGGCAAAGGCCTAAGTACATTACATTATTTGATTGTGGAAAAGTTGATCGATTTAAAGATACTGGTGGGCAGTTATTTTTCCGAAGTGTAAAAGTTACTTGAACAGATTTATCTGTGTTGACCTTAATATTCCATTTATTTAACCATTCCTCTACTAGGTTCAAACAGTTTTGCAGAATGTTAGATGCTTCTAAATGACAATCATGCGAAACCATAATAGCAGTGTCGTCGGCATATGTTGCTATGGTTGTGTCATTTGTAGTTGGCATATCGTACGTAAAAAGCGTATATAATACTGACCCTAACACGCTTCCCTGTGGAACGCCAGATTGTTTTATTCTTAACTCTAACGAAGAATTTTCTTTCATGTAGATAAGATCTTAGTATTACGTAAAAAGGAGCTGGTAGCAGATTTTTTATTTAAAATAGTAAGCCAGAGTGCCATACTCTGTCAAAATAGCTGTTATTTAAAACAAATAATTTGCCAGAAAAGCAATTCAAAAACTCCAATTTCTTTAAAAATTGTTTAAAATGTTATCAATAAAAACAAATTCGAATTTTAAAAATTCCATTATACTTTTCAAGAAAATTTATGGCTAAAATTCTGCTTCTTAATTAGTCGCAAAAATCCAGCTTTCACTGTATTTATTACTCAGCTTAAAAAATATTAATTATTTATCTTTAAGTTTTTATATTTTATGCAAAAAAAAAAATTAACATTAAACACACTCCCAAATAAGTAATTATTGGTTTTGCAGATTTTATGTTGCTATACGCCAAATTACGATTGATGCAAACGAGTATTTTTAACGAGTCAAACATTATACTCGTTAAAAAATGACGGCATAAACTAAAAATGTGTGTAACTGTTTTCGAATAGGTAATAATTTACTCACGTAAAATGATAAAAATTGACCTCATTGCTGAGCTTTAACAGCAGCAGAAACAATATGAGCAGCAAAAACGTTTTCTCAAATGTAAATTTGTGGCTTTGAACATAAAACATCTGTCATACGGCGCTTTTCGAGCTTTAGATTAATCGTTACTGGATGAGTGCTGTCTACGATTCCAATGACAGTTTTAAAGCAAATGTTTATTTATACTTAGGCAACAATCTCACACACATACATATAGAAATATTTTAATGTTTAAAAGCCACAAACAAAAAATTAACAGAAAACAACGCAAGAACAACGCAAACCTGAACGGCCTTGTCTGACCCACTTTAAATTTACTTTGTATAAAAAAATCTTAAGATTTTTAACAAAACTTTGAACAGAAAATTTAAGCGCATGAAGTAAATTGGTCCCAGCTAATAATAGCGAGTTATACAAACATTAAATATAATAAAAAATAATAATAGCCACCACCTACTTGATAGTTTCAAACCGTCATTTTATTTTTATAGTGTATGTGTGTGTGTGTGTGTCTTGCTATATTGACAATATTGCCAATATAAAAGGTTTTTCAATAAAGAAGTTTGTTTTCAAAAACGAAATAAAACAAAAAATTTTGATTAAGATGATGTAAATTTTTATTGTATAACGAATAGAAAAGTTCGGCCATTATCAGTGTAAACTGATATCTGGCAAAAGTGACGGATGCTGATTGTTTCAACAAAGTTTTTAATTACTTTAAGGTAAAATAGCTTTCCTATTTCGCTGATCACTTCACGGATTTTGACTTTTAAGGCTAAACTCGATTCGATTGGCTCCGTATAGACTCTGTCCTTAACATAGCCCCACAAAGCATAAACTAGTGGTGTCAAATCACACGAGCTAATTGGCCACTTACGTGATTGTTGTAAAATTATGCGATCGGGAAATTTAGTTTGCAAAAAATTCATCGTTTCATTGGCCGTCAATAATAGCCCAAAAATGAGTCGTTAGCACCTCGCGACAGCGTGATCCATTGACCGTTACCGCGTTTCCAGCATCATATTTGAACAGAAAAAATGGGTCAATCATCCCTACACACCACATAGCGTACCATACAGTGATACGTTGGTCATGCAAAGGCTTCTCTCACGCTCTAGGATTTTCTGTAAATCCAAATGCGGTAATTTTGCTTGTTGACATACCCTGACAAGTGAAAGTGGGCTTCGTCTGAAAAAATGATTTTTTCGGAAAAAAATCCTGAATGAATTGAGCGAATATATGGCGATGTGAATGGTCGTTCAGCTTCAATTCCTGTACCATTTGAACCTTGTATGGCTTCAAAGTCAAATCCTTATGCAAAATTCGCCATGTGGTAGTTTGGGATATCCCAAATTGTTGCGAACGTCGAGGAAGTGACAAATTTGAACCTGTTTCAACACTGTGGCTTTCGGGTGCGATGTTTTAATCTGAACGACCTGGTCAAACATGCGTTGGTGTTCGCACATTTTATATCAAGCCTTTCCACTCAAATTTAGCACCAAATTCTTAATAGTAGTCTCAGAAGGATGATTTGTTGTCCAAAAATATCACGAATTTTACGAAATGTAACTTTAACAGAACCACAATTTTTATAATGAATTTTAACGCAGGCGCACAAGACCAAAGCAATAAAGAACATCATAAACGTACAAATTCAAATTATTATGTCATAGAAAAAACCCAATAGGGTCACACATAAAAACAAAGTGTGGTTTTACACACAACTTTTGTTGTTTCCATTAGAAGGAAAGCCTTCTCTTTCTTTCTAATGGAAACAACAAAAGTTGAGCAACAAAAGTTGATGTGTGTAAAACCGCACAAACGGACAACAAGCATGATCGTAAAAGGATTTAGTTAGGAAGAGAGCCGAATGAACAGGCAGAGACAAATTAGGTAAAAAACAGACAAACGAAAAAGGAGAGAGAGATACAGACAAAAAAGAGAGATAGTTAGGAATGCAATAACACGAAGGGAAACACGAGCAAGACGAACTATATAAAAACACAGCTGACAATAGAACGCAACTAGTACGAAGAGAACACTTAAGGTGGCAAACGGTCGAAACCGGTTTGTTCACAAATCAAATTTGACGAGGGTCGAGGGAAAACCGTACCCAAATAAAAGTGAATTTTAATGCGATTTTCGTGCGAAATTGAATATATTATAACATTTTCCAATGCAACTACCACGAATTCGTCAAAAAGCCAATTATGGTGTTGCCACAATTGAAACACAAACTTCTTGTTGAAAAACTTCTTCTGTGTGTGTGTTCGTGTATAAGTGATATAATCTTGTTATGACAACTCTTAAACTGAACATTTCACTTAACCC
This sequence comes from Trichopoda pennipes, assembly GCA_030448955.1. Classification (NCBI taxonomy): domain Eukaryota; kingdom Metazoa; phylum Arthropoda; class Insecta; order Diptera; family Tachinidae; genus Trichopoda; species Trichopoda pennipes. Next base: position 7,693,923 of record JASKUP010000028.1, on the reverse strand, counting down.
AAAAGTGTTTGTATAATACGTTAAAATGTTTTGGCACATATTACAGATATTATTAGTTTTCAGCTTTAAATTTAATTAAAATTTTAATTCACTGAATTCTGATAAACTTATTAATTGCATCAATTAAAAATTTAATCAAATATCAAACTGAACTAAATTAAACTCGTAATAAAAACCAAAAAGCTTTGTTGTTAAATTAAAATATTTTTAAAAATAAATCAATTTCTTAATGAATTCCTTTCAAAATGTGTTGTCCTAATAAGTGATATTTTGCATTGTGAAGAGATATTTTTTAATACAAGTTGTTCGAAATATTCAGCTGTGCGCATTCGTTGTAAGCAAATACGCTTTGACTTTCTTGGTAGATTTGGTATCTATGAAAGATTAACCCCGTTGCTATCCTTAAAGCATAACGGTATAGGGGGGTTGAAGTTAGTACTTCAGTGGGATTTTCTATATGAAAGTTTCTAGAATATCTAACGAGCTTGGCAGCAACAGGGTTAATCTTGGGTGGTACAGCGTTAAGTTGGCTCATTGAGGCATCAGAACGATGTAGTAAAGAATCTTGTTTCTTCTTACACACTTTTGCGCTTTTGAAATCTTCAGGGGATCCAAGGCAGTTTGTGCATCGCTTTTATTGTTTTACGATATTAAAACAAAAATATCATTTTCTGGGTTTGTCAGTTGATATACCATTAACGTAAGTATTAATTTTATTTTCCTAAGACACTGAGGCGGGCGACCTAGAAAATGTAGAACGCCTATCTGGAACAGCGTTTAAAGTTTGAAACCGTGTTATCAAAAAAGGCTCATTTTCTTTCCTTGTAGGTATATCCAATGTATGAGGTGTGTGTTGCCACATATTAACACTTACCTAAGACAATCAGGTTGGATACATATAAACAAAAATTATGTCTCAATTCTTGGTCACGATTTGAAGTAGAGTTAAGTTTGTAGGTCCAAATTCCTTAGAAATCAGAGAAGTATTAAAAATACATTTTAGTTGTGCATTTATTAAGATCCTTTTGTTCTAATATCGTCTGACCACGCCATGTTTATACCTTCGTTTGTAATAGAGAATATTTTAAGCAAGTCACGTGCCTCGCCCTGGGTTTTCTTGAGCAGATGACACATTTTTTACGGGTGAGATTCGCTTATTGTTTTCATACCGTTATGATTTTTTTTAAAGATAAGTAGCACTTCACACAGCAATGCCTATTTAGTCAAGTACCGTGCTAGATTCTATACGAAAGGGATAGAGAAGAGATGAAACAGAAGGTGAAAGTAGAAGAATAGTCGGAAATTAACTGCCGTATAAAGACAGCACAGCGACCAGTGACTATGCCTTCATCGCTGAGCAGCCCCACCGACAGTCAATTTTTTATTCTTGTAGTGAAATAAAACTAAGGACTTCGTTGGGAATCGAACCCACAACCCCCATACTGACAAGCTAGTACACTACCTACTAGCCTACAGGGGCACCTTACTATACAAAACTATAAAACTATACCGTTACAATGAATGTAAATCATTTCTTATAGTCACCGTGATAGATTTTCGTGGCAAGCGGTGAAAAATATATTTTGGAGATATGATCAGATTGCATTTTTGAAAGAGTAGTATCTGATTTAGGCTTTTGAGATAACCCATCAAGAAGTTCATAGACTTCGGAACAGTAGGTCAGTGTGAGTTGAAAATTTAGAAAAGAAGCGCTTTAATGTTTCCATATCAATTTTATTCTTTAGTTCATGTCATTTGCCTAACGCACCGTTTGCACTTCCAGTGCATGAGTTGAGTGACTTTGTATTTCCTTCAAAAAACTTTGAACTCCTATAGCCGATCGGAAGCACGAATTAACGATTTTAATAAGGCCATCCTAAGATATTACAAACTTTGTCCATAGCTTTTGTATGCAGTGGAAGAAAAGAATTAGTGTCTGTCGATAAAAACAAGGTTAAAGTTAATTATCACTATGTTATTACTAACACGTCAATTTTTATTTTACTTTCCGATAGCATTTGCGTTTATTATTGCCTACCCGTTTACTACAGATTGAAGCACTTATCGCCATTTTTCAAAATAACCTCATAGTTGTACAAGTTTCTATAATTTGTATGGCTCAATGTATTATTTCGTGATTCTATTCCTTAAGCATCATATCGCCTTATTTAAATTAAGTCAAACTTTTGACACATTTTAATATTTTTTGATTTTATTTTAAATAATTTTTACGCCTTGATAATGTACCCCAAGTAAATATAAAGTCGCTAAGAGTAAATCGTAAAGGAGAACCTTAAAACCGTAACCGTACGTTTATCCGATGACTCAAAGTTTAATGTGAAAGGTTCAGGTGAATTGGAAGACCCAAAAGACAGCGTATTATTCCATATTATACAAAATAAACTTTGAAACATGATTGCCACAGTGTTTCGGTCTAGAGGTGTTTTTCAGGCTATGGCAAAGGCCCAGTTTTTAGAATAAATGGAATAATGATCGTGTCGTTTATAAAGGCATCCTTCAAAATGTCTTGCTTCCATATGCAGAAAAGGAAATGGGTCTTAAGTGGAGATACCAGCCTGTAATAACCCTAAACACACATCTAAATGTATGAAAACGTGTTTCGTTGGCAACAACATTCTTGTTTTAACGTGCCCGACACCATCGCCGAACCTCAAAAAGTTAGTAAAAAAATTTGTTTGCCAAATCATTAAACGTCATTAATAGAACTCCTTTGACATCTATTTGATAAAATGTTGGAAAATTTTTAGCATAGCACGCTACACACTTGACCACAGAAATTTAATTGTGAAAATCTACAATTAAAATGATGAATATTTCATTGTACCACGTCGTGAAATTCGAGCAGCTTTTCCTGGTACTCAGGCTCTTTCTGAGACCACTGTTCGCAATTTAACCGTTAAATTTGAGGCTCACGGCATTGTTGTTGGCAATAAACCAAACAATATTATTATAGTGGCCGTAGTGATTTAAACATCGTCACTGTACCGCAAAGTGTTACGAATGAACCTGCAACATTAACTCGTCGACGTTTGCAATTATTGGGCATCAATATGCCCAGCCATTTTGCATAAATATTTTCACGCTTATAAAGCTGACCGACGATTGTTTGCGTCGAGCATTTGTGAATTCTCTGAACGATAATAAAGCATTTTTTTGGACCAGCACTCAGGGGATGACCCCTACACATACAATGCATTTAATGATGAGGCTCATTTTCAATTGTGGCATATGCGGCTCACAAAACTCAAAAACAGTCCTCGAAGAACCACTATATCCAAAGAAAGTAACTGTATGGCGCGATTTGTGGTCAGTCGTTCTGAAATGGGGAAATGACTTCTCGGCGCTATGACAACCAATTTTTTGTGGCCACAATTGGCTAATGCTGCCATCAATGAACTTTGGTTTCAACAAGACTACATCACAAGCCACAGAGCTAGCGAAACACTTCAATTATACATGAAAACTTTCGCGGTCGCATAATTTCTCGATTTGGTGATGTCAATTGGCCGCCTCGTTTTATGATTTAGCGCCGCTAGACTATTTGCTTTACGGTCGTTTGAATAACTCACAAACAACTAACATTCTGAGACAAGTGAAGCTTTGTTCTAAAATATGCTTCAAAGTTTTGCGAAAAGAGCGTACATCTCTGCCGAGGTGCTAAAGATATAGATTTGCCCGACATCATATTTCATTATTAATTCCCATATTTCTATTTTACGTTGGTGCCAATAAAACTAAATTGACACAAAAAGTTCGTGTTTTAGACTAACTTGCTTCCTTACCCCATATTTGTACCGCAATCTTTAACCGAAATATAAAATCAAATACAGAAAAACAGCTTTTTGGGCTGACAAGAAGAACACTTTTAACGCGACAAATGATCCTTAAAAAATTAAAGTCGGACGGACAGAAAAATGGAAAAATGTTACATCAATAAAAATGTTTGCTAATGACATGTTAAAAACATCATTACAGCTTCAATCACAAGTTCTTACCCAGTTCTTGACGAGTAAACCACACACACACACACACTCAATGGAATAGGAGGCAGTTGCTTTTAAAATAAGAAAGATCAACATTTAAATTTGAACTTTCTCATTGTTCTTTCTTTCGCTCCTTCTTACTAGTGATGATGTGAATCATTAACAAAATAATGAAAAAGTTTAATTTTAAAAAATATTACAACAACAAAATAAACATCTACAAACAACGCACAATAACTAGTTATGAACATAAAAACCAGATAAGGTTAACCAACATTCGTACTTGTAATAAAGACTTTTAGAACAAATTCATCATGATCATCATCATCATGATCATTGTAATGACTATTAGTCTATTTTCATCATTAAGTGAGGCGCAATAAAGTTTAAAAAATGCATTCGCCACGGTCTTGTGTCATAAAGACTTGCATACATAAAGTTAACTCAAATGGACTGGTTCCACTTTGGTTTGACTTGTATTGGCCAGGTTGATTGTTTTATCGTATTTAGTTTTGGTTTCTTTTACTGAACACACAAACACACACATACACATACACACATATATCGTCGATAATTCATTTGTAAACTTTTTCTCAAATGGGTCATTGATGTGCTTATCATTAATAGCACTTAAACCTGATGTCGTAGCATAGAGTAAGTAGTGTTCGTTTGTCTTCTTTATTTTAGTTTCTAGTTTGTTTCATTTACTTTATTTGAAATTATAAGTTTTCCTAGATTGTTAAGATCAGCTTTCATGAATAACAGCGTAAGTGGATTTTCGTCAATTTTTTCGCCAAATTGTTAAATTAAACATTCTTTAGACGGCAAAAAAATTAAAGCAAAGTACCAATTGGATTTTTTTAAGGTTAAAAAAAAAGCAGTAAATTTTTTAAAATGGGTGGGTAAATTAAAGGTTAGGAAGTAAATTGTTTATCAAATGAATAAATGTCCTTTGCCATTTATTTATATTCTTGAGCAAAGCATTTTAATTGTGAAAATTTACCATCAAATTTCACTGTATCACTATAAAATTCGAACAGTTTTTCCTCGCAATCAGGCTCTTTCTGAAAATGGTGAGCGTAATTATATCTAATCGCTTAATTCAAGGCTCATGGTGTTGTTGTTGATAATAGACCAAAACAATATGCTAATAGTGGCTGTAGTGATTCAAATACAGCTGCTATACAGCAAAGTGTTCAGAGTGAGCTTCGTCGACGTTCGCAAAAATTGGGCATCACTAGAGGTATTTTGCGCAACATTTTTCTTCTTCATTTAGTTGACACAAGAGCTTCTTCCGTAAGACCATTTACGGCCATGACAACGGCCATGACAACCCCAATTTTCATTAAAAAAAATCCTAATGAGTGATTTTTGATTTGAATGGATATGTGAATAAACGGAATAGTCGATTCTGTGGAATGCAAGACCCTCAAATTATTCAACAGTCACCTTTGCATCCATTAAAAATGGATAGTCTAGTGTGCAATTTGGCCAGGAGGAATCATTGGACCTTACTTCTTTGTAAATGAAAACGGTGTAACGGTAACTTTGAAAGGGGAGCGATATCATGATATAATTGAAAATTATTTTAATACCACAACTGCATGCTTTGGGCTTGATTAACATGCGATATCAACAAGACGATGTCACATCGCATATAGCCAGGATTACAATGGAGTTACTGCGAGATCTCTATCCACAACAAATTATTTGAAGAAACGGTAATGTTGATTAACCTACACGGTCGCCTGATTTGACTGTTCTGAACTTCTTTTTGTGGGGATATCTGAAAAGCAAGGCTTACGCAAATAAACAAGAAAAACTTGAGCAACGTAATGAAATTAATCAAATACCGCGTGAAATGTGTGTGTGAGAATGTAATGAAAAATGTGTTAAAAAAGGCTCAAATTTGCGAGGCTAACAGAGGCGGACATTTATCTGATATTGTATTCCAGGCATAATTGTCGACATTAAATAAAACACCCTATAGTATTTATGAAGGGTTGATGGTATATTCCTCGAATCATTCCCCCCCGGGGGCACATTGATATATTTTAACGTAAGCTCACCGTCATCACATATGTCAACGGGGGTAAAAACGCGCCCAGTCTCCTTCAAGGCTAGCAGGAGCCAAATGGACAATTCCACTGTATTTCCACGGGAATCAGTAAAGCCCTAGAGTTCAGCTATTTGTCTTTTTAGTCTTTCAGCTATTCTCTGACTGATTATTGAGGTTTGAGTTATATGGGACGTTTGAGTTATATGGGACGGATCATTCACAATGAATGGTGCAGATCTAGTGGGCATGATTGCGGTTGTGTTCTTAAATTTTATTAAGCTTCATGCATTCTGGACGACGAGTTGAAAAGTCTTCAACTCTTCAGCAAGAAGTTAAGGCTCGGCCTGCTCCGAGCTTTTGAAGTTGCAACTAAGAGTGACTGGAAGATATACGTATTTGAACGTCTTCTAGGGCGAGGATGATGCTACATTTCATCCACAGTTCCCCCCAGGGGCATATAAATATGGTCTTTATAGAATTCCACTATCTAGACACAGTGCAACTGGGGAAAAAGGGAGCCCAGTCCCCTGAGGACAGGCAGGGAGTCAACTGGAAGCTCCACTTATTTCCACGGGGATCAGTGACCCGCAGAGTTCATTATTTGCCTCTTTCGACATTTAATAGTTCTCTGACTGATCATATGGGAGTAACCCGGTGATTATGGTTTCGCGGCCCCATAACAGTATAATGGTTATTATGGTGGCCAGGATCATCTCAAGGATTATGACACGCAAAGTGAATGATCCAGTCCAGTGAGCATGCTAGACATGTGTTCTGGCCAGGAGTTGAAAGTCTCCAACTCTTTAGCAAGGTGTCATTAAAGTTGCAACTAGGTGGTTCTGTTGCTTAGAATTATGTCTTCGGCTTCCTAGGTCGCATGTATAACGTTCCAAATTATACAATAGTGGTTTGTCCACCATCTGATTAAGGCTACATAGCCAGATGCGGATGTAAAACGAATCACACTATTTTATCCACAGTACCCTCCGGGGACACATTTATCGGTCTTTATAGAATACTTGACTATCTAGACCTGTGAAACTGGGGTAAAAAGGAAGCCCAGTCCCCTGAAGTTAGCAGGGGTACAACTGGAAACTCCACTTTATTTCCACGGGAATCAGTAAGCTCGCAGAGTTCCGTTATTTGTCCCTTTAGACATTTAACTGTTCTCTGGCTGATTATTGAGGTTGGCCCCTATATGGGAGTATCGTGGTGGTTGTGGTTTCGCGGCCCCATAACAGTTTATGGTTCTATGGTGGCCGGGTTCATTTCACCTTTAATAACACCTACCTGGTGAAATGTTCCCAGATTCAGTAAGCATGCTAGACATGTGTTCTGCACAGGAGTTGGATAGTCCCCAGCTCTTCAGCAAAGAGTAGTGGTTTGCAGCCCTGCTCTGGAATCATTAAAGTTGCAACTAGGAGAGACCTGTTGCTAGAATTATTCTTCGGCTTTCTAGGACGAGCATGACGTTCCTATTTATGCACAGTGGTTGACCATCATCTGATTTGAGACTACATAGTCAGGCGCAGATGTAAATCATAACACGCAATTTCATCCACAGTGGTATGATCCACCGTGTGGTTATGGCTTACACAGCTAGGTGTAGACGTAAATCTTATCACCTATTCCTCGAATCATATTTTTTTGCTGTTTTATTAGTACAATGATAAAATTTTTTTCAGTTACCTTTCTACTTGCAACTTGATTTTATAGCGTTTTATTAATTCAAAATTTACTGCTGTAATAGATGCAGCAGTTTTAGTATCAGAAAAAAATTTTCTTGCTGGGTTGCCATCGTTAGTTTTTCTTTTTTTTTCGCTTTGGTTGATCGATCAGTAAATCCAATTCTAAATATTGTGCTTGTACGCGTTTCTTTGTTGCCTCTCTTTTGGCGTTACGTGCGTCACTATTTCGTACTGTTCCTTTAAAATACAAATCACAGCTTAGCTTAAATGTGTTCCGTATATAGAATTTTAGCATATATTGGGGTCAAGCCAAACTTACAGCTTCTTTGAAAATGGTGTCTTCTGTTGGAAGTTGACCTAATTTGCGCGTAGTTTTTTTTCAAATAACGCAGCTCGAAGATGATTTTGTTTCAGTTAAAGCCAGTGCAAGTTTTTCATCAATCGTTGTGAGTAGCATTCAAATTGAATTAGAATCTCTTGATCGTTGCTAAGTAACAAAGTTATTGTGTTGAAGTTTATCTATTTGTTGTTTAAGTTTAGATACTTCTTTTAATATTACATCCTTCGTTTCGCTTTTAAAAGTAATTTTAAATTGATCTGCAGTATTCTGTTGGAAGGAAGGTATTTCATGTTTACATATGCCAAATTAATGGCTGTTTTTCGTCTTGCTGCAACCAGAGGTATAATAAATAAGTCAGAATTTGATAACTTTTCTGCATTAAACTGCTTGTGTTATTTTTGTCCAGAAGATCCACTGCAACCCCATTTAGAAATTAATACTAGGCTACGGTCACCAAGCTTCTTAATATTATCAGCCTCCGTTATTTTTAACAATCTTTCCGCGGAATGATTTAATATATCTTGTAATATGTGTTATGACAACATGCAATCCTATGATATTTTAAGTACGTGTGATCTTTTTTCTTAGTATTTTCAAAGCACATTTGTTAAACCTGCTGGTAATAACTCCAGCTACCATCTCGTAGATAACGAAAGTGGTGGAATAAATTTTAATATAACCATTGCTAATGTGTATTATGCTATAAATGACTTAGGGAATGATACCAAATGTTCAGTTGGAGATTATCCTTCGATATTATTTAAAAAGTGTTCAGCTAATATTGCAGCCATAATTACTAAGCTTTTCAATTCGTGTCTTGAAAATGGTTAATTTTTGGATTGCTGGAAGCTTTGTTGCATTGTTCCAATTTTTAAATCTAGAGATCGTAGCTTAGCCACCAATTATTGGCCCATAATTAAACAAAGCCCATTTGCAAAGATTTTTCATAATATTTTAAAAAGTAAACTATTTGAGCATGTTAAGAGTTTTATTTCCGACCGGCAACACAGTTTTATGCCGAATAGGTCTACAACGACTAACTTACTTTTATTAAGTCATGATATTGTATCTGCTATGGTGCGTAAGCACCAATGCGATGTTATATACACTGATTTTGCTAAGGCATTTGATACGGTTAGCCATCATTTGTTACTACTCAAGCTTTGTACATTTGGATTTTCGAAAAATATTTTGGCATTTTTTCATAGTTGCTTGACCAACAGAAAACTTAAAGTTAAAATTGGTAATTCATTATCTTCTAATATAATTGATGCCTATTCAGGTATTCCTCAAGGAACGCATATTGGTCCGTTAGTTTTTATAATTTTCATTAATGATTTACCATTGAACTTTAAGTTTTCCAGCTGTCTTTTATTTGCTGATGATTTAAAATTGTATTCTACTATTGGCGATATTGGTAACTGCAAAAAGATACAAAGATACATTGATCTTAATAAACCGTCCGACTGGTGTTTTAAAAATGTTATACATATTAATGTTTCAAAATGTTGTGTTGTCACATATGCTTATATTTCGAGTTCAATAAATTTTAATTATACTCTTGGTGGTTTCCTGCTTAAACGTGTAGCTGAAGTTCCTTAACTTACGCGTAATTTTTGATACTAAATTAACGTTCTCTAATCATATCGATTATATTATTTCTAAAGCTTATAGTATGTTTGGTTTCATTAGAAGAAATTCTAGAGATTTTAAATATGCATACACCCTTAAGTCTTTATACATTTCCTTGGTTCGAAGTATCTTGAAACAGTGTTCCATTATTTGGAATCCTAGTCATTTGAGCCCATCAAGATGTATTGAACGAATTCAGACAATATTTACTAAGACCGCTTTAAAATTGATTTGGCCACATGAACTACTTTCTTATGATGTTAGGAGGAAAATGTTAGGCTTACAATCCTTAGAGGATCGTAGATCTTGCTCCTCATAATTATTTGTTTATAATATACTATCTGACAATATTAATAGCCCAAAAATTAAAAATTATTTTACGTTGTATAGTCCTCCTAGGGACTTGAGAAACAATCGCATGTTTGAAGAATGTCTGTTCAGAACAAATTATGCAATTAATGAGCCGATTGCAAAATGCTTACATTTATGTAACAGTTTTAATCCACACTTAAATTTTAATGTCAGTTATAATATGTTCAAGCTTCTTTTATTCAAACATTATAATTAAAAATGTAAAGTAATCTGTAAGAATATAATTCTGTAGATAAAATAAATAAATAAATATCTTTTTTCTTTTTTAAGATCTTTTTTATATAAATTTTGTATTTTTGAAAACAAAAAAATTAATAACAAATTAATTAATTTTTTTGTTTTCAAAAATACAAAAAATGTTTTCCTGAAGAAGCTTTCCAAAGGAAAGCGAAATATTGAGAAGAAAAAATATATAAAAAAGATCTTAAAAAAGAAAAAAGATATTTATTAAAAATAAAAAAGATCGTTTAAAAAAAACTATAAAATAAATAAATAAATACCACCTTTGCTGAACTTTCTTTAAGGTTTATAGAATTTGTGGTGGTAAGCAATCTTTTTTACTTAAAGTCTAATTTATATAATCTGGATAAAATAAAGTAATCTTTCCAGCTCTAAGTCTGGAAAAATTGAAAATCCTTCTTCAGGTGTTAATTTTGTAAAATCCTTTTTACACGCTTAGCGTTCGCTTTCATTACATTTTCTATTATATTACTTTTCAAGAAAATTATATTATATTATATTATAATTATATCAATTATCAAGCAATAAAAATACACACACACGCGCACGCTCATATGAATATACATCACACTTCCACACCTAAGTTACACGATTGGCAAACAGTAAAATCGTTGCAGTTCCTCGAGTTGCAAACATAAATTTAAAAAAAGTAATATTTTATAAAACTTTTTTAGTACGTATTATAACATAGAAGGTTTGTTCCCGTACTCTACTTTGGGAGCACGCGGGTTCCCAAATTTACCCAAAAGCATTCCCGTACACAAAATTTCGGCAAGTGAGAGAGAATTTGAGAGAATAATATTCTTCTTCTTCTTCTTTCTGCCCAAAACAGCCCGCACTTTTTCTTCGGGCTGATTTGGTAAGATTGTAAATCAATCAGCTGTTGCATAAAATAAACAATAAAAATTGTCAGCGAGCAAGTTTTCTTTAGAGTTGAAATAAAACATTTTATTGAAGAATGTTGAAATGTAAGTGCTTGAATATTTTTTTATGTATGTATGTACTTATATATTTATGTATAAAAAACATACTAATTACATATATATGTATACATGCATAGATAACTACATATGTACATATTTCCATGGACATAAAACAAGTAAACAATTTTGATATTTTATTTCAGGCTAAAAATTTAGTTTTTAGTGTTCCCGTACTTTTAAACATTTAAGTCTCTAATTGAGAGTATTTTTTCATTACTCTCATTTGCCCAAACTTTACCCAAAAAGTACGGGAACACAACTAGTGTAAGTCATATTACGAAATTTTTGGTAAAACAAAAGATGGGTTCCACTTAACATCGAGACTGGGGTATATTTTAGGCCTTTATTGCAATGACCACATTTGGAATTTTACGCAACGTGAGGTTAAAGTTTGTTAAATTTTTTATAAGTAAGAAAACACACAGTGTAACGAAAAAAAATATACTTCAAAAATATTAAAAAAAAGCAAAAACGTTACTCTTCTCTTTTTTTTTAAGAGAAGTAGCACTTCAGGCAACAATGCCTATTTAGTCAAGTACCGTGATACATTCTTTAGGAAAGAGTCAGAGAAGAGATGCAACAGGTGGTGAAAGTAGAAGGATAGTTACGGAAATTAACTGTATTATAAGACAGCTCAGTGACCAGTGACTATGCCTTCATCTCCGAGCAGCCCCACCGACAGTTAAATTTTATTATTGTAGTGAAAAAAACCAAGGTCTTCGTTGGGAATCGAACCCACAACCCCCATACTGACAAGCTATTACACTACCTACTAGCCTCCAGGGGCACCTTACTATACAAATCTAAACTATACCGTTATGATGAATGTAAATCATGTCTTATAGTCACCGTGAAAGATTTTCGTGGCAAGCGGTGAAAAATATATTTTGGATTGCATTTTTGAAAGAGTAGTATCTAAATTAGGCTTTTGACATAACCCATCAAGAAGTTCATAGACTTCGGAACAGTAGGTCAGTGTGAGTTTAAAATTTAGAAAAGAAGCGCTTTAATGTTTCCATATCGAACCCACAACCCCCACTCATCTAAGCTATCACACTACCTACTAGCCTACAGGGGCATCTTAAAAAAGCATAGTAAGCACCCTGTTCGAAGAGAAATAAGCGTAACAAAAACTTTAATCTCTGGATTTTAAGGTGCTTGTATATTTACTTTTACCTAAAAAAAAACAAAAATTAAATCGGTGACACAAAAAAAAAATCTTTTCTGTAGAGGTTTGGACGCCTTCTCGTGAAATAAGCCACTGTACGCTATATATAAATAGGTCTGGTATATATTTCTTTAAATTTGTAACATCTCAAACCAAGTATTTTAAAAAGAAACCTTGTTTTATTTAGAAAGTAGCATTAATTTTAGCTAAGACAATAACAGTTTTTAACATTACTGGTTATCATAAGTTTTATGAATAAATAGTAATTTCAGCTTAATGTCTGTAACGATCTTAGTTGTCATAAATAAAGATAACGGAGGTAGTTAATTTTAAGTACACATATATTCAATATGTGTAATTACAACAACATGATATAGTTTTTGTTTTTTGTTGTGTTTGTTGTTAATTATTGTGTTTGTAGCATTCGACACCGTTTCCATTCAATATGTCGTTACGTTGTAAAGCAAGAATAATGATGACAATCGTTGACAAGATTTAAAAGCACTGTGACGAAAATAGATAAAAAGCCCGAAAATAGAAAAAGCATTACATATTTAACTTTATTGTTGTTGTTGCTTTTTTTTATTATTTAATGTACGAGCCCAACATTACAATTTGAAATAAAGTATAATGAACTTGTTTTTGTGATTGTTTTTCAACGTTCCGTTAATTAGGAAAATGGCCTAAGTCATATATTTTTGTATATCTTAAATTTGTCAACAACCCACTGTACAGATTAATTAAAACCAAAACTGAATAATGTTGTCTATCCACTAAAAGAAGAATTACTAAAATATTTTCATTAGTTCAATAGTTAAAGAGACCTTTTCGATAAAAAGCCACTGAACCCCTATGCGTTGTCCACGAGAGGTCGCCAAAACTAAAAAAAATAATTTATAAAACCGACTTCAGTTTCTTTATATGAAAGTAAACACATAAGAATCAAGAAATCCAGAAATGTAAGTTTTATTTTGATTATTTCTCTTCGAATAGAGTACTCAAAAGTGCCCTTTTTTAAGAGAAGCGGAAATTCAATATATTTTAGACAAGTTTTAAACATTTCACTTTTTTTAATTTTCCTACTTATAAAATATTTTAAAAATATCAAATTACAAAATATACTCCAACCTCGATGTTAAGTGGAACGCATTTTTTGTTTAACGGAAAACCTAATAATATTATTTATCCTATGTTATGCTACGTAATTTAAGATTTTATAATATTATTACGAAAATGATTTACTCAGTTTTAAAAGACAATAATTATCAGTAAAAAAGTAAACGAAACGATCCAATGTGCATTTTACAAACCGCATAGTTTACTAAGAAAACACAAGACAACAACAGCATGCTTATAAGAGATTCTACCAAATAAGATAAACAACTAACACAGAACAAAACAAAACACACAGCCAAGCAGGCTCCTAAACTGAATGATAATAACAACAATATGGAGTAATATGAAAGTAAAATATGTCTGAGAACCGCTTAAAGGCCCAGCTATAATAAGCATAATCTGGCTTAAGCGAATGTCAAAAGTTAGACGAAAAGTCTGTCAAATGTTCAAGCGAATCAATGAAGACTTTTATGTGGCTATAATGTACTTACATGAATATAGAAATTATTATGCACAGTTGCACATTTGTTTTATTTGTACTTTTGAAAAAAAAAATAATTTCGTTCTAAATAAGTTAAATTTATTAGCAAAAAGCAAAAATATGATTATTAATCATATTTTGTATACTTAATACTATCCTTATACAGATTTATAATTTTTTGTTAACAGTTTTAAGAAAATTGAGAAAGAAAAATTACACATTAATCGGTGTATATAGTATTTGGCCAAAAGTACTAAAAAATGCAACTTTGTGCATCATTGAATTTATAAACAATAAACAAATTAATTTTATTGCAAATTGTGTGTTAAAAAAAAGGAAAAAAAAATAAAATGTTTAAAGACCCTCGTTCCTTTCAATTGCCGTTCTAATAAAATGCGTCTCTTTTGTCATATAAGCTATTTTTTCTGTGTACATTTTCTATTAAATTCAGATAAAATAGAATTTGTTTACTAATGAATCTACAACACAATGAAAAAATCAGCTGTTTCCGTACGGAATGTGCGATTAGTTTCGTACTTTGCTTAAGCAATTGACATTTGACGAAACTTGACGAAAAGTTTTGTTAAGTACATTATAGTTCGCCACATATGATTATTAGGTATTTGCACAGTTGTTTAAGTTGGCTTGAGCCTGCATATGCATATTATAGTTGGGTCTTAAAACAGCTATAAAAGCACCACTTGCTGGGCAAATGAATTAATTCAAGCTTGATTCATTGTTAAGTAAAGACAACAAAGTTACCATTTTGTTTAATTTGTGTGTATTAAAATTAAGTAAATCGTTTAATTTAATTTAAAGCTCTAAAGTACAGTGTTTTTATTTTGCATAAAAGAACTCAATATAACGAAACGTTTATTAAAAGCAATTAACGTAACAACAGGTTAATTTTTAAAATTCTTGTTTGCGCCTCGAGGAACTATAACGATTTTACTGTTTGCAAATTGTATATTTTAGGTATGGCAGTGGGATATATGCTGTCTGCATTTATGTGTGGTTTGTGTTATTTAACTTTATTATTTAACAACGATCAAGAGATACAAGTAAGTTATCAAAAGCTACTTACAATGATTGATGGAAAAGTTGTACAGGCCTTAACTAAAAGAAAATCATCTTCGAGCTGTGTTGTATGCCTGCAAGCCAATTTAAGCAACTACCAACAGAAGATTGCTTTTAAAGAAGCTGTGAGTTTGGCTTGTCCCCAATCTATGCTAAAATTCTATTTTTGGAACACTTACTTACGCTAAGCTATAATTTGGATTTTAAAGGAACAGTGCGATAACAATATTTGGAATTGGGTTTACTGATCGATCAACCAAAGCAAGGAGAAGGAAACACAGGCGATGATGGTAACACAGCAAGAAAGTTTTTTTCTTATCCTAAAACTGCTGCATCTAATAAAGGAGTAGATTTTGAATTAATACAACGATATCACGTAAGTGATATTATACAATAAAAAGTTAAATGGAAAATATATTTATCAGTGTACTAATGAAATAGCAAACTATGATTGGAGGTAGTTTATAAAATACTGCATCATTGGAGATCTTCCTGTTAAGCCCAAGAAAAAAGGAACACTTCTGATCAATATATTCTCAGCATTCGACAAAAATGGAGTTCAACCCCCAAGCAATTTCTTGAAGATGAATAGGAAACATATTTAGATGAAATTTTCACTGAGACAGTTAAATGAAAAAAATTATCTGTAAAAAATAACATACAAAAATGAGTAAAATAGCACAATCTATATATATAAAAATGAATGTCTGTCTGTCTGTCTGTCTGTTTGTTTGTTTGTTTGTGCTTTATAGGAGGCCAAACCCTTGGGCCGATTTTCCTGAAATTTTCACAGCATGCTACTGTGACTCTGGAAGGAATAGTAGGCTATATGAAGCTTTGATTGGACAAAGGGGCGTGGCACCGCCCATATAACCCAAAAATTAATATCGCCATATTTTGGGCATTTTTTGACCTACGTCGATGATGTTTGGTACATATGGTATCGGCATAATAAGGATTACGTACCAGGAGAAAAGTGGGTGGGACCACGCCCCTTTTTAGGACAATTAAAAATCATAATATAGTTTTAACTACTGGACCGATCGTCATTAAATTTTTACAATAGGATATTCTTACGAAATAATAAATTCTTTGACTCAGGAATACTTATTACATGGTAATATTTTTCGACCATGCACACTTCTG
Organism: Trichopoda pennipes; assembly: GCA_030448955.1. Taxonomy (NCBI): domain Eukaryota; kingdom Metazoa; phylum Arthropoda; class Insecta; order Diptera; family Tachinidae; genus Trichopoda; species Trichopoda pennipes. The sequence goes on along the minus strand of JASKUP010000028.1, from coordinate 7,677,617 downwards.
CACCGACTTTTTACTACGTTTATTAACGGCTTTACCTAAAATTTGAAATACATATTAATTAAAATAGTGGGGTAGCCCCATTCTCTTTCTCCCACAACTGTCTGCAAAACAGCTGATTTTGTAATATATGTTAATTAAAACAGAGAGTGGGGTAACCCCATTCTAATTCTCCTACAAGTGACTTCGAAAACAGCTGATTGTGTAATTGCTGCTTTTTGACTCGTTTAAAAATAAAAAAGGGGAGCATGAAACAAATTACATGCGGTTCAGTACTGAATTCTAATTGGTTTAAAACAAAAAAGGGGAGCACTAAGCTTACTGCATATTTACTTTTGCCTTAACGCATTTGCAATAGTGAATTAGACAGAAGTTGCAGTTTTCTTTTTAAATTATTTTCTTAACTAAATTTTTATTAAATTCATAACCAAAAAATTTAAAAAAAACTTTAAAAAGTTAATATAATCATAGTTTCAATTAAGTGAGAAACGATTGTGTTAAAAACTTAGATATAAATAAAAAAATGCCTCCAAAAAAATCATCCCTTTCGGCACGTACTCCAAAATCAATGAAAATGAAATCCAATAGAGCAAACGAAACTCATGAAGAACGTGAAGCACGCCTTGCAATTGAACGGTTTTGAGCCTCAACCTCTATAGCTGCAGAGAATTTACAGCAACGTGAAGCACGCCTACAAATTCAGCGATCTCGAACCTCAACATCAAGGGCTTCGGAGACATCTGTTCAGCGTGAAACACGGCTACGAAGCGACCGATCTTTATGTTGCATGCTCGCGTGTAGGAAAACCCACCGATTTATATGTGTATGCTCCTGATGGGCAAACTAAAAATATTGTATACCCTAAAGCATTGCAATAATTAAATTAAAATTAAATAAATAAATTGTTGTTAATATATAATTACTTTTAATTTTATTTTATAACGTGGGGGGTAGCGAAACACACCGGGTTCAGCTAGTAAATACTAAAAATTAAAAAAAAATACCATTTTATTTGGAATTAAAAGGTTTTTAAAATATGAATAGTAAAAGCTTTTCTTTCGGTATGGATCTGCTACATGTCTTTTATAAATTCATGTCCAAAAAATACAAAATTGTTGATATAATAATAATGATATTTAAAGTTATCGTATTTATTATCACAACTTATATTTGTTAGTAAATTATGAACACTAGGACTATTTTCCGAAATTGAATTCTCTAAAATTTGACAGGCACGTTAAGAATTAAATTAAAATTTATTTTGCAAAATATCATATCAATATTAATATATCTCGAAAATTTAGTCGGCTTCAAGCCTGTATTCTAAGATTTGCATTGTAATGGTTTGCTAAAGGTTGAAATAAAATGGACTCGGTTTAGATGGCTTAATTTGGTAGGTAATTTCGTAGTTCAGTTAATGTTACTTTTTATAAAATACAATACAAAATCACTACATTTTCAAATTTATTTATTTTTAATATCAATAACACCTATATTATTTTTATTTATCTTTAATAAATATCTTTTTTCCTTTTTAACGAATTTTTTTATATAATCTATAAAAAAGATCGTTAAAAAGAAGAAAAGATATTTATTAAAGACATATATAACTTTATTATAATAACACCCGATTTTAAAGTTAATAGATTAAAGTGAAGCTTAAGATGTCTTCTGTGCAACCAAAGAAATTTCATTAAAAAAATTCCAATCCAGCCAAAAGTTATATATTGAGTTTTCGCCGTCAACTCCCAAAATGTGAAACTGTGCATCGTTATAATGGCTAGTGGTTATAACACGCTATGTTATAGGGGTTTTTAAAAATATATATAATATTATTTATGCATAAATAATAATTAATGTTTAATATAAATGTCGATCCTTTGCTATTAGACAGCAAACTTCAAACAAACAAACAGACAAACTCGTTGTTAATTAAATGCGATTTTGTTTGAATCTTTTAGAATCCTTTAACCGATTTATACCCATTGATACAAATAGATAGATGAATGATAAGTGAAAAGTTAAGTTGTTAAAAGTTTTTAACAAAATCATTATTGCGAAAAAAAAAATAATATTGGGCTTACAAAATCCACAAATAGTCCTCAAAAAACAATTACATCCAAGTAAAGTGACCGTATGGACACTGTCTTGGCTGTCTAAAAAATCTCCCACAGTGATCTCTTATGGACCATTGTGCATTCGTCCCAAAAAATCAATTTGCATACCTGCATGATTTTGGCAAATTGATGTTTTGTTGATTTGCATGTTTAATGGTAAATTCAAGCCAGAATGGGCGGTTCGTCCTCGCCAATAGTAAAGCAATGAAATTAAGAACACAATTTCGGTATCTCCGCGAGCTGCTGAAAAAATGCCGTAAGCAATTCGTTTTGTTTTCCTTTTAATTGTGGAACATTTGTACAAACTGTTTCGGCATTACTTTAGTGTCGTACTGTTGTTCTCTTTGCAATTTAATGCATTGTATTTATGACGATAACGCTTTATTTGCCATCAATAATTACATATATAATATCATGATCATTGTAAATTTCTGCAGTCATTTGTAGTGTGGGTTTCAAAGTTTGACGGCGTACACGATGCAAAATATCCTCAGATATGTCATACCTATACTTAACCCACAAATCTTTTGGATTCGAGGGGGAACATACTGAAAACGCACAACGATTGTACTGCATTTACAAATGGATAACATTTGAGCCAAAAAAATATTTGAAATTAAAACACAGCTCTGTCTATTGACTAAAAATAAAATTGAAGGAGACTAAATTGTCAGCTCGTTTCACGTCTAAACACATATCAATAAATATTTGACAACCAAACGAAAATATTAAACAAAAGACATCAAATGTTCGAGTAAAACAAGATTTCATTAGTGAAATATGCCGGACACCTCCAAAATCCGGATTTACGGTTAAAAACCGGTTTTTGTACCTTTGCGCACTTATAAGCCTGTAACTTTGTTGATAATGATTAAAAATTAAATAACTCAGTCAATTGCTTATCTATTTTTAACCTCAAATATGCATTGTAATCGTAAATAAACGTACTTTTTGAATAAATTCAATAGTATTATAGTGTCTTAATAAAATAATGTAGAAAAACGTCACCAAAGTTGTAACGTTTTTGAAAAATCTACAAAGTTTGTATTTGCTGGACAACAACACCCAAATTTCTCAAGTTTTCGTAGATAAGTTATATATCATTCGTTATAAGATCTCAGTTTCATCTTTACAAATCTAGTAAGAAATCTTAAAATCGTATCATTATCAACAAAGTTACAGGCTTATAAGAGCGCCAAGGTACAAAAACCGGTTTTTTAACCGTAAATCCGGATTTTGGAGGTGTCCGGCATATTTCACTATTGGAATTTTGTTTTACTCGACAAGCCTTACAAGAAAAATAATATCCGGTCCCAGGTTTTTTGGACTGTCGCACCGTGTAATATTTTATAAAAATTTATTTTAAAATCATACAACCATAGTTGTGATGCACTCAAGTAATCTGTAGCTGGAAATATCCTCAATAAGCAATTACAAGAAAAGATAGAAAATTGTTTGATAGTGAATTGACAGGGTATCCGCCGAGAAGGTATACTACTTTGTTTATTTATAGTTTTTGATTAAATAAAAGAGAATGGATCTTATATTGATACATGTTTTCTTTAATGTTGCCAGATAAATATCCGCCTCTGTTAGCCTCACAAATGCGAGCCTTTTTGAGCACATTTTTCATTATATTCCCACACATTTCACGCGGTATTTCATTAATTTCATCACGCATATTTCTTTTTTGAGTTGCTCGAGCGTTTCTGGTTTGTTTGCATAAGCCTTGCTTTTCAGATATCCCCACAAAAAAATGGTCCGAACCGTCAAATCGTGGAAGCCAATCAACATTTCTTGAAAAAACTTGTTGTGGAAAGAGGTGTTGCAGTAATTCCATTGTAATCCTAACTGTATGCGATGTGGCACCACATGTTAATTAAGCCCAAAGCATGCAGTTGTGGCGTATATTAGAACATCGCTCTCCATTCACAGTTACCGTTTTCATTTTCAAAGAAGTAAGGTCCAATGTTTCCTCCTCACCAAATTGCACACCAAACTCTTACTTTTAATATTTGTAAAGGCGACGGTTGAATAATTTGAGAGTTTTATATTACCCAGAACCGACTATTCTGTTTATTCACATATTATTATTATTAAATATGCACTAATCTTTTAAACGATCTTTAATTATTTAAAAGATAACGATTTTATTTTTTCGATATTTCGCTTTCCTGTGGAAAGCTTCTTCAGGAAATTATTTTTTTATATTTTACAAAAACAAAAATTATAACAATTTGAAAAGAAAAAATTTTTTGAAAACATTTAACAAACATATAAAATAATTTTCTTCATGCATACAATAATACAAAAATTAAAATTTCAAATATTTAAACAAGGAAACGGAAATAAAATAACAAATGTTTTCTTATGAAATAATTATAACAAATTATGTGTCTTTTGTATTAAGTACCTATAATTCTGCGCTAAAATGTCTGTGTCTGTTTTGAAATTTATTCTCCTGACATTTGGTACATTAACAATTTCTAACATTTCTAACATATAACGTCTCTTGTAGTTTTTTTCTATATCTAATATTGATGTTGTATCAAACTTTGGATAATGATTATATTTCGTACAATGTGAAGATAAGGATGTCTTCTGTGTTGAAATATTTCTATATTTTTGGTCACATCTATGACCAGCTAATTTTGTTTTAAGTTTATTCTTTGTTGTCCCAGTTCACCTGGTCATATCCTCCACATGAAATCCTGTAAACTGCATCAGATATTTCCATTTTTCCTATTTTATCCTTCATATTGCTAAATAATTTATTTAATGTATTATATGTTTTGTGTGCAATTATATATCTATCTGTGTCATATATTTTAGACTTTCTAAATCTTTCTGATATTTCAGGAACATAAGTTAATGATTTATAATTTCTTGGTTCTGCCATATTATTTCCTAAATTATGCCTATGATTATCATATTGTCTAATTAATCGGTTAGTTAATTAATCGTGTCCTTATTCTTCAACTGAAATTCTCTATCACTTATAGTCAATATTCTGTCTATCATATTTTTCGCCGTGTTTATTATCATTTTTCTCGGATGTTTGGAATAAAAATTGATAAGTCTTCCACAAGATGTTGGTTTCTTATACCAATTGTCAAAGGCAATCTAAAGGCAGTCGTTGTTGAGGAGCAACAGAGAGCAGTCGTTAATCAGTCGTTCCTTTTTTTATTTAAATCTTGTATTTCTTAACATCGTTTTTTTATTTAATAAAGATAAGTTCTTTTTAACTTGGACATCTTTGACACAATCAAACACTAACTTATTTCCCTTTCTTATTATCAATATATCTAAATATGGAAGTTTATATTCTAACTCTCTTTCAATCGTAAATTTAATCTCCGGATGAAAACTATTCAATTCTGACAAAATATCATCCACTGCATCTTCTGAAGTTATACAAAATAAATCATCTACATATTTTGTGATAATCTTCGGTTTAATACGCATTTTACTAATACATGAATTTAGTAATTCCTCCATCACAATATCAGCTATAATTGGAGATGCTGGAGAGCCCATAGGGAGACCCTCCTTCTGTTGATATATCCTATTATCAAATTGAAAATACCTATTGTCTTCAATGCAAAACTTAAGAATACGTAAAAATAATTCCTTCTTAATATTCGTAGTTTGTTCTATTATCTGCCATTTTTCCTCTATAATTCGCAAAGCTAAACCTACAGGAATACTTGGAAAAAGTGAAACTACATCAAATGAAAACAATCTATCATTCTCCTGTATATTTATTTTCTTGGTTTTGTCCTTAAAATTCCAATGAATTTCTAATATTATATATTGATTGTCCTGTTATTACCTTAAGAATATTCGTTATATACTTGCACAGTCCGTAGGCCGGGGAGTTAATTAACGAGCAAATAGGCCTTAAAGGAAAATTATGTTTATGGATCTTAGGTACTCCATATAGCTTTGGAGAATTTGATACATTTGTCTTAAGTCTATTTCTCTCCATTACTGAAATGATATCTTTTTTGAAAAGTTCATCAACTAAAACATTGTTTGTTTTCTGCAATTTAGTAGTAAGATCCCTATTCAATATTGAGTATTTTGCAGAATCGTTAAGAATGTCATTTATTCTGCTAAGACTAATATTTACCAAAATGGCAGCAAAACAAAGTAGTACTATACCTTCCCGGCGGACACCTTATATTTAACTGAAAACCAATTGCGATTTACAAAATACAAAATTCAAGCGAACTAGTTGAATCCATGAAAATGAAAAAAAACACAACTGATTAAAGAGTTGCTGGGAAAGAAAAACCTTAAAGGTGTGTTTTTAAAGCAGACAGATCGCAGTTATGTGTGTCCCACGTAAATTCTTTTTTTCTTCTTCGGTATATGTGTGTGTGTGTGTGTGTCTTTAAGGAGTTGTTTCAAGAGTTTTATATGCATTTTTATATATACACACAAACAAACATATAAACAAACATACAAACAATAATTGGTTTTTAGTTTACTATTATATTTTTTATTCATTATTTTGCGTTTTGATATTTATGCGTTTGAATGTCTGTTGACACATTTAATAATAAAACTGACTGACTATTTGCCCCACTAGCTGTTACGACTAATGGGTTGGCTTGTTTAACTTCTTTAATAGCGTTAGAATAATGAAATTTTATTAAGTCGTAGCAGAGTGTAGTATTCAAACTAATTTTATGTTGAATTAACAGCTGTTATAATAAGAATAACACTGTTATAAATATATAAATGCACATTTCTTTGAAACCTATAGTTGTCAGTTTTTCACTGAGGTGTGGGCGTTAAAAATTTAATGCCAACAAAAGCTGGTCTTGGCTAACAATCCAAACTTATTATCGTCGACATATTTTTAAGCTCACATTAAGTCAGGCAGTCACAATCAGTTAAGTAGTTTAAAGCTTCCAGTTTGTCGGTCCCTCAAGTAAAATAAAATTATAACCCGTACAAGTATTGGTGTTGTGGACTTTATTTACTTTAACTACAAAAAAATAAAACAATAATTACTTAATATTTAAATTGTAAGACAAACAACAGCACATGCATACATACACATATTACGGATGTGTCTTGCTTAAGTTTTAAAATAAAATAATTAAGCAATAAAGCGAACTACTGGTTAGGTTGTTTACGAACTGCGTGGCTTGCTAAGAAAACTTATGGTACAACAACAGAATTTCTAGTTACAAACTGCGTAGAAATTTTATATAGATGAGCAACAACAATTTGATATGCTGTTTACTAACTGCGTGGCATGCAAGGCAAAAACAAATTTCTATTTACTAACTAAACGCGCAAGACAACAACAAACATGTATGCTGTTTACTATCTACGCAGTTTTCTAAGAAAACTTATCTACACAAGACAACAACAACAACTATCTTAAAATAAATTCTAAGAAGAAACTTCATCAGTATAAAAACAAAAATACACACAGACATACAGGCGCCTATACATCGAATAAACAACATACAACAACAGAATGTGATACAAAGGAAGTAGAAGATTCTTAAATTTTCTAGACCATAATGGACAAATAGAAAAGGGCATCGTCTGAGTGGATAGTCAGTCAGTGTAAAAAAAACAAAGTGAAATAAAGACGTGTATCTTAAGTAAATTGTTCTGTAGTGTCAACTTTGTGTGTAGTTAAAGTAAATTAAATTGTTATTAATTTAAAAACTCTTCAAACTGATGTTATTTATTTTGCAATAAAGAACTCACAATAAAACATTTATAAAAGGTATAAACGTAACAATATGTATCGATACAGTAGGTTCTATACTGTAGTTGCGCAACATTTTGCATAAAGATCTTCATCTTCATGCTTATACAGTTCAAGAAATTCGAACGCTTTTAAAAAACTAAACGAAACGAGATTTTTCAACAAAATCATCTTTAGTGATGAAGTTCATTTTTAATTAGGCGGTTACTTAAACAAACAATATTGTCAAATATGGTACTCATAAAATCCATTAATAGTTCTTGACAATCCATTACATGGTGCGTTTAGTGGTTGGTTAAGCATATTTTTTTACAAAATCGGCAAGGAAATGTCGTCACCGTGAATTCTCTGCACTACCAAACCATGATAACTAAATTTTGTGGCCACAATTGGCTAGTGTTGACACCAGCGACTTTTAGTTTTAGCAAGACCTACTTTACAGTGGTATCAATAAACTTGAAGTTGTCCACCTAATCTAAAACTTGCCCATCCTTTACAAGCAAAGTTATGTTGTGAACTAAATTTCTAATAGAACGGCAGTGTGATAGAAAAATATGTTACAGTTGATTTCCATAAATTCATTTATAACCAAATAAGCAATTTGAATTTGAATTACCAAGCTGACCATGTAGACGCACAGTAGTTTGAAAACATTTCATTTTTGGAAATAATTCGGTAGCTCATGAACCACTTAAGATATTCTAATGAAATTTTATACAGGCCAAACAGAGCTGTTTCTGAAGAAATTTACAAGCGATCGGTCCCCTATGGTAAAGGAAATCGTTTGGGTATGCCCCTAGAATATCTTGGACATACAATTTTTTGGAAATGTCATAAAAGGTTTATTTTTTGTTGAAAATATTTTCAAAAAATGTGCGTACAGATCTCGCTTACCTCTTTTACTTGTGGGGGAAACTTGGTTTAGAATTTTTTTTAATTTTGACTGACCTTAGCTTAGCATTTTTGTTGTAGGATAGTTATTTAGATTAAAACTGTAAGATAAATTTGTAAGATATATTTGCCGGAAAGTAGTCAACCACCGCCCGAACTCGATAGAGTATACTTCACTATAGCAAAAATATTCTTTCGAGCTCGAGTGCTTAAAAATTAACAGATTCCAACGTTAGAAGTATGGCATGATGCACTTCTGTCAAAACTTGTTGCTTTGGGAGTCGGTGACAATTTACCCAGATTTATATCGAGTTTTCCCAGGAATAGGTGCCCCTGTACGCTAGTAGGTAATGTACTAGCTTGTCAGTATGGGGGTTGTGGGTTCGATTCGCTGCTCAGCGACGAAGGCATAGTCACTGGTCGCTGTGCTGTCTCTTATACGGCAGTTAATTTCCGACTATCCTTCTACTTTCACTACCTGTTTTATTTTTTCTCTAACCCTTTCCTAAAGAATGTAGCACGCTACTTGACTAAATAGGCATTATTTCCTGAAGTGCTAATTCTCTTTACAAAAAAAGAAATCGCACTATACGAGTTGTTATAAATGGGATCATCAGACGAACTCAAGACTCCGTTCTTTCTCCTACCCTATTTCTTGTTTTTTTAAATGGCCTCCTTCGTCAAACTTTCAATTCTATATACTCTTTCGCAGATGACAGCACTACCTGTCATTCGTATTCATTGGAGGTGGGTTTCAAAAGGCAGAACATGGATAATGCGCTTAATCAAGATCTCACAACAATCTCCGAATGAGGTTGTGTGATTAGGATCGATTTTAATGCCCATCAGACTTAACGGGCATGCTTACGCATAGATCTGTGTTCGGAAATGGTGCTGCATCTGTTACTATGGGTAATATAAGTATTAAGGAATGGAGAGCTCTTGATGTTGTTGGAATAAAAAGTCAGTGTAATGTTCGGTGGACTAAACATTTTTTTTAGGTTTGTAAAAAATCTTTCAAGTGCCTCGGTTTTCTAAAACGATGTAAGAGATATTGCACTCCATCCTATCTTCGTACTATTTATCACCTATATCTACCCAAAAATTGTATACAACACTCATGTATGGGCAGGCGCTTAAAATTGTATTTTGGAGTTGCTCGACCGTGTAGAGGAAAGGGCCAAAAGGCTCATTGAGCACAGTAGGGTATCCAACTCTATTGATTCGCTACAACATCGATGCAATGTGGGTTTTATCGTTACTACAATGTTAAATGCTTAAGAGAAATTAGAGAACTTATTCCCGTTATTCGCACGTTTTGGTCTTTAACCCGATTTTTATTGAGAGCGATTTTCATTTGTGGTTGATTGGAGAGTAAATCGCACTACAAGTTACAGGGGAAATAAATAAAAAATGGTTTTTCCTGTCATTTTCAAATCGAATGTCCACAAACACTACTCCCTCTTTCCTCCTCCCCATAACTTAAATTCCCACTTTTGATACAATGCATTACATAAGTATGGGCCATTCTCTAAATACCGAGAAAAAAAAGATATCGTCTGCATTCTTAAACAAATTTATTATAAAGCAGTGGTAAGCTTGGTTCTAATAACCTGTTTCGTTAAAAAGTTACAAGCCCCTGAATTAGGAGAAGTAAAAGCTAGTTTTTTAGGACTTTCCCCAAAAATGTAGTATGGTTTTTGTGCTTATATAATTGAAACTTACTTCGGTACTAGTAAATTTTTTTGGATTATTTTAAAGATAACCTACAGCAAATGGGAATAAACGAAAAAATGCAGCAAAAATTTTAACGGTTCACCCTCCAGTCCTATCCAAACATAGCCAATATTGAAATAAAATTTATGAATTAAATGAAAACGCCTTAGAAATTTTACAGTCACGTAGCTAACAAAGCCAGGGTGCCCAGTATTATAAGAAAAAACAACAAATTTTTTTGAACATTTTTTCTCCGTTTAAGGAATTTATGTGCTAAAATATAAAATAAATTAATTTTATTTTCCCATTTGTTTAAAGGCTCTTGTGTATATATATTGCTTCAACATTTTGCAAGAATATCGCGATCCGTTAAATTTTTTGGCAACTCAAATTTAAAAATGCCTATAAAATTGTTAATTTGAAAGTCATGTGGTGATTTGGATAACACTAATTAACAAATTTGTATCTGCTTCAACACTGTGGCTCACGGCTTCGATGTTATCAGTTGAATACACGTTGGTGTTTGCAGATTTAGTATCGACCCTGTCGACTCAAACTTAACCACCAAATTCCTAACAGCGGTCTTAGAAGAACGATTATGTTGTCCGAAAATATCACGAATTTTAGGAAATGTAACTTTAACAGAACCACCATTTTCATAGTGGATTTTAATTATTTTAATGCGACATTCGTGCGAAATTGAATTCGTTATGATAATTGCCAATGCATCTACTACGAAAATGCCAAAAACTAAATGCCAAAACTATCATGTTATTTTTGTTGCCACAATTGAAAAACAAACTTCTTGTTAAAAACCCGATATAAAAAGCATGTATTTAATTTGTAGGAACTTTGCCTTCTAATGAAGTTTTTCTCATTTCATATGTGAAAATGAAAAATTTGTATAAACTTTATAATAGATTGGTTTAGCGTCTTAATATCACTAAATTGATTTTAAAAGAACAATTTGTTCCACATAACTAAAATAAATGCTTGATCGGCTCTCAAGATTCAAGTTGTCAATTTTGAAACGCTATAATTTGACTCAACGTTTTGAATTGAAATTGCTACAACTTGTCTAAGAATTCTTATTTTGTTTATAAATTTTGCAAGTAATGAATTCCATTAAAAATAATTTAAGATTTAGAATGGAACACGAATAGTAGAATGTAAATAGCATGTGTTCATTCCTACGAAATAGTACTTAAATGACTAATGAGCGTGCAAGTTTTAAATCAATAAGCACACTCTTCAAGCAACATTTTTTTAATCTTTAATCTTTTAATATAATTTAAAAATTATTCTTAAGGTTAAAACTTAAATTACAGCAATTACTTAAAACGTAATAAATGGCCTTTTTTTTCTTTTTTTAAACATAAATATATAAATTGTTGTTAATAAAAAAACAAAAACAAGCACTTAAAAAATGTTTTATTCTAAATCTTTTATATAACCAAAATTATTATAATATACAAACACCAACATGTGGGTTATTATGTTTACAAATTTTAATTTTCTACTTCCCTCTCTGTTAGAAGAATTTGAAAGAGTGGGCAAATTTAAGGTTAGAAAGTAAATTGTCTGTCAAATAATAAAATGTCAAAACTTCAGCTGTCATTGTTTGACATTTATTTATAAAAAAGTTGCAAAGTTTTAAGCACTCTCGAGCAGTTAATTGTAAAAACAGAACGAAAGGAAAAACAAAACGCAAAGTTGCGTTAAAAAATTGCCTTAACAGAGTCACCACAGTTAAGAATTTGGATGTTGCGAGTATTGAGGTGTTACGCTTATCGAGAATTATAGGTTTGTTCCCGTACTCTACTTTGGGAGCACACGGGTTCCCAAATTTACCCAAAAGCATTCCCGTACATAAAGTTACGGCAAGTGAGAGAGAATTTGAGAGAATAATAATATTCTTCTTCTTCTTCTTTCTGCCTTAAAACAGCCCGCACTTTTTCTTCGGACTGATTTGGTAAGATTGTAAATCAATCAGCTGTTGCATAAAATAAACAATAAAAATTGTCAGCGAACAAGTTTTCTTTAGAGTTGAAATAAAATTTTTTATTGAAGAATGTTGAAAAATGTCAGTAAATGCTTAAATTCTTTATTTATGTATGTATGTACTTATATATCTATGTATAAATACATTCTGATGAGATATATATGTATATATGCATAGATAACTACATATGTACATATTTCCATGGACATAAAAAACAAGTAAACAATTTTTATATTTTATTTCAGGCTAAAAATTTAGTTTTTAGTGTTCCCGTACTTTTAAACGTTTTAGTCTCTAATTGAGAGTACTTTTTGATTACTCTCATTTGCCCAAACTTTACCCAAAAAGTACGGGAACACAGTTTATGTTTACCAAGTCTATACCGTATATAAAAATAATTTTTTGAAATAGAGATTATCAGCTTTTTGTAGTTCCTTTTTATTGACGGCGGTAATAAAGGGCAAAAAATTTTAGTTATCAAAATTTACTATCTAAAAGTTGAAAACTCCTTTATATCACTTCGCGAAATTCGAGCAGTTTTCTTTGTAATCATGTTCTTTCTGAGACCGTTGTGTGTAGTTAAATCGCTGGTTAAATTCGAGGCTCACAATATTTTTGCTGACAATAGACCAAACCAAAGCACTCGTAGTGATCGTAGCGATACTACTGCACAACAAAGTAGTCAAAATGAGCTTGGAAGCTCAACTCGTAGGCCGACTATTATGAAAAACTGAAGACAACTGAAACAACACATTTTCAACAAAATCATCTTTATTGATGAGGCGATTATGTAAACAAACAAAACTGTCACATAGTTAAAAAAAACTAAAGCCGGTGCGATTTGTGGTCCGGCGTTATCATCGGCCCGTATTTTTTTTTTTAAATGTGCATGGAATCGCCGTCTGTGCTACCAAACCATGATAACCACTTTTTTGTGCTCACAATTGGCTAATGATGGCATGAATGACCTTCAGTTCCAGCAACACGGCGTCACAAGTCACACAGTTACCCAAACTATAAACTGTCAGTTAAATATTTACTTCCGTAAAGAGAAAATATTTTTAAATCTCTTTTGTAATGCCGCGTACAATCAAACACTTTACGTCTTTACCTTGGAATAGCGAAAAACAGTTGTTAATTTTAACGAAAAAACGCAAGTATCGTTAATAAAAGCAAATCAAATATACTCGACATTATTACGCCGTGCATTATCCTGTGCAAAAAACCAATAGAATTAAAAATAAACAAATCTTTGTCCGAGAGTTGAGAAGTTTATAGTTCGTAAACTAAAAAATGCCCCATTCATTTCCACTCCAAAACTTGCCAGAATTTTTCGAACCAATTTTAGAAGGGAAGTTCCTCGGTAAAAAATAACAACAGTTTTAAAAAAACAAACAAATTGCATAGCCGAGTAGTTTGAAAGAAACCATGCGTCAGTGTCAAAAATAGATCATTTGGATTTTGATTGAGAGCGCATATCAAGGGATTTATACTTTTGGATTGTGGTAAAATTTATATGCCGTGTTAAGTGACACAGATTTTTGTCAACACCTCACCGTTTGGCCTTAGACTGACGGTGGTCTTCCCAACGTGTGATTAGAATGCAAACAGGAAGTACCTCTCCTCCTTGCTTAAGAGCTGGAGACTATCCAACTTTTTATCCTGCTACATTGTGTTTTACATACTACGCATGTAAAAAAAACAACCGATTTTAAACCAAAGCCACCATGTTACCCCCAAGGTGCTTCACCCATAATAGAGCCTTAGTCATGCAGAAGACAACTGGTTCAAATGATGCTAGTGTGTTTAAGTCAACTGGTCGGACATCGAGAGTCCTTTTTTATTTCTCCTTCAGTTTAGGGCTACTGCCAGCTCAGGCGACTGGTGCCGCCTTTTACCCACGAAAGCATATGTCAAGATGAGAAACATCTCCACCTTGACTGCTTGCCCCCAGGGGGAAGTAATGCCGCGTTATGGTGACATCTCCTATAGATATTTTAATTTCTTACAATTTTTTTACAGAATTTTGACATTTGAAAAACAAATGTTAAGGAAAGTAAAAGCAAGTTGCGTTTTGCTAATAATTTAAGGTGCTTAGACATTAGTTATAACAAAGAATTAGCTGATTTACAATTGCCCTAATGTCATCAAAACATCTGCACAAAGCCCAGACGAACTTGAACGTCGTATGCACAACAGATTGTGCAGTAATAGAAACCATCTTAAGGCTGCATTACTGAAGACATGCGTTCAAATAGCGGCTGATGTGTCCAAGAAATTAGTGGGATTTATTCCAAGACGCTGTAAATCAAAACGGGATATGCAATGAAATATTAATTAATGGATAAACAATCGAATTTATAGGCTGCCAGACTTTAGCGTAATTATAAAGGTTTTTTCAACAAGAAGTTTGTTTTCTAAAACGAAATTAAACAAAAAATTTTGATTAAGATGATTGGAATTTTTAATGTATTACGAAGAGAATGAAAAATGATATCTCGCAAATGTCCACCACGACCACGCTGACAGATCTCGATTGTTTCATCAAAGTTATTAATCACTTTTTGCCAAAATGACAGTCCTATTTTGTTAATCACATCAAGGATTTTGAGTTTTAAGACTGAAATCGATTCGATTGCTCCGTCCTTAACATAGTCCCACAAAAAATAATCCAGTGGTGTTAAATCACACGATCTGGCTGGCCACTTAACTTCTGATCGTCGTGAAATTATGCGATCGAGAAATTTTCAATGTATTACGGAGAGAAAATTAAGAATGCAAAATAATATCTGGCAAATGGCCACCACGACCACGCTAACAGATGTCGATTCTTTCATCAAAAGTTCTATCACTTTTTGGTAAAATGCCGGTCCTATTTCGTTATTCACATCACAGATTTTTAGTTTTAAGGCTGAAATTGATTCGATTGGCGCCGTACAGACTCTGTCCTTTACACAACCTCACAAAAAATAATCCAGTGGTGTTAAATCACACGAGCTGGCTGACCACTTAACTACTGTCATCGTGAAGTTATACGATCGGAAAATTTGGTTTGCAATTAATTGATAATTTCATTGGTTGTGTGACATATGGCACCGTCCTGTTGAAATCACATGTTAGTGACATCCATGTCGTCAATAATAACCAAAATTGAGTTGTTAGTATCTCGCGATAATTGACCATTAAGGCATTTCCTGCATTGCCTTAAAAAAAACCGCCCGATCATGCCGCCAAAGCACATAGCGCACCATACTAACACGTTGAGCATGCAATAATCGCTCTAGAATTTCAAGAATTTTGACATACGGTGACAAGTGAAAATGAACTTCGTCGGAAAAGAATATTTTTTAAAAAAACCTAGCCGGTTGAATGGTCGGTCGGCTTCAATTCCTACAGCAATTAAACCTTGTAAGGCTCAAAGTCAAATCCTTGTGTAAAATTCGCCATGTGGAGGTTGTAGACAAACCCTTAATTGTAGAGAATTGACTAATTTGGCTCAAGTCTGCAATGTTTTCAGTTGAATGTTTCGAAACAACACACTTTGGTGTTCGCTCATTTTGTTAGCGATCAAATTCTTAATAGCAGTCTCAGTAGGACGATTATGTTGCCCGACAATATCACGAAATGTAACTTCATAGTGGATTCTAATTATTTGAATGCGATTTTCGTGCAAAATTAAATGCATTGTAACAATTGCCAATGCATCTACTACGAATGCGTCAAAAACCTAAATGTCAAAATTATCATGTTGTTTGTATTGTCACAATTGAAAAACAAACTTTTTGTTGAAAACCCCGATAGTGTTAAGGTGTTTTTTTAAATTATTTCTATTGTTATAAGGGTGAGGTAGCTAGTTTTTGTTTTGTTACCTTTACTTATGTGTCGAATAAATATTTTGATAAAATATTTTGCAAAACTTTAAAAATGCTGAACTTTTCTGTAATTAGTTGCCCGACTCTGGATGTGAACCACTGTACATACATACGTGTCCTCCAGACTTTCCCATAAAATTCGTTAAGTAAAAATCTCATACATAAAATAAAGGAAAAACAAACAAACAAACAAACAAACGATCAAACAACCTTCCAGATCAAAAATGAAAACCGAAATAATTCCACATATTAAATGAAGTATCTAATGCCCATCCAAACATTTGTTCAACAGATACGAATACGAGTTGGATTTTTATGGACATTGCAACAAGAAACACATTTTTTACTCAAAATTGGATATGAATGTGCAAGCATAGTTATGGATATTTCTGTTTTCAAATCGCTGTGCTTCAGCTGCAAGCAAGCTACAAAAAAGGCAACTAAAGCCATGCTGCTGTTCGCTGTTATTTATTTAAGTTGCAATAAGTAGATTTGTGGTTTACACATAAATGCATTTGTGGTTTATGTACATCTTATGTACAGCGTGCAGCTGTTAAATATAAAAATGTTGTGTAATATTGCAATCTTGTAGCTCCTGGCACAAATATTCTCTCTCGCACTGCAGCCTAATTTTAAAATCCATACACAGACAGAGTCCATTGCATTTAAGAGCAACGGCAACAACTTTTTATTTTTACCTTTTGCTATTTCACTGATATCTAACAATAGCACGTTACATTTCATATGAAATTTTTTTTTAAATATTTTCTTTTTCTATTCAATTTCGTTTTCTGTATCACCAAATTATTTTTTTAGGTAATTATTTTATAAAACAGATTACTTGATCATACGCATATTAATACGTTGCATTTTTTTATACACTTCGCTCTGCTGAGTATATATCTATATGTATATGTGTGGTGTATGTGTGTGTGTGTGTGTTTGAATGGATTAGTTTCATATTCGTAAATAGTGATGGCGTATTTTTTTATAGTTATAAATTATATTCCAAACATCTGAATCCATATACGGCCAAAAATTATTCCTTTAATTCCCCACCATTCCGCCAATATGCTGGAAAAAATGTATCCATAAGACAACGGGCAAATAAAGAAACGTATGACCCGCAAAACAAAGGTGTTCCCATTACAAGGTTTTCATTTTATTAAATACTCTTGTTGACTGGCTGGCCCATATTTACTCGGCACGTTTTGTCTGCTTTTTTCCATGTTCTGTATTTGTTTTTATTTATTGCTTAACCTGGCAGAAAAAGATTGAAATTAATCATTGTTGCTGTCTATGTTTTCCTTATTCTCCTTTGTATTAAATTCCTTCTTTAGCATTTTACTGTTTGCTGTTCGCTGTAAATGCTTTGACCGATCGTTTGTTTCTTTGTAGGTGTTTGTATTAAGTATAATAATAAATACACTCAAATGGACTATTCTCTTAAACTTTTGAAAGTTTACCAAAGGTTGGGCAAATTTGAGGTTAGGAAGTAAATTGGCAAAATATACAAAAATTTTTAACATTTTCAGTGGTAGTTTCACCAGTATAATATAGAAATATGAGAATTAATAATGCAGTGTAATACTGAGCAAATGCTTAGCTATAGCATATTTACAGATGCCTGTTCCTTTCTTCAAATTTTAAAACACATTGTGTAACTTACCTTTGCTTATCTCATCTATGCAGCGCCGCATCTCATCTTTCAGAAGGTCAATTGTTAATGGGCTGCCCACGCTAATACTGTGATCCAAATGATCATAGAAAAAATAGTTTAGCGACATTAAATCACACGATTGAGGCGCTCATTTGCCATTTCTTCACTTCAAAGGGAGCCCAGGTCCCTCAAAGGCTAGTAGGAGTCACCTGGACTATCCACATATTTCCACGGGAATCAGTATGCTCGCAGAGTTCACTATTTGTCTCTTTAGACAATTAGCTGTTCTCTGACTGGTTATTGACGTTGGCCCCTTTATGGGAGTATCGTGGTGGTTGTGGTTTCGAGACCCTCGTGATAGTTTGTTTCATAATGAACACAATGAATGGTTCAGGTCCAGTGAGTATGAATGCCGTCGTGTTCTTAATTATATTAAGCTTCATGCGTTCTGGACCAGGAGTTGGAAAGTCTCCAACTCTTTAGCATGGCGTGAAGGCTGCGGCCTACTTCGGGCTTTCGAAATTGCTACTAGGAGTGACCGGAGGTTATACGTTTTCGATGGCCTTCTAGGGCGTGAATGACGTTTGCAAATCATTCAAAGTGGTTTGACCACCATCTGATTATGATTACCTAGTCGGTGCAGATGTAAATCAAATCACATCAATTTATTTACTTCAGGCAACAATGCCTATTTAGTCAAGTACCGTGCTACATTCTTTAGGAGAGGGATAGAGAAGAGATGCGACAGGTGGTGAAAGTAGAAGGATAGTAACGGAAATTACCTGCCGTATAAGACAGCTCAGTGACCAGTGACTATGCGTTCAACACTGAACAGTCCCACCGACAGTCAATTTTAATTTGTAGTGAAAAACAAAACCAAGGTCTTTGTTGGAAATCGAACCTACAACCCCCAGTCATGTAAGCTAGCACACTACCTAGTAGCCTACAGGGGCTCATTTGACATTGCCAAATTGAGAAAATGTGCGATCGGCAAATGTCCACCACGAGCACGCTGACAGATGTCGATTCTAACATCAAAGCATTTAATCACTTTTTGGCAAAATGGCAGTCCTATTTCGTTAATCACATCAGGGATTTTGATAGACTCTTCCCCTAACATAGCCCCTCCAAGAAAAAACCCAGCGGCGTTAAATCACACAATCTGGCTGGCCTCTTAAGTGCTTATTGTCCTGAAATTATGTAATCGAGAACTTTGATTAGCAATAAATTGATCGTTTCATTACCCCCGGGGGCACATTTATGGTTTTTATAGTACGTAACAGCTATCTAGATCTGTGCAACTGGGGAAAAAGGGAGCCCAGTTCCCTGAAGACAGGCAGGGAGTCAACTGGAAGCTCCACTTTATTTCCACGGGGATTAGTGAGCCCCAGAGTTCATTATTTGTCTCTTTAGACATTGAATAGTTCTCTGGCTGATCATTGAGGTTGGCCCCTATATGGAAGTAACGTGGTGGTTGTGGTTTCGCGGCCCCATAACAGTATAATGGTTATTATGGTGGCCAGGATCATCTCACTGTTGATGACACCCTAAGTGAATGATCCAGTCCAGTGAGCATGCTAGACATGTGTTCTGGACAGGAGTTGGAAAGTCTCCAACTCTTTAGCAAGGTGTGATGGTTTGCAGCCCTGCCCTGGAATCATTAAAGTTGCAACTAGGTGGTTCTGTTGCTTAGAATTATGTCTTCGGCTTCCTAGGACGCATGTATGACGTTCCAAATTATACAATTGTGGTTTGTTCACCATCTGATTAAGGCTACATGGCCAGGTGCAGATGTGAAACGAATCACACTATCTAGTCGTTTCATTGGTTGTGTGACATGTGGCACCGTCCTGTTGAAACCACACATGAGTGATATTCACTTCTTCACTAATAGGAAAAATTGAGTTTTTAGCATCTCGCGATAGTGTGATCCATTGACTGTTACCGCATAGTTCCAGCCTTATCTTCGAAAAAAAAACCTAATTACGCAGACCAGACCACATAGCGCAGCATAAAGTGACACTTTGAGCATGCAAAGGCTTCTCAATAATCGCTCTAGGATTTACAGAAGTCCAAATGCGGCGATTTTCCTTGGTGACAAATCCTGACAAGTGAAAATGGGCTTCGTCTTAAAAAATGATTTTTTTCGGAAAAACTAAACGATTATTCCTGATTGAATTGGGCGAATCTACGGTGATGTGAATCTTCGGTCGGCTTCAATTTCTGCACCATTTGAACCTAGTAAGGCTACGAATTCAAATTCTTACGCAAAATTCGCCATATAGTGGTTTTAGAGAAACCCCAATTGTCGAGAACGTCGAGGAATTGAAATATTTGGCTCTGCGTCAACACTGTAGCTCACGGCTGTGATGTTTTCAGTTGAACGACCCGGTCGAACGCGCTTTGGTGTTCGCACATTTTTATCGAGCCTGTCGACTCAAATTTAACGACCACATAGTGGTCTCAGGAACGAATTTTAAGAAATGCCACTTTAACAGAACCACCATTTTAATTATTGAATTCATTGTAACAGTTTCCAAGGCATCTATTACAAATACGTCAAAAAACTAAACGTCAAAATAAAAAATAAAAATTGACTGTCGGTGTGGCTGCTCAGCGATGAAGGCATAGTCACTGGTCGCTGTGCTGTCTTTTATACGGCAGTTAATTTCCGACTATCCTTCTACTTTCACCACCTGTTTCATCTCTTCTCTATCCCTTTCCTAAAGAATGTAGCACGGTACTTGGCTAAATAAGCATTGTTGCCTGAAGTGCTATTTTTAATAAAAAAGAAATGAAATGGTATCTGTTAGTAAACGCATAACTTAAGAATGGCTTGACCGATTTCGCTATGTGTTTTTTTGTTTTTGAGAGTCTGATAATGTGTTTTGCGGAAAGAAACATTTTTGAGAAATTTAAAAGTTTGAAAATAACTTAAAATATGTTTTTCTATTTTTTTGTAGATTCCGTATCCATCCAATTGAAATAATATATTTTTTTGCTTTGTTACTCGAACGGCACGTCGTTCTTGCAGTCGAGATGTAAATAAAAAACACCTTTCGAATCTTTGTGATCTAAATGCAAAATAAAACATGTTCAAATTCTTACAAAATAAAAATTCTTAAATCACAAAAAAAAGTATTTTAATTTCGACAGGGCAAAGCCTGCCGCGTCAATTAATTCTAAAATATTTTTTTCGTAATTAAGTTATACTTCTTTGTTTGTTAAGAACATCGCATTAAACATGTCTTATTAGTGTTTTAACCATAAACTATTTTCATTTAAAGTACAACAGCAGCATAAAACTTTTATGTGGTATAAATTGTAGCAAGGCCAGCTTTAAAAAGTAATGAAATCTGTGTACACATAAAACCTGAATAGAAAAACAAAATTTTCAACTAAATTTATTCTGGTTTCTTAACAAAATAAAAAACTTTAACTATTAAAAAAAAACTGTACATGTTAGAAAAATATATAGAAAGCTGTTTTATATATTTGTAAGTGCGTTAAACCCTTCACACTCATTCCATTTTTCTGTGTTATGTTACGTTATGTTATGTTTTATTTTTTACTATTTTTTTTTCTTTTTTTAAGAGGGAGCTATAAATGTTTTTATAAGAAACTTAAAACAAAACATAGTGAAAAAATAAATTCTAATTAAATACAAAATTGTCTGATTTTTTGCTCATTTTACAAAGATATTTTGAAGAAAAGAGGGTTGGGTAAATTTCAGTTTTATTGAAACCAATATAAAATAGAAATATGGGAGATTTATTTATTATTAATTTTATTTAATTATTAAAATTAATAATTTTTGTCATTTTTAAATGTTTAATATATTTTTCTTTTTAATGAATATTTTTAAGAAACGTAGTCATGTTGATATTTGTCTATTTATTTTTAATTTTATTTATTGATTGGTTTTTGTATTAATTAACGAGGGTGATGTTGAAATTACTCTGCCACTTTTTATTGAAAAAGGCAACTTATTTGCCGATTACTTGAAAGATGTATTCACCCCACACATATGTACTGATGATGTTATTATGCTGAGCATAGTTGGATTACCCCCTCGACCCTTAAAGTTTAGGTTGCGTGAGGTTCAAAAGTTAATTTCTGAGATAAACCCGAAAAAATCTCCTGATATGGACGGCATAAGTAACAAAATGTTGAAGGAGCTTCCCAGTATTGCAGTCAGAATCATGCTATTCATTTTTAATGCCATTTTACGGCTTGAATACTATCCTGACCACTGGAAGATTTCTAAAGTTAGAATGATTCCAAAACCGGGTAAGGACCTGACCAAAACCGAGTCATATAGGCCCATAAGTCTATTACCAACTATTTCAAAGGTTTTCAAAAAGTTGCTTATGGATAAATTGTCTCCAGTGCTAAGGGATAGTGGGTGTATCCCAAACCATCAATTTGGTTTTAGAAGTAGACATAGCACAATTGAACAAACCCATTGATTGGTTCAGGTGATAAGAAGGACTTTTGAAGAGAAGAAGTATTGTTCAGTTATTTTTATTGATGTTTCTCAGGCTTTCGACAAAGTTTGGCATGAAGGTCTATTTCTGAAACTGGCCGCTCACTTGCCTTGTAATATAAGCAACCTATTAAAAAGCTACATAATTGGACGGAAATTTTCTGTTGTTGAAGAAGACTTCGTTAGTGTATCCAAACCAATTTCCTCAGGCGTACCACAAGGTAGCCTTCTTGGACCAGTTTTATACTTAATATATACCTCCGATATGCCTGTAAGTGAGACTGTCCACACTTCTACGTTTGCTGATGATACAGCGTGTCTAAGTTCGCATGAAAACTCCCATCAAGCATCCATAAATCTTCAGCAACATATAACTCAGTTAGAGTTGTGGTTAAAATTATGGAAAATTAAAGTGAACGTCCAAAAGTGCATTCATGTGACCTTTACCCTGCGAAGAGATAATTGTTCACCCGTTCGAATCAATAATCAGATTGTTCCACATCATACTTTTTTTTTTTTTTTTTTTTTTTTTTTTTTTATTTATTTATTCTATTTATTTTAACAATTTATAATTTACATTTCTATTGCCTCAGCGTCATATGACATTATTGAGGCGAGTTGGCATTTTATAATTCAAAATTCTTATGTTAAAACACATACTCTAGAAATATATATACATAATAAATAAATAGAGATTACTAATTATATTTCAAGTTAGGTTAATAAATATAAATGTTATGTTAGAAGCATTTCAAGATCAAGAAGTAAGTATTTCTTTACATTCCTTTTGAAGTTTGATATTGTATTAATACTTTTCAAGTTTTGAGGTAAATTATTGTATTCTACGCAACCAATATATTCAACTTTTTGCTTTGTGGTTTCAAATCTACATCTTGCTGTACTTAAGTTTGAATTATTTCTTGTTGTAAAATTTGTTTGATTCCTTGAAAAATGTATTGTTATATGGCCTATATTGTTTATGGACTTATACATAAATAATAA
Organism: Trichopoda pennipes; assembly: GCA_030448955.1. Lineage (NCBI taxonomy): Eukaryota > Metazoa > Arthropoda > Insecta > Diptera > Tachinidae > Trichopoda > Trichopoda pennipes. The sequence continues at coordinate 7,654,137 of JASKUP010000028.1, read as the reverse complement.
TAGCCTCAGCTTATACATGTCTCTCAGAGGCAAAATATTTTTGCAAACTTCTGTGTATAATGCGATTGTTGGGTAATTAATTGGTAAATTAAAAACCGTTTTAATTTCCTTGTTTTGTGTTCGTTGAAGAGACTTTAGCTCTATACTGTTATGACATCCATATATCATTAGAAGATAATTCAAATGGCTTTGGATTAGCGCCTGGTATAGTATTAACTTCGTTTTTTCATCCATTTTATACTTAAATTTATATAAAATGCCTATAGCTGGAGATATTTTTGCCTTTATCTCTTCAATATGCAAGTTCCATCGCAAGTTACTTTGCAATGTTAGTCCCAAATATTTAACCGATTTCGTCTCAAAAACTTCTTCGCCATTCACAAGAACACTGAAAATTTCAGTACTTATGTTTGAATGAAGCTTAAATCTTAATATTTTGGTTTTTGTTGCATTAACGATTAATTTGTTTATTCTCGCGTATTCAAAAATCATATCAGCATCTCTTTGCATGTCAACTTTTAATACTGTCTCATGTTCATAAGGATAAAATAGTGAAATGTCATCCGCATATATATACACTTTACCATTAAGTTCAAGGTTCACAATATCATTTATATAAATAGAAAATAAAAGTGGGCCCAATACACTGCCTTGCGGTACACCATGCTCGATATTTCCAATAAAACTTCGAATGTTGTTTAACTCAACAAATTGTCTTCTGTTTGTCAAGTAACTTTTAAACAAACTTAGTTCTGCACCTCGAATTCCATAGTACTGAAGCTTCTCAAATATGATGTCATGATCTACAAGGTCGAACGCCTTGGAAAAGTCATAAAATATTCCTGAGACTCCTTTATAACCTTGATCCAAGCCCTGACATATAAAATTCACAACATTTGCAACGGCATTCTCGGTACCACTACCTTTCCTAAATCCATACTGACATTTGTACAGTAAGTTGTTTCCTTCCAAGTAATTTAAAAGTTGTTGGTGTATTATCTTCTCAAAAATTTTGTCAATAACCGGCAGTATACTAATAGGTCGATACATTTCCTCTTTGTTAGCGTTTAAGTTCTTTGGTATTGGAACAATTTTTGCTATTTTTAATGGCTCTGGATATTCTGAAGTTGAAACAATTTTATTAAATATATTAAGTAAATATGGGGATATTTCCTGTACACCTTTAAGAAAGTGTTTAGGCGCCAGGCCGTCATATCCTGGAGATTTACTCATGGAAAGATTAAGTATTTCCTGACATATTTCATTGATTGTTGTATGCTTAAAAATAAAAGAGCTATTGCAATGTCTTAAAGTTCTGAGACTATTGAAGTTATCTGTAGAAGAATATTGAATGCTTTCTCTCATGGTTTTTGATATTTTTAGAAAGTAATTGTTAAAACGTTGACATTTTTCAAATTCAGTACTAATTTCTTCACCATCTGAATTCTTCAGAATTATTTTAGATTTAATATCTCTGCCCAAGTTTTTATTTAGAAATCGCTAACACTTTTTGGGATCTTGTTGAATCCAACAGATATTGTCGTGGTAATAATTATTCATAGATCTGTGATAAGCAACTTTTATGATTTTGCTTAATCTTTTTATCCTGTTATGAATATCTATATTATTTGAGTTTCTCCGTCTCTGCTTCAAGATTTTTTTTTTTAATAAAATTAAATTCCTTAATTGGTCATTCATCCAGGGTATTATTTTGTTTTTATCTGATTCTCTTCTATATATTACATTTGTTGAATTTAAGCTCGCATTTGATAAGCATTGAATAAGATTTAAAGTATCATACGATGGATTACCAGTTTGTTGCAAAGATTCGTCATTTAAAATACATTCTTTGAACTTATTATAGTCACATATCTTCTTTGAGTATTCAGTGTAGGACGGATTTGGAAATGTTTTTGCCACTCTGCAAGAAACCATGTTATGATCAGATGTTCTGAACTCAACTACATTAACAGAGATATATTTTGAAAGATTACTATAAACATTGTCAATTGACTTTCCCGACGCAGGTCGTGTTATAAAATTATGGCAATTTTTAAAATCGTAACTTTCTAGTAAATTCAGTAATTCTGCTGATGAATTATCCAAAACGTCAACATTCGAGTCACCCACAAAAATGCAATAACTTCTACCGAATTTCAATATCAAATCTTCAATTATTCCATAGAATTTAATGAAGCTACATTTTTGGGATCGATAAAATGATACTATTTTTAAAGGCCTGCCATCTAATTTGAAATTTTCAAGTGAAAGAGCAATAACTTCACAAAACATGTTGCTTTCACAAATTTCTACATTATATTGTAAATTATTTCTTATATACACTGATGTTCCCCCGTATCCATCCTTTCTGCAACAATGAACACAATTGTAACCAGGTATTTGATAGATTTGAGATATATTGTCTTGAAACCACGTTTCCTGAATCGCAATAACATTTGGTAACTTTGGAAAACTTGCAACAACTGTTTTAAATTTATTGAATTTATTTATCGAGGAAATGCTTCTAACATTTACTGATATAATATTAAAATTTGAGGTTTTAAATGACCCAAAAAACGTATCAAAATTATGAAAATATTTATTAGGAACCATAAAATATATTAAATTTTCTTTCTTCTTCACTGTCCGTTTCGTTCTCCTTCCATTCTCTGCTATTAATCTTAACCGTTGCCATTATTTACTTCATCATCTTCAATATCTATATTAGCTGCATTTGTTTGTTGATGTCTTGACCTGTAGGTAGCGGCTTCTGTCATTATATTGTCTACATCTTCCTCAGTTTTAATTAATATTGGTCTCAAAGTTTCATTCTTTTTGACAAAGACTCTAGACCCACTGGTATAAACAAATTTGTAACCAACTGTTTTAACAGATTTTGCATAATTAAAAAGAGTTACTGTTTCTTTGCTTAAAAAGTCAGTAACAAATACATTTTTTGTTTCCTCAGTATTTTTTAGTTTTGCCTTACACGTCATTAGTTTTTCTTTAGACAATTTGTTATTAAATTTCACAACCATTGTTCTCTTTCCTTCTGATTTTCCGTGTTTTTTATTTAAGAAGAACGCATTATCTATATTTGCTTCATCTAATTGCACTCCTACTTTTTTCGACAGATCAATAAAAGCTTTTACTGCAGTTGTGTTATTGTCTACAACAATACCTTTTATAAGGCAATGATTTTGAACTTTGTGATCATGCAAAAATTTAATAGAAGTTTTTAATACTTTAACTTCATATTTTAATTTATAGTTCTCTTTTTGAAGATTTTCTAACTTTTTTTTGTTTTCATCAACTCCTTTTAATAATTCATCATATTGTTTGGACATAAATTCGATTCCCTCTGTAATAGAACTCAGCTGATCGAGTTTTTTTAAATTAGTTTTAATTTCTCTTAGTTCGGCTTTTATAGACTCGTTGTTGTCACCGACACATAGATGGCAAACAAATTCTTCGCCCTCATTGTCTATCAGATGTTGATATCGACGTTTATCAAGCTTAGTACATATTACATGAAATACTTTGGCACATTTATCACACTCTATGTTGTCCTCTTTATTTTCTATGATTTCAATTTCACAATGACCACAGAATTTCTTTTTGTTAATAGCACCACTGCGGCATTTTACCGGCATGTTTTATTTTTTTTCCTTTTTTTATAGAACGATTACAATATAATTTTTTTTACAAGCAAGATTTTTTTTTTTCTTGTGTTATTAAATTAATAAAGAATTATTTTCAGGAGCTTAAATATTCGACGTCTTTAGTAGTCCACGGTTGCCAACTGTCCTCATGTACTTATGTGAGATATCTTGGTATACATCTTGACCGTCGCCTTACATGGAAACATCATATTGACTCAAGCACAACTACATTGGCTCATTGGCAGGAACTCAAAACTTAGCCTAGATTGTAAGCTTCTAATTGACAAGACTATTTTAAAACCAATATGGTCTTACGGAATCCAACTTTGGGGCACTGCCTCAGCTTCAAATGTGGATAGAATCCAACGTATGCAAAATAAAATTTTACGGTTGATAACTTCCGCTCCATGGTACATCAGAAATTCAAACATACATTGTGATTTAGACATACCGCTGGTGACTACAGAAATCATCAAATACGCCGGCAAATACTTAATGAAGCTTAAAGACCATACTAACCCCCTTGCTCGCAATATCTTGAATTATAGTGGACATAGCCGATTAAAAAAGAGGGATACCGAAGAGTCTTATCCAATATTTAAATTGTGAAAGTATTTTAAAAAGATTAGAACGAAACAGCTTATAAAACTTGAGCTTTGTTAAAATTTAGGAGTGTGGGGGTAGTTTATTTCTAAAAATTATTGCAGGAGAATATATAATATTTTAAAATAGCTAATGTGTGATTTAAAAACCGATCGTAGTATTACAAAGATCAATCTAGCAAAGTGACGATGTCAAGCAAATGTCTGCCTTTAGCGTGTCGAAAGGAGGATCCTATTTTCAGAAAATTTTAAACCACATTTTGCAATAAAGTTTTGCTTATAACATCAATACAGTCGAATATTTCATCGTTTAAAGAGTCAGCGTCTGGCCGCAGAAAAAATAATTACGCGACCGGTCAATTTCTCGCCTGACCACAAACTACACCCTAAAGCCACTTTCTTTGGATGCAATGGTTTTTCGAGAGCTGTTTGTAAACTTTGTGATCCCCATATGCGACAATTTTGTTTACATAACCGCCTAGTTAAAAATTAGCCGCATCACTATAGATGCTTTGCTTGGAATTCGTTCAGTTATTCAAACAGCAAATCCACAAACGATCGACGCAAATAACGATCGGTCGGCTTTAATGCTTGAGCTAGTTGCATGAAAAGAAAATGAAGGTGCAAAATATTGAACAAATTGCTGTGAATTTATGTTCCAAGTTCAATCTCAACACTTTTTTTTTATAAAGAGAAGTAGCACTCAGGCAGCAACAACGCCTATTTAGTCAAGTACCGTGCTACATTCTTTAGGAAAGGGATAGAGAATAAATAAAACAGGTGGTGAAAGTAGAAAGGATAGTCGGAAATTAACTGCCGTATAAAGACAGCACAGCGACCAGTGACTATGCCTTCATCGCTTAGCAGCTCCACCGGCAGTCAATTTTTATTTTTGTAGTGAAAAAAAACCAAGGTCTTCGTTGGGAATCGAACCCACAACCCCCATATTTACAAGCTGGTACACTACCTACTAGACTACAGGGGCTGGACAGTGGCTATATTTGTATCACTACGGTCACTACGAGGTCAGCAACTATGAGTCTCGAATTTAGCGATTACACTACACACAACGGTCTCTGAAGTAGCCTGATTATGAGGAAAAGCCGCTTGAGTTTTATGGTAATACAGTGAAATGTTCACCATTTTGATAATAAAATATTCTATGCTCAAGAGTGTAACGTTCCATAAATAAATCTCAAAGAATGACACCTCAATTCTTGACGTATGACAGGCAATTTTCGGCCTAACCTCAAATTTGATCACCCTCTGTAATAGGTGGGAGGGTTTAAAGATAAATGCGTCGGATAAATACGTCCTACGCCAATTTATATTACTTTCCATATACTGCTAACTCCACCATTAAGATAAAATATAAATTAAAAACGAAATTTATAACTGCAAGTTACAAATTCTGCTAAAAAAAATATTTTAAAACTATAAAAATTTAAATACATAACAACAACAAAACCCGCAAATTTTGTTTTAGGAAAAAATAATGTGAAAAAGTTGGATATTTTGAAGAGGATAAAGTTGGTATTTAGAGAGGGAGGACATTATTAAAATCATCGGCATAGTGGGAGTAGCCTAGGATCGATTGATTCCAATGGTGTATAATCTATGTCTGGATTTAATCTGACAACGCAAACACGATTGTTTAAAAATTTTACTTTTATTGAAAAATAATATGAAGTGGATAAAGAGTCAGTACTTCCAAAAGACATAAATCTGGCCACCGGTAGAGCGAATTTAGCCTAGGACTAGTAGATTCCAACAGTACCTAATCTATGTCTAGATGCAACTCGATATAAATTTTTGAAAAATTTTGCTTTAATAGAAAAATAATACGGAAAACTAAGGAACGATAGTTTGCGTGATTCAAAAACGCTGATTTCGACACAGAAGACAAGCAGAAGCCTGATCAGCCGAAAAAGTTTGAACAAAAGGAATTTGATAATTGTTGTCAAGCACAAGAAGAGCTTACGTCATCATTGGGAGTCATATAGCAGCCGTTTTCCGATATTTAAAAGCTTTGAGATTCCTTCAAACGCATGTTTTAAATGAGGCTTGAACGCTACAAAAAGAAGTCACATTGTATTATTACTGATAAGGAAAAGTGGATACATTACTTCTAGTGCAAAAAGTCATATGTTAAGCCCGGCTAACTAGCCAAATCAACTCCATAGCCAAATATCCATGACGCTAAGGTAATGCTCTTTATTTTGTGGAATCAGAAGTGATTTGTACGGAAGTAAATTGATTCATTTGATTAAAGCATTTAACGAAAAATGGCCAGAGTATTTGATCAGATACGAGGCCATTATCTTCCATCATGACAATGCTCAGCCACACGTTGCAGGGCCGGTGAAAAATTATTTGGAAAACAGTACATGGGAAGTTTTGGCTCATCCAACTTATAGGTCGAATCTTACCCATTCTAACTACTATTTGTTCCGAGCGATGCAGAACACCCTCACTGGAACAAGCTTTGCTTAAAAACAGGGTATCAGCAATTCGCTTGATTCATTCTTTATCTCAAAACCGAAGAAGTTCTTTTCGCCCAAAATTCATATGTTACAAGAAAGATGGCCGAAAGTAGTGGTTAATGATGGACAATATTTTCAATAATGTGTCAATTAATTTTATTATTTTGTTATTCATTATGAATTCCTTTTTACAAATTCGACATTATTAATTTGTATACTTATTAATTAAAAATTCTTTGAGTAACGATATTTAGTGAATAATAACAGTTGTCATTTATAGTTTGACATTTTTATTATTTTTATAATTAAGTTATATTTTCAACATTCTTATTGTTGTTTTAAAAAGCTTTGAACTATTTATAGCAAAAGCATGAACATGAGCAAAATTTTACATGCATACAACAGCAAAATTTAGTTCGTGAAATTTTAACAAAAACTAAATAAATCTTCTAACTTTACTTGTAATTAAAAAGGTATTTTAAAAGCTTTAGTAAATATTTTTTAAAATTAAACAACTAATGTTTGAAATGAATATTCAGATAATACCCTTAAGTTCGTTGTAATAAAATATGAATAATTGTGTTTCACTAATCTGCAAAATATTTCAGTCTGGAACATAATATTCATAATCGCATAGCTTATTCAATATTGATTTTTTTACCAGTTATTTAAAGTGCTTAATGACCAAAAGTGGTTAATTATTCGAAATCCTTTTAATTATATTTAAGATTTATAAACTCTTTTTCGAAATGCTCAAAGTTATACATATGAAAACATAAAAAAAAAATCATTTATAGATTAAAACGAACCTCAAATACAGTACAAGCTCGATATGCACGACAGCTTATTTTTGAAAATTGTCGGTTTTATAATCACGAGAGTTTATGGAAAAAGGTGTTTTTTTCGACTTTCAGCTGTTTTTTACATTTAGCTAGAATGCCTGTAACCAAAAAAGGGAAATCCCCGTTTTTTGTGGATTTTTCAAAAAAAAATAATTGCTAGTTGCATAAGTCTTTGGTTACCCTATTATAAAGCAAGAAAATTCATTAAAATCAGTGGAAATACAAATGGGGCATGACAATAGTTGCCCCTCAAAGAAAGCTGAGTACTCTAAAACGGGGAAAAATGCTTTTATGTACCAATTTCAGCAGCAATTTTATGATTAAAAATCAGCCATTGATATTTCTAAATTTATCAGACTAATTCAGAACTCAATGCCAGTGAAGAATGGTTAAAGAAATTTAAGCTTCGGCATGGAATTAGAGCGCGAAATTCTCTTCGAAACCTCTCATCTTATTGATGCATTTGCGAAAGATTTTAAGTATAACGTTGATGAACATGATTTGACTCTTCACCAAGTTTATTATGCCAACTAATCCGATTTATATTATAGGACATTTTCTAATCACACTCTAGTCACATGTAATGAAAAAATGGCTTCCGAAAGAAAAACATGTAAAATACGAATAATTTTTTATTCAGTTCATTTGCAAATGTCAAAAATAAACTGAAATTGCTGTTTGCTGAAAAAAATAAAAATACCACGAGCTATTTCAATAACCTTGTAATATACAACTCCAGTAATAATGCCGCACGTACGTTAAATTTTCACCAAAAGCAACTTTTTCATAAATAAAAAAATAAAAAATTTTCAAAAGCCCAAAAGCGGCATATTAACATACCTTAACAAGTTCCCCCGGGGGCACATGATAGTCTTTTTGGAACCTACTATTCCATTTAGACTGGTGACTTGCGGGGTAAAAGGGAGCCCAGGCCCATTAAAGGCTAGTAGGAGTCATTTGGACAATCCACGGGTTTCAGTGACCCGCAGAGTTCCGTTATTTGTCTCTTTAGACATTTAATTATTCTCTGGCTGATTATTGAGGTTGGCCCCTATATGGGAGTGTCGTGGTGGTTGTGGTTTCGAGGCCCTCGTTAGAGTTTGTGGGTCGGATCATTGACAATGAACACAATGAATAGTTCAGCTCCAGTGAGTATGAATGCCGTCGTGTTCTTAATTATATTAAGCTTCATGCGTTCTGGACCAGGAGTTGGAAAGTCTCCAACTCTTTAGCAAGGAGTGATGGCTGCGGCCTACTTCGGGCTTTCGAAATTGCTACTAGGAGTGACCGGAGGATATACGTATTCGATGGCCTCCTAGGGCGTGAATGACGTTTGCAAATCTTGAATGATTGGTGGTTTGACCACCATCTGATTATGAATACCTAGTCGATGCAGATGTAAATCAAATCACATCAATACCTTAACAAGTCCCCCCGGGGGCACATTTATCGGTCTTTATAGAACTTCGACTATCTAGAACTGTGCAACTGGGGGTATACGGGAGCCCAGTCCCCTGAAGTCAGCAGGGGTATAACTGGAAGCTCTACGTTATTTCCACGGGAATTGGTATCCCGCAGAGTTTCCGCTATTTGTCTCTTTAGGCATTTAGCTGTTTCTCTGACTGATTATTGTGGTTGGCCCTTCGGAAGTATCGTGGTGCTTGTGGTTTCGCGGCCCCATAACAGGTCAGTTTTATATGGTGGCCAGAATCATTTCACTTTTAATAACACCTACCTGGTGGAATGATCCTAGATCCAGTGAGCATGCTAGACATGTGTTCTGGACAGGAGTTGGATAATCTCCAGCTCTTCAGCAAGGAGTGGTGGTTTGCAGCCCTGCTATGGAATGAACGAAATTTGCTTCTAGGAAGGACCTGTTGCTAGAATTAGACTTCGGCCTCCTAGGGCGTGAGTGGCGCTGCTTTTCACTCACAGTGGTTTGACCACCATCTGATTAAGGCTCACTGCCAGGCGCAGATGTAAATCTTATCACGTAAACCTCAATTGTTGAGAACGTCGAGGAATTCAACACTGATGCTCACGTCTACAATGTTTTCAGTTGAACGGTCGGACGAACACGCGTTGGTATTCACACATTTTGTATCGAGCCTATCGAGTCAAATTTAACGACCAAGTTCTTAATATCGTTTCAGAGGGACGATTATGTTGTACGATTAAGGCTCACTGCTAGGCGCCGATGTAAATCATATCACGAAATACCTTAACAAGTAAAATGGGCTTCGTCTGGCAGAACCAGCTGAAAAAATGTTTAAAGTTTTTAAGTGTTTAAATGAATAAAAACAAATCTAATTTTAAAAAGTTCAAACAATTTTTGAACAAAAATTTAGCATCTAGTTTTTAAATAGTCGTGAAAATCGAGCTTGCACTGTACTGACCATATTGTAAAAATGTAAAATGTTAAGATATTGGAATTATTACTCGCAAACACAAAGATAAAAACAAATTATAAAAGTTGTAAGCCATAAAAAAAAAATTAAAATTGTCTTAGAACCGGTCTGTTAGTAAGTCGCTTGGTGACTTTTTACGCTATTAATACGATCAAAATATTTTTATACAACATTTGCAAATAAGACTTAGCTGAGATGGCGCCATAATTCTTTGCATATTAAATATTTCTATTTTAACTAATTTAAAATTACTTTGTAATTAAAATCAAAACTGTTAAATAGTTGTGTGTGCAGTAACAGCAACACCATACAAGCATTTTTATCAGTACACTTCAGACGGTAGAAGATAAGACTGAGAACATTTATGAATACTCTGAACATTAATTTTAAAATTTGAGTAATGACCTTCTTTGCTAGATATGCTTTCTTAAACGAAATTATTATTCTTGAACGAAACTATAAATAATTATAAATAAATTGTTTATTTATATTTTATTTTATTTATAGTTTTATATAGCCTCCAGCATAATAGATAAAAGTATTTAAATATTAAAGTATTCATTTATTGCTAAATATTTTGCTAAGCACAATGTCTATACCTAAAACTTAAAAAAATTTTAGTTTTGGTTTTTAATATTTCACCATACCAAGGAAAAAAATGCATCCCGTTTTTCAACAAGAAGTTTGTTTTTTTAATAGTGGCAACAGTAACAACATGATAGTTTCGACATTTAGTTTTGTGACGTATTCGTAGTGGATGCATTAACAATTGTTACTATGAATTCAATTTCGCACGAAAATCGCATTAAAATAACTAAAATCTGTTAAAGTTACACTTCGTAAAATTCGTGATATTTTCGGACAATATAATCGTCCGAGACCGCTATTTGGTGGTTAAATATGAGTCGACAGGTGAGCACCAACGCGTGTTCGACCGGTTGGTTCAACGGAAAACATAGCAGCCGTGAGTCACAGTGTTGAAGCAGATCCAATTTTGTCAATTCCTTGACGTTGTGAACAATTGTGGTTATCTAAAACGCCCACATGACGAACTTGTGCGTAACGATTTTACTTTGAAATTTTATAAGGTTCAACTACTGCAGGAATTGAGGCTGATCGACAATTCACATCGCCGCAGATTCGCTCAATTCGTTCAGAAACAATCAGCTATTTTTTCTGAAAATATAATTTTTTCAGACGAAGCCCATTTTTACTAGTCAGGTCATGTCAACAAGTAAAATTACCACAAATAGCCGCAATTGCCATAATTAATTTATTGCAAATCAAATTTCCCGATCGCATAATTTCACGACAATCAGAATTTAAGTGGCCAGCCAGATCATGTGATTTAAAACCACTGTATTATTTTTTGTAGGACTATGTTAAGGACAGAGTCTATACAGAGTTAATCGAATCGATTTTAGCTTTAAAGCTCAAAAACCATGATGTGAATAACGAAATAGGACCGCCATTTTGCCGAAAAGTGATTAAAAACTTTGATGAATAATTTAACATCGGTGAGCGTGACAGACAGCTTTTCAAGTTATAATTAAATTATATGATTTATTTAGACGATTATTCACATTTATACATAAAAATATATGATGTTAACTTTATCACTTTAACGGGTGAGAGCTGTTGTCTGACTGACTAATAAATGAGAGAGCTTTAATAAACGGTTTAAAGGGGTTCTAGAATTTACTGAAAAGCTCTTATTCACCATATTTGGGGAGTTGAGTGCAGGTGTTCCTTTGGTTTTGTGTATTCTTCTTGTGAATGTTAATCTTAGTTCATGGAATTTGAATGTGTAATAGATTTCAGTTGAGGCAAAACAGCAATTTACTTAATCGCCACTTTGTTATAAAGGAGCAAGTATTTTTTGTTAAAAAATAAAAACAACTTTTGAATGACGGACTTATACATGGCATCTACTGATGCTTTCTCAGCTCCAAGGATCAATATTATCGCCATTGCTTATATACATATATATATATATATATATATATATATATATATATATATATATATATATATATATATATATATATATATATATATATATATATATATATATATATATATATATATATATATATATATATATCTGATTTCGCTCCTCCCTCGTACACAAAAGTAGCATATTAACCCGATGATACTGCTCTCAAAACGTCCAGTAAACTAACCAAAGCACTGCTAAAAAAATGAAAAGGCCGTTTCTGCTTGTAACAGATATTTTTATAAAAGTGAACCCCACAAAAACGCAAGCCATTATATTTCCATACAACAAGTCTACCAAACGGTTACCAAACCGATAGTTAAAGTTTCAAAACGAGAGCTTATCAATCAGAAATAATGTTGAATACTTTGGAATTGTCTTAATTATGTCAAACATAATTATTAATGTAAAAAGTATATGTCAAAACCTATAAGGATACTGTGGCCCATAATCAATGTTCAACTCTTTATTTTGCTAAGAAAAATCTAATTTTTAAAAGCGTGCTAACACCAACCAAGCCATATATATGTCGCATTTGGCATAGTACACCTAAAATGCGTTTTAAGTAATTACAAATCCTTCAAAATAAGTGTCTGAAGGTCATTCATAAGATAAGGATATTGAACAATTAGCCTTAAAGTTGTTGACTGATATCTTGTTAATATTTTTATAATTGAGACACTTGCTGTTCACCAAACCTGAGCTCCATAAGTCCATATAGGTTTTAAAAGAGCTTTATAAAGTATTAGTTTCATTAAGATCTATAATCAATTAGCCAGTTAAGTTTTCTATTTGTAATATTGTATTGTTGCCGTTTTATTTTTATATGTTCTTTCCATGTAAGTTGACGTATAATATGTAAGTCAAGGCATTTGACTCAATCCTTTTTTGATATTCCGAAATTATTTATAGCAACATCAGTGCATTCAACTTTTATAAGAGCGAATATAATTTTTATAGACTTTTCAGCATTCACTTTTGGACTTGCATTTATTTTACCATGACTCCATTAAATTTAAATCATTTTGAACACAGGATGTAGCAGTAATTAAACAGTCATTTGAAGCTAAAATAGCAGTTACATCTGCATACGTATATACATTGTTAAGTTAATTCCTTTTAATAAACGTTTTGTTATTTTGAGTTCTTTTATTGCAAAATAATAACACAGTATTTTAGAGTTTTAAATTAAGTTAAACAATTTATTTACTTATTACATACAAACTAAACACGATGGTAACTTTGTTGTTTTTAGACACTGATGACTCAACTTGAATTAATTCATTTGCCCAACATGTGGTCCTAGTATACATAGTTGTTTTAAGCGGTTCTCGCACATACAAGTATATTCATTCAGTTTGGCGCCTGCTTGTTTTGTTCTGTGCTAGTTGTTTTTGTTTTCTGTTGTTAATCTTATTTGGTAGAATTTCTTCCAAGCATGTTGTTGTTGCCTTATGTGTATAAGAGTTCCTAGAAAACTACAGTTTTTAAAATGCAGTGGGTCGTTTACTTTTCTTTTTCTGTAAATTATTTTCTTTTAAAACTTAATAAATCATCTTTATTACAATATTACCAACACTCAAAACTGGCATATCGGCCGTAAATATTATATTACCCTGCCCTGGGAAACTCGTGCTCTAATATTAAATATATTTTATCTTTCATCCAGGAATTTTACGTGAAATAATCTAATATTTAGGTATGATTTGATAAAACATAAACAGGAGAAGTTTCTTTAGTTTGTATAAAAGGCCAGTGTGTTAAGCTTTGGTGTAACACTTGCCATTATTCAATGTTGTCGTTGATAAAAGAATTACAGTTATTTATGAATATATTGAGGCAAAGGCATTTTTTTCAGTCAAATAAGTGCAACAATAACTAAAACATCTGTTGCAAAAACTGCTATTACAAGACTAGACATGCTTGTAGAAAAATATGAATAATAATTACTAAAGTAAGTCTTTGTTGCATTTGTACTGTAAAGTCCTATTTTCCCTACACTAAAAAAATTTCCAAAAATATGGTAACGATCTTAGCACAATTACTGGAAATAAATCCTTAATTTTCCAGTGTAACATACTACCGATCGTGCAATATCGTAATAATTGTTGCATAACGTGATGGGCGACCTACATATATCGATTTCATCTATTGTTTTAAAGATACTTGCTTCTCTATAACGAGGTGACGGTTAAGTGAAATGCTTTTTTGGGTCAACTGAAATGAGTTACACATTCCAATTCCATGAATTGGAATCCGAAAAAGAATACACACAACCAAACAAACGCCTACACTAAACTTTTCAAATATGTTGAATAAGAACTTTTCAGTAGATTTTAGAACCCTTTTACACAATTTATAAAAGCTCTCTCTCTCTCTCACACTTATTACTCAGTCAGTCTACAACAACAGCTTTCATTCGTTAAAGTGGTACAATTAACATCATATAGTTTTGTGTATAAATGTGAATAATCGTCTAAATAAATCATATAATTTAATTATAACTTGAAAAGCTGTCTGTCACGCTCACAGATGTCAAGTCTTTGATCAAAGTTTTTAATCACTTTTTGGCAAAATGGCGGTCCTATTTCGTTAATCACATCACGCATTTAGAGTTTTAAGGCTGCAATCCATTCGATATTTGGTTTACAACAAATTGATCGTTTCATTGGCTGTGTGACATACGTGATCAAATTTACGTCTGTACCTAGCTGTGTAAGCCATAACCAGATGGTAGATCATAAAGCTGTGGATGAAACGTGGCGTCATTCTCTCTCACTCCTTGCTGAAGAGTTGGAGACTATCCAACTCCTGATCCATTCATTGTGTTCATTGTGAGTGATCCGACCCACACAACTCAAACGAGGGCCGCGAAACCACAACCACCACGATGCTCCCGAAGGACCAACCTCAATAATCAGTTAGAGAATAACTAAAAGGCTAAAAAGTCAAAAAGCTGAACTCTGGGGGTTACTGATTTCCGTGGAAATAATGTGGAGTTGTCCAGTTGGGTTCTGCTAGCTTATTAGGGTACGGGGCTCCTTTTGCCCCCGGTGACACATGTAGTGACGGTGAGATTCCGTCAAGACATATAAATGTGTCCCCGGGGCGAATATTGGGAGCATATAACGGATGATCTTTATATTTTATGAAAATTATTCTAGTTGCTTATTTATTGAAATTTCAAGTTAATGCTGTATTTCTTTTCAACCGTAAATAAATACTTTGCTATCTTCTGGGTGCTTGGCTTTGGCTCCCCAGATATCACATCCATGCAGGAGAATACTGCTGCTCATTTCCGTTAGTAGCTTCCCGTTCACACAGCCACCCCGTGGGTGAGGTGCGTGATTTGATTTACATCTGCACCGACTATATAGTCATAATCAGATGGTGGTCAAACCACTTGCTAAAGAGTTGGAGACTTTTCAACTCCTGGTCCTGGATCCTGAACCATTCATTGTGTTAATTTGTATGATCCGATCCACAAACTCTCACGAGGGTCCGAAGCCACAACCACCACGATACTCCCATATAGGGGCCAACCTCAATAACCAGTCAGAGAACATCTTTGCCTAAAGAGAACAAATATTGAACTCGGCGAGCGTACTGATTCCCGTGGAAATATGTGGAATGTCCAGGTGACTCCTACTAGCCTTTGAGGGGCCTGGGCTCCCTTTTACCCCGCAAGACACCAGTCTAAATGAAATAGTAGGTTCCAAAAAGACTATCATGTGCCCCCGGGGGACCCGTGGGTGAGGTAAAGGATTGCGATATTTTTGCTGAGAGGGGACAATAACAATTAGCTCACAGTGCTCGCAGTGCTCGCAGTGCCCGCGGTGATGCAAATATAGCCGTTATATAGCAAAGTGTAGAGAATGAGTCTGGTGCATCAACTCGACGACGTTCACAACAATTAGGCATTACTAAAGGCACTTTGGATAACATTTAGAATAAAGATCTTCTGCTTCACGCTTATAAAGTTCAACTGGTTCCAGAATTAAATCCCGCCATTATTTGCATCGAAGGTTTATGAATTGACTGTTTGGAAAATTAAACGAATCATGTGTAGTAATGATTTAACAAAATTATCGCGTATAAGGCTCACAAAATCCAAAAAAAGTATACATATGGTGGGATTTGCGCTACCAACCATAATAACCAATTTTTTGTGGTCACAATTGGCAAATGTAGACATCAGTGACATTTGGTTTCAGCAAAACGGTTTAAAATTTCCCGGTCGCCTAATTTCTTGATTTGGCAATGCCAATTGTCGACATCGTTTTTATGACATAACACGGTTGGATTATTTGCTTTGGGGCCATTTGAAAGATCGGATTTACATGAACAAGCTACAAAAATGTGGCGTTCTGAAAAATGAAATTCGGCGCTGCACGAGGAAATGCGCTGTGTTTCAGACTGGGCTTCCAAATTTTGTAAGAAGAGAAGACTTCTGTGGACATGCCATTATTAGTGTCCATATTTCTATTTTACATTGGCATTAATAAAACTGAAGTGTATGTTGTAAACCAATTTAGTTGGTAAATTTTCCCACTCGTTGTGACCTCGTACGTTATTGTTTTGGAAATAAAAGAGCTTAAAGAATAAAATATTACAGATAATTAACTACTCTTCTGGTATTTTCTTATAAGCGGACAAGCTAGTCAGTTCCTTAGGCGTCCGCTTAAGAGAAAGTACACTGTATATACTGTATATACGTAGATCTTTGATTTACAATTTTATATTTTAAATTGACTTCTTTAATATGCTAGAGTAGATAACTATGTTTGTATTGTCTTTGTTGACCTGATATCTCTGATTCAAAGGATTTTTATTTTCCTGGCCATTGCCATCTACTGGTTTTTATTTTCAAGTATTTTTGTTGGGTGACGCAAAGTCCACATTTCAAAAATAATTTATAAAAACTGAAGAAGAAAGATACTGTTTGATTTTAGTAGTCTGTTTCCCAATAGTTACTGTAGCTATCCACAAGAACTAAAGGCTGCAGTATGCAGGCAGACAAAATGACAGACAGACGTGCATGTAGAAAGGCGGAGAGTCTAGTTATATTGTTAAGAAGACTTCAATTGAACAGCTTGCCACAAAAACAGCACACTACAGCCAAATAATAAACACACACAAACAAATATTTCTGTATTGTTTAAATAAAGCACACATACACAAATACATATAAAAACAATTGTTTCTATGCACAACTTGTTGCTTATATTTTTTTATTTCAAAAAGGAATGAACAATTTTTATATTATTTCGTTACAGCATAAATGGCTTGCAGCAGTTATACCCACTCAACAAGCAGCAGTAAAACGAGAAGAAAAAAGCACAATCACCAACAATTTTCACAGCAAAAACAACAACAATGCATAGACCAACACACCTCTTTGACTGCCATTTCTTTACCAGCAATAACTGCAATAACACTTCCATTCACATTTACCTCCTGTTTCTCCGAAAACAAATGTTCAACGCTTTTACTATCGCCATTTGCATTATCATGCTCATTCTTCTCAGTTAATTCATATTGCTGTAGAAGAGCCACAAGAAGAGATCGAAAATATTGTACAACAATATTGACGATGATGAGAAGGACACAACGGCATTTTTCTACTGCCCTTTTAAGCTGGACAACCGCATATCGAATATTGACAATCAGCTTGCTAATTGGCATTCTAAGTCCGTCGTCAGTGTTGTGTATGGATCCTAAATTTGATCCATCAACGCGAATGCGTCTAGTTCTAGTACCAGCTGATGCCCAAGTTGGCTCCGTTATTTACAGATTGCGTGCCACAGATGAAGAGTTTGATTATCCGTTGACGTTTGAGTTTATAGGCGATGCTTCATCGTCTACGGTTAAGATTGATTCGCTTCCATGCACAAAGTACAATTCGGTTTGTCAGGCGAATGTAGTACTAACACGTCGCCTGGAACCGGGACGCTATTATGACTTCCAGGTAGCAGCGAAAGACACAAAGGGCGGCACAGCCACTCAATTGTGCTCTATTACAGCGACAAATTTTACAACGCCACATGACCTCATCTTTCCTCACAAGCCAGGAATAATAATGATACCGGAGGTAAGCAAAAACAGGTTTTTTTTTTATATATATTTCCAAGAATTTTTTCAAGAAAACATTTACCCTGTCGCGCAACCTTGGATTCCAATTCTAGTAACTACCTTCATTGCCAGTCGATATGTATTTCCTGTACCGAAGAAACCTTTTAGTGTCATATACTCCTTTCTACCCATTGAATCATTGTCGGCCATTAAGAATCTTGACGATTTAAAAGAAATCGAAATTATATCACATGCATTATAGAACGTTATTCTCTACATTCTTTACACAGAAGTGAAGAGTATATATATTTCGAAATATATAAAGACAATATTAAAGGACACCTTGGACCTGGGATATGGGCGTACAATGGCCAACACTACGGAACTGATTGATGAACTGATGAATGTGGAAATAACGGGGAGGACAAAACTGGTCTCTTTTGACGTAGAGGACTTGTATCCATCAATTCCGGTAATGGATACATTAAACATTGTTTATAGGACAGTAAAGGACAAAACGGAAAACAAGTAACTAGCAACACAACTTACAGGCACACTAAAAGCGACACCAGAACAGAATTACTTTAAATTTGACAATAATATATATAGACAAATAACAGGACTAGGGATGGGAAATCCAACATCTGCCACCCTCATGGAAGTATTTATGCAGAACTTGGAAGGAGAATACGTAAGGGGATTGGGGACCAACTTCGGAGTAATATTCTACGCAAGATATTTCGACGACATCATATGTATACTAGAAGGAAATAACGATGAGCAAATTTTAGATTACTTGAATGGAGGGCACAAGGACATAAAATTTACAATGGAAAAGGAAGAGGAGCGGAGAATTAATTATCTGGACCTAACGATCAAGAGGAACATAATCTCGAACAGAATCGAATATGAAATATACAGGAACCAACAGCAATGGACACAATAATACACAACTCAGCAAATCATCCCCAGCAACACAAAAACGCAGCAATCAGGCAGTTAATAACAAGACTCGAGAGAACACCACTAACACGGCAAATGTATATGAAGAAAATGGAAACAATATACACCATAGCGGAAAACAACGGATACAAAAAGCGCCTCGTAGATAACATCAAAAAACAAATTAGAAAGAACAAAGAACAGGAGAATGAAAGGACAAAATGGGTTACATTAACATATATGGGAAAATCAACGTACAAACTGGCGAAATTCTTTGGAAAACACAACATCAATACCGCATTCAGAACAGGAAACAACCTGCGCAGAATACTACGGAATAAAACAACCGAGGCAAATATACTAGACAAACAAGGAGTGTACAAATTAACTTGTACATGCCATTATGGCTACATCGGGCAAACAGGACGAAAAATTAAGACCATATTTAGAAAACACATTAGAGACTATGACAGAAAACTACGAGAACCAAAATCAACTCCAGAATCAAACTTTGCGAACCATATATTTAACAACGAATGTACACCAGGACATATGGGGACAACGGTTAAACTGCTTCATACACAGCACAGAGGAAGGAGACTAAATGTATTAGAGAACATGGAAATATACAAACAAAAAACATTTGACGGACGAATAGTGAATGGACAGATGGACACTGCTTCGGACACAATATTTGAACCGTTGGGACCCAATAGGTTCACACATAAACAAAAACGGACAACAAGCATGATCGTAAAAGGATTTAGCTAGAAAAAAGACGAATGAAAAAGGGAGCGACAAATTAGGTAAAAAGAGACAAACGAAAAAGAAGAGAGATGCAGGCAAAAAAGACAGAAAGTGACGAACGCAATAACACGAAGGGTGATACGAACTATATAAACACAACTGACAATAGAACGCAACTAGTACGAAAAAAACACTGAAGATGGCAAACAGCCGAAACCGGTTTGTTCACAAACTAAATTTGACGAGGGTCGACGGAAAACCGTACCCAAATAAAAGTATATATTGTAGTGTATTATCCCGTTACTCATTTATAACGACACCTTTCCGCGCTATTTGAGGTAGGTCAGCGTTGGTCCAGTATCATAATAAAATAATTCGAAAGGAAAAGAAAACACCAGTACACAGTGGTTTCCCCCAAAGGCCAAAAATATAAAAAAAAATTATATTTTTTTTCCTAAGCTTTACTGCACTAAATTTAGAGTGCTAAATCGCTAAATTTTATGAATTTTGTTGTTGTTTTTTGAGATTTGCATATATACAGGTTGCATAGTCATAAAAGAAACCTGAAGTTTATCTTAAAAGTTATTCGCGATATTGTGACAAAAGAAGCCCTACAAACATTAAATTTTAAGCTATTTCCTACCATATAAAGTAATACAGACAGCAAAAATGTAAGTCCACTAAAAATACCCCTAGAATACTTTTTTGACCTTTTCAAAATACACGTTTTTCAAAAACTCCTTTTTTACGTCGACTTTTAGTTATTTGGACCTCATCCACCCACAATTTCTTGTACATCCAATAGTTAATTGCAGCATGTTTTCACATGTGGATGTGATTTATAGAGTCATCCGACATCATTATGTAGCTTTGTACTCAGGGGATGACTTCTGCCCATGTAATGCATTGTGTCAAAACTATAGAATTAGGTTATGGGAAGAAGGAAAGAGAGAGTAGTGTTTGTGGACTATCGATTTGAGTTTTCCTACATTAAAAGTGACAGGAAAGACCTCTGGAGGAAGTGTGTTCCACATACGAACTGTTCTACTAAAAAACGAATTTCCCTGTAATGCGTAGTAGGATTCACCGCCCAATCAATAGCAAATGTATGGGCTCTTAACGAAAAGTGTGTTAAAAGCAAAAACCTGATAGTAGCGGGTACAAGTCCCCTAATTTCATTAGAGCACTTACCATTGTATCAACAAAAAAACAGTGCAATAGAACCCACACTGTATCGCTCGAGAGAACAAATAGACTTGGACACCCTAGTGTTCCTCTCTTGTATGCGGTCTAGTAACTCTAAAATAGACTTTGGGGCCGACCCATACATGAGAGTTGTATTCCAGTTTTGGGTGGATATAGATGGTATAAATAGTGCGAAGATCGGATGGAGTAAAGTATCTTTTACACCGTTTTAGAAAACCGAGGCACTTGAAAGCTTTTTTAGAAACCTACAAAAATATACTTTGTCCATCGTATAACAGACTAGAATTTCATGCCAAGAATACCAAGAGCTTCCCATTCCCTATTACTGATATTACCCATAATAACATATGCAGCATCATTTTCGTACGTATGCTACATTACGAAACTATATTCACACGACCCCATTCAAATATGTTTTGCCCACCTCCAACTGGTTCGATCTTTTACTGAATGAATACAAATGACAAATGGTGCTGTCATCTACGAAAAAGTATTAAGGGTTAAAAGTTTGACAAAGATGGTCATTTAGAAAAATATGAAATAGGGTAGCAAAAAGAACGGAGAACGGACATCTTCAGTTTTATTAATACCAATCTAAACTAAAAATATGGGTATATGGGTAAAAATATGTGGCACCATCTCTCAAATATGTGGTGTGTTCACCTAAGCCTAGCATTTCAAATATCCAACATCGTTAAATTAGAAGAATACGGAAACGAGAAATTACATGCAATAACTGAATTGTTTAGGTGGCTGTGTGGCTTGTGGCGCCGTCTTGCTGCAACAATTGTGGCTACAAAATTTTGGTTATCACGGTTTGGCAGCCCAGATATTACAAGAGTACGGCATTTCCTTGCATATTTTATTATTAGGTGCCCCTGTAGGCTGGTAGGTAGTGTACTAGCTTGTAAATATGGGGGTTGTGGGTTTGATTTCCAACGAAGACCTCGGTTTTTTTCACTACATAAATAAAAATTGACTGTCGGTGGGGCTGTTCAGCGATGAAGGCATAGTCATTGGTCGCTGTGCTGTCTTATATACGGCAGTTAATTTCCGACTATCCTTCTACTTTCACCACTTGCTTCATCTATTCTCTATCCCTTTCCTAAAGAATGTAGCACTGTACTTGACTAAATAGGCATTGTTGTTGCTACTTCTCTTAAAAAAAAAAAATATTTACAAAAAAAATACAGGCCAATGACGTCGCCTGACTACAAACCGGAATATACGGTCACTTTCTCTGGATGCAGTTGTATGGCTTTTCGGGGACTGTTTGCATATTTTATCAGATCGCTCGACGTTTGCAACACTTGGACATCACTAGACTAACTTTGCGCAACGTTTTGCCTAAAGATTTTCATCTTCACGCGTATAAAGTTTATTTCGTTGAAGAATTAAAGCCTACCGAATCGACCGTTTTTAGGTTGAACGTTTACGTATTCAAAAAAATTTTTTAATTAGGTGGTTATCTGAAAAAACAAAATTGTGATCTATAAGGCTCGCAAAAAATGCTCCGGAATATGTTTTTGGAAAAATGAGAAAGGAAAGGCTGTTACCGTGAATTCTCTGCACTACCAAACCATGATAACCAATTTTTTGTGGCCACAATTAACTAATGTTGATATCAGTCACCTTTGGTATCAGAAAGTCGCTGCCACTATTCAGTTATTGCATGAGACATATTCCTAACGCGCACAATTTTGACTTGGTGATTTCAATTGGCCATCTCGTTTTTGTAATTTAACGCCGCTGAATTTATTATTTTTTCTGGGGCCATTTGGAAGACCAGATCTATGTACACCACCACCCTCCCCCCGGGGGCACATTCATGGCCTTTATAGTACGTAACAGCTATCTATATCTGTGCAACTGGGGGAAAAAGAGAGCCCAGTCCCCTGAAGTCAGACAGGGAGACAACTGGAAGCTCCACTTTATTTCCACGGGGATCAGTGGCCCGCGGAGTTCATTATTTGTCTCTTTAGACTCATAATAGTTCTCTGGCTGATCATTGAGGTTGGCCCCTATATGGCAGTATCGTGGTGGTTGTGGTTTTGCGGCCCCATAAGGGATTTATGAAAATTATTGTGGCCAGGATCATTTCACTGATAATGACACGCAAAGTGAATGATCCAGTCCAGCGAGCATGCTAGACATGTGTTCTTGACAGGAGTTAGAAAGTCTCCAACTCTTTAGCAAGGTGTGCTGGTTTGCAGCCCTGTCCTGAAATCATTAAAGTTGCAACTAGGTGGTTCTGTTGCTTAGAATTATGCCTTAGGCTATCTAGGACGCATGTATGACGTTCCAAATTATACAATAGTGGTTTGTCCACCATCTGATTAAGGCTACATAGCCAGATGCGGATGTAAAACAAATCACACTCTGTACACAACCACCTAGACTTGTGTCTTGCGGGGGTAAATGGGAGCCCAGTCCCCTTAGGTTAGTAGGAGCCAACTAGAAAATCCACTATATTTCCACGGGTATCAGTAAAGCCCCAGAGTTCCGCTATTTGTCTCTTTAGGCATTTAGCTGCTCTCTAACTGATTATTGAGGTAGGCCCTTCGGGAGTATCGTGGTGGCTGTGTGTTTCGAAACCCTCGTTTGAGTTTGTGGGTCGGATCAGGTATGGTCTAGGTCCAGTGAGTATGAATGCCGTCGTTTTCCTTATTATATTAAGCTTCATGCGTTCTGGACCCGGAGTTGGATAGTCTCCAACTCTTCAGCAAGAAGTGAAGGCTACTCCGGGCTTTTGAAGTTGCAACTAGGAGTGACCGGAGGATATACGTATCCGAAGGCCTTCTAGGGCGAGGATGACGCTACATTTCATCCACAGTGGTAATGATCCAACATCTGATTAGGGCCCATTGCCAGGTGCAGATGTATATCATATCACGCCCACAAATAACCGACGCTCTGAAAGGTTTAATTCAGAATTTTGTAAAAAGATCAGACGGTTACCGGTGTCCTAAAGTTTGACATTTGCCCGACATCATATTTCGTTATTAGTTCCCATAGTCCTATTTTATATTGGAGAACAATAAAACTAAAATTTTCCGAAAAAAATATATGTGTTTTAAGCACTCCCTTCTCCCTTCTTAGCCCTCCCATTATATCTTAATTAATTATCACGATTTCATTATAATTTTTTAATTTGCACATATATTTTTCCTTTTGCAGGATGCTAAACGTGGTACCGAATTAGATTATGTGATTGCTCGTAAAAATCCACTATTTCAAAAACCCGTCTACCTCGAACTATGGGTAAGTCGTTATCAACATAAGCATTCATTGAGTATTTAAATTATTTTTAATACTATTGTTTCAGGGTTCTCCCCTTTTTGCCATAAGACAAAAAATCGTTTCTCCTGAGACAACAGAAGGAACTATATTTTTACTGGGGCCATTAGATTTTGAGAAACAAGCAATGTACCATTTGACAATATTGGCGAATGTAAGTAAACCGATTTTCAAATGCATTCTCAATTATGCACAATCAATAGCCGTTTATTTCAATCACAACTAACAAAATTGTCGCTAGTATTAGCAGTCTTCCTCATGATTTTAACATTTTCCAGCAACTGAACTTGAAAATAGTAAAATCGTGCAAAATATATTTGGATAACATATATAATATAAATATAATAATAAATATAATAATAAATATATTTGGATAACATAACAAATAACATTGTGGCAACGCACAACTGTGTGATTAGATTTACATCTGCGTCTGACTATGTAGTCTTAATCAGATGGTGGTCAAACCACTGCATAATTTGGGACGTCATGCTCGTCCTAGGAAGCCGAAGCTATAATTCTATACAACAGGTCTTTCCTAGTTGCAACTTTAATGATTCCAGAATAGGGCTGCAAATCATCACTCCTTGCTAAAGAGTTGGAGACTTTCCAACTCCTGTCCAGAACACATGTCTAGCATACTCACTGGACTGGATCATTCACTTTGCGTGCCATTATCAGTGAGATGATCCTGGCCACCATAATAACCATTATACTGTTATGGGGCCGCGAAACCACAACCACCACATTACTCCCATATAGGGGCCAACCTCAATGATCAACCAGAGAACTATTAAATGTCTAAAGAGACAAATAATGGGGCACACTGATCCCCGGGGAAATAAAGTGGATTGTGAGTCCGTCGAGTACGACGGACACTACCATCCACAACACCTCAAACCACCCTACGCAACATAAACTAGCAGCATTTAGACATATGATACTTAAGATAATTCTCTTTACTCCGGAAAAGTACAACAAAGTAGTCGACACAATCTACGCCATATTTATAAATAACGGCTACAAAACCACTACCATCGATAAACTTCTTAGACAATACAACACTAAGAAGAGAAATAAAGAAGACAAGAGGCACACCTTTACTTACACAGGACCAGAAATATACAGACTAACTAACCTTTTTCACAAAGAAGAAATACTCACAGCATTAAAAGGTGGCAACACCCTCAGACATAATCTCAGAATAACGACAGAAACAACTGACAAATTTAGTTCCAGCGGAGTATATAGAATTACCTGTACCTGCAAACAAACTTATATAGAGCAAACTGGACGAACACTAAAAACAAGGTTTGCAGAACACATGCGCTCCTACAAACTGAAAAGAGCAGATTCCAACTTTGCATTACACATTGACACTCACGGACACATAGCAAGGAAAATAGATGAATGTATGGCATTACAATATCCTTGCAAAAAATGACGAAGACTAGACATTCTTGAAAACATGGAAATCTACAAAACAAAAACATTCAACAATGACATTATAAACGAACAGGTAATCACGACCTCAGACATAATTTTCACACCATTGAAACAACTCATGCAAACGGGCAAACGAAAAGCACCCTCAGACGTACACACGTGCCTACACAATAGTAAAAGACGGAGGTATCGATAAATTCACTTTGCATACAAATGCCAGGTGACTGGCATTCTGCTTACCTGAATATATACGAACCTAAAAACAGAACTGCCTGAACACCAACACTGAATCACCAGTACAAGCTAAAACATGACTTGAGAATGATGCATTCGCATCAAAAGCGCTCGCCATCGAAACGAACCAGCCAGTTAAGACGGAAAGTGGCAATATTATTCTCACCTTTCACTGAGTAAAAGTGAGATGATCCTGGCCCTTTAATTAAATTCATGAGGGCCGCAAAACCACAACCACCGCGATACTTCCGAAGGGCCAACCACAATAATCAGACAGAGAATAGCTGAAAGGCTAAAAAGCCAAAGAGCTAAACTCTGGGGCTTACTGATTCCCGTAGAAATAACGTAGTTTATCCAGTTGGCTCCCTGCTAGCCTTTAGGGGACTGGGCTCCCTTTTAACCCCTTTGACACATGTAATCCAGGTGAGATTCCGTCAAGACATATAAATGTGCCGCCCAGGGGGAGGCTACTTTTAGTGATGCCGAGCTGTTGCAAAAATCAACGAGTTGATGTTCTAGAGTCATTCTCAACACTTTGCTATACAGTGGCAATACTATAGTCACCGCGAACGATTAAATTACATTCAGCAATCTCAAAAATATTCACCGTCTTACTATTAAATTTTAACAATAAAAATTCTTTCGTCAAAAGTGTAGCGTTCCATGCTTAAAATTTTGGAACTTTTTACTAAACAAATGCCAAAGGACGACGACACAATTCTTTAAAAAGGTTTTTCAACATGATATTTTTAATGTATTACGGAGAGAAAATTAAGAATGCAAAATAATATCTGGCAAATGGCCACCACGACCACGCTAACAGATGTCGATTCTTTCATCAAAGGTTCTATCACTTTTTGGTAAAATGCCGGTCCTATTTCGTTAATCACATCACAGATTTTGAGTTTTAAGGCTGGAATTGATTCGATTGGCTCCGTACAGACTCTGTCCTTAACACAGCCCCCCAAAAAATAATCTAGTGGTGTTAAATAACACGTTCTGACTGGTTACTTAACTGCTGATTTTAGTGAAATTATGCGATCGGGAAATTTGTTTTTAATCAATTTTTGCCAAAATGCCGCTCTTATTTCGTTAATCAAATCATAATTTTAAGGCTGAAATTGATTCGATTGGCTCCATATAGACTCTGTCCTTAACATAGTCCTACAAAAAATTATCTGGCTGGGCACTTAACTGCTGATTGTGGCGAAATTATTCGATAAGGAAATTTCGTTTGCACAATAGGTGCCCCTGTAGGCTAGTAGGTAGTGTACTAGCTTGTCAGTATGGGGGTTGTGGGTTCAATTCCCAACGAAGGCCCTGGTTTTTTTTCACTACAAAAATAAAAATTGACTGTCAATGGGGCTGCTCAGCGATGAAGGCATAGTCACTGGTCGCTGTGCTGTCTTTATACGGCAGTTAATTTCCGGCTATCCTGTTTCATATATTCTCTATCCTTTTCCTAAAGAATGTAGCACGGTACTTGACTAAATAGGCATTGTTGCCTGCTACTTCTCTTTTAAACAAAAATTTATCGTTTCATTGGCTGGGTGACATGTGGCACCGTTCTGTTGAAACAACATGTCAGTGATATTACGTCATCAATAATAGGCCGAAATTGAGTTGTTACAATCTCACGATAGCATGATCGCAATCAAGCCTCCAGACCACATATCGGACCATACAGTGACACGATGAGCATGCAAAGGCTTTTCAATAATCGCTTTAGGATTTGCAAAAGACTAAGTGCAACAATTTTGCTTGTTGACATACCCTGACAAGTGAAAATGGGCTTCGCCTGAAAAAATTATTTTTTCAGGAAAACCAGCCGATTGTTCATGAATAAATTGAGCGAACTGCGACGATGTAAATGGTCGGTCGGCTTCAATTTGTACACCAGTTGAACCTTGTAATGCTTGGCAGTCAAATCCTTAAGCAAATTTCACTGGATAACCCCAGTTGTTGAGAAAGTCGAGGAGTTGACAAATTTAAATCTGTTTAAACACTATGGCTCACGGCTGCAATATTTTCAGTTGTACGACCCGATTGAACACGCGTTGATTTTAGCACATTTTGTATCCAGCCTGTCGACCCAAATTTATTAAATCCTAACCTCACGCATTATCAAAAGTTTTTTAATGCTTATTATATCCAACTCAGCTAATTCCAGGATAAATTGATAATTTCTGGCAATTCATCACGGTCGGTTTTTTACAGTGATAAGTTTTTAAAAAAAATTGATAAAAATCAAAAAAAATAATTTTATTTGTTAAAATAAAAAATAAATTTTTTTTCTTTTTAATCACTTTACGCAGTTCAGTTTTCCTGTGTATACAGTTCTTTAGAATTTGATCGTGTCAATAAATGCCAATTTAAAAATTGTTATGTGTTAAACTTTACAACACACCAAAATAATTAATTGCGTTATCGAATTCACTTTCAACAAAGACTAAGTTTTATTACTTTTCCTAAAATAACAAGCCAATAAATAAATGTGCCTTTTCATTATTTTTTAGCAGGCGTTATGAAAATACATTAAACTAAAACAGTAATGTTTAACCCATTCCCGCCTAATGGGTATTTAAATACCCAAGAATACTGACGAAAGTGAGTTACATTTTTATTTAGAAATAGAGATTAGTTAGCTCCATCAAGTTGAAATAAAAATTTTTTCTACATCGGAAAAGACGACGTAAAAATAGCGTTGCCACACAAAGGAAAATTGATATTTTTTTTATTTATTTAATAGATTATTAAGTCTTTGCGATTTTTGAGCTGCTCCATTGTGATAGTGAAATAGGCACTTCAAACATCCGTATTCAGGTTTGCTGCCAGACTTCGTTTATCATAGCTGCTTGGAAAGCATTTGGTAAATTGAAACCATCGTTGCTTGCGATCATACCATTTCACACGAATCATTGGTTGGAATGGCTTAGAAAATTCGATAATAATGTAATGACCTAAAAAATATAAAAAACTAACATAGAAAAAAGGAATAAATTAACCAACTGATTATACAAAATATTTCAGTGTATAACGTAACGAATTATCCTTTCAACGAACAGAAGCAATAAAAGTATTCAGATGAAAACAAAAATCTGTCGTTTCACAAAGGCTGCTAACGTATTTCCATCAACGCAGTATGACTAATGCGGTTATCCCGAGCAAACCCCGTCATTTATCAAGCACGTTATCAGCTTATGAGTAGTAAAAAAATTGACAAACGTGACCTTATGGTTGAGGAAGGGCTTCCACATGGGAAAGCAGCAGCAGTATCACCATTCCTCCTATCTGTGGGCCGTCGTAGTCTGATGCACCAACGTATGAAAATATCTAATATAAAAATAATAAATATCTTTTTCTTTTTTTAGATCTTTTTTTATATATTTTTTCTTTTCAATATTTCGCTTTGGAAAGCTTCTTCAGGAAAAAATTTTTTAAAGTTTTGAAAACAAAAAAATTATTAATAATTTGTTAATAATTAAAGATAAAAAAGATCGTTTAAAAAACTATAAAAATTATCAAATAATATAAAAATAGTTTTCGTCAGACCAGTACTTGTAAAAAAAATCGAATTGTCTTCCCTTTTACAAATAGTTTGCATGAATGCCGGTCGTAGTAAGGAATCATTTAGTCATCAATGGAGAAATTGTGGGAAAAATACTCCAAATTAGACAAACTTTTTATTTATCAAATTACTCAATGATGTTGTTCGGATCCAAAGCTGAGTTATCACAAGAGTGTTAAAACTATTCAAACCATTTGAATCTATCTCTTGAAATACAGACATCCTAGTGATTCCCCAAAAATGTTTTAACTTCAACACTTATTATTGCAAATGATGAACAATTATTTGCTGCTGCCTATTTGTTGGCATCACCATCGATATACTTTCCCCAAAATTTCAAGGGATATTTTCATACAAACACTTAAATAAATTAAAAGGCATCGTGTCAAACTGGTAATTTTGTCTTTAAGACCAGTTTTATATTATTCCCCAATTGAATTTAGATCGCTTTGACCCCTTACCACGGCTCTAAAGTTTGCCCAATATTCCTGCAAGTTGAGGCAACTGTTACATCACCCTCGTAGTTTTTACTCGAAGGCATATTCTCTTTCCTCTCTCATCTCGAAATGTTCAGCAACTTCGCGAGAAAAAATTTGTTATCCATGCCAAAATAGAACGCTGTCATCAAGTTCCTCATAGCTGCTAATGGTATCGATATCATCAGGTGATATTATACTAACATCAACAGCATCTGGTTTTTCGGTTTTCAATTATTTGTTAGAGTTTAATTTTTCACTTTAAATAGTTTCGATTTTTTCTTAATGTAAATGTGTGTTGCGTTTTTTAACAAGAAGTTTGTTTTTCAATTGTAGCAACGCCAACAATTTGAGTCGATAGGGTCGATACAAAATGTGCGTATGCCAACGCATGTTCGACCAGCTCGTTCATTTGAAAACATCGCAGCCGTCAGCCACAGTATTGAAACAGATCCAAATTTGTCATTTGCTCGACGTTCTTAATAATAGGGGTTATCCAAACCAGAAGATTGCGAATTTCGCGTAAGGATTTGACTTTGAAGCCTTACAAATTTAAACTGATACAGGTAGTGATGCCGACCGACCTTTCACATCGCCATAGATTCGCTCAATTTAATTTTGGCTTATTATTCCCGACGTGGATATCACTGACATGTGGTTCCAACAGGACGATGCTACATGTCACACTGCTAATGAAACCATCAATTTATTGCAAACCAAGTTTTCCAATCGCATAGTTTCACAACAATCAGCAGTTAAGTGGCCAGCCAAATCTTGTGATTAAACACTACTGGATTATATTTTTTTAAGGACAGACATTATATGGAGCCAACCGAATCGATTGACTAAGTAGGACCGCCATTTTGCCAAAAAGGGATTAAAAGCTTTAAGAAAAGAATCGACATCTGGCAGCGTGGTCGTGGTGGACATTTGCCAGATATCATTTTTCATTCATAATTGTCGAACTTTTCTCTTCGTAACACAATAAAAATTTGAATCATCTTAATCTACATTTTTTGTTTTAGGTAACCAACTTCTTGTTGAGAAACCTTTTATAATATTAAAAAAATATATCACACTAAATTCTATTGGCTATGTCCTGTCTCGAGTATCTAAACAACGTCTTGGGGTCACCAGATACATGTTTAAAAATTCAGTTAAAATCGTAAGAGCGTATTTATAGGAAGGCGTTAATGGGTTAAATTAACAGGCTGATACTCTCAAGCGGTTTGGCGTTTTTTCGGCGATTTTCTCTTGGAATGAAATTTATACAAAAGAAAAATGCCATAAAATCTACTCTGCACCTAAATTGGCTTAATCTCGTTTCATGTTCATTATATAATTTTTCATCGTCATCAATTAGGTTTTGTTTCTCATTTATATTGTCTGTTTTTGTTAGTTGCCTTTTGTTTTGGCCAATCAACAAATTGAAAAAACCTAAATTGAAGTGACACATACAGACACGACATGGAATGCTAGCCTGCAATCCATCCAACAAGTTCCATCTGGCGGCTGGTTTGTTGTTATTGTTTTGTTTGTTTATTTATTTGTTGCTGACCAGTATTATTTTTGTATTTTATTTAATGACATATTAAGCTATTAATGCATTAATTAAAATAACTACCTAATTATCCATGCCGCTTGCTATATATTTCCACACTTAACTGATTAATTGGTTCTTGAACTGAATTTTCTTACAAGACAAATAAGAGGGTTGGTTTTTCGGATTCCGTACCCTAAAGTGTGAAAATGCAATCCTTTTGCTTTTACTACAATGTCTGTCTGCCATAGCTTAATATCTCTGGAAAAGGTGGAGTGTTAAAAAATTTCACAAAAGCCATGGAATTCATAAAAATATTGATAACTTTTTGAGCACTGATAGGTAGCGGCTTCCTCCGCTATAGCAATCTATATTTATTTTACGAACATGATTTAGAAATTTTAAAAGAAAATAATTACGAGTAAAAGAAAAGTAGACGACCCGCTGTGCATTTTACAAAATGCGTAGTTTTCTAGGAAATCTTGCACACAAGACAACAACAACATGCTTATGAGAAATTCTACCAAAGAAGTTAACAATGCAAGAAAACTTATGAGATCCGAACATAAGTGTGTAAGATAAATTGATAGCTCTTTTACGAACCTATGGATAGCGGTGCATGACCGTTCTTAGAGTTATTTGTCTGGTTAATTACGATAACGAACGAGATTCAAATATATTAAATATATGCTTTAAGGTTTATGGCGTTTGAAGCTTTTTGTAACCTTCATTCATGACCATAGTAAAATGTGTAAGTGTTTGATGATGTCTACTAGAGTGGAGCCATACATGTTGGTTTGTCCAATTACAAGGACACTAGATTTTTAGCTTCTTAAATGGAAAAGTTGCTTCTAGCAATAATGAGATTGAGCAATAACAGGCCTGTGATGCCCTTTGATGTGTTAGGCTATACGCGAATTATGTGCTTATGTGTTATTAAAACACAGTTTGGTAATTTTTTATAGATGTTTTTTATTAAAGTTGAATCTTAAGACTAAAGTTAAAATAATTTCTTAATTTTAACTTTAGTCTTAAGATAATTTCTTAATTTTAACTTGAGGTGAGCAACAACAGTCTTTAATGCTGACGTTGCTGTCTGGCAAAATGTGGGAACAAAAATAAAATGTGACTTAAAACTTATATGTACGTTTTCCTACACTTTGCCAGCCGATGTTATTGGTGAGGTGGTTTATATGTTACTCGCACGCTACAATGTAGACTGCGATAGTCAGCCATACCCTCATGTTACTTGTTTACTATCGGTCTCATGATTATGTTTAGTTTTACATGGCGTTAAGCACCACCTTAGTGCTGCCGTATCAAGCAACACGATTGTTTGGAAATGCTAACATTAGCATTATACGGGCTTGGCATCCTCTATTGGTAAATGGCTTCATTTAAAAGAGATTTAAATCATTAATTTCTCATACTAGAAATTTGACACTCTATATCAGATTTGTTATAAAGACAAAGTGACTTAGTACTGAACTATTTTCTTTTCGCATGCCGTTTCTAAGAAAATCCTTATTAGTTTCTTTTTCACCCCTCATTAATATGCTTAAATTCAGGGGGTTGCTTAGTGTGTACAAGATATCCTAGAAACTACGCAGTTTGTAAAATGCAACAAAGCGCAAGGACATTCATGCTTCTCACATGGGCAGCTCTATGTGGCTACTTATGCACCAGATGGAAATGAATTGAAAAGAAATACTGCACTAACTGTTTTACATTTAGCATCTATAGAAAACCAACTACGACGGACACTAACATCCACATCACCTCGAACCAGCCCACCCAACATAAACTAGCAGGATTTAGATATATGATACACACACTTAAGATAATCCCACTTACACCATATAAGTACAACAAAGAAGTCGACACAATTTACACCATAACTAAAAATAACGACTACAAACCCACTACTATCGAAAAACTTCTTAGACAATAAGACACTAAAAACAGGAATAAAGAAGACAAAGAGACAACCGATACAACAGGATGGCACAATTTTACTAACACAGGACCAGAAATATATGGATTAACTAACCTTTTGCTCAAAGAAGATTTACTCACAACATACGCTTGTACAAACGAAAAAGAGAAGATTCCAACTTTGCATTACACCTTGCTTGAACAACTCACAGACATTAGTGTGTGGGAAAAAGATGAATGTATGACATTACTACATTCTAACAAAAAAGGACGAAGACTAGACATGGAAATCTACAAAACG
Source organism: Trichopoda pennipes (assembly GCA_030448955.1). NCBI lineage: Eukaryota > Metazoa > Arthropoda > Insecta > Diptera > Tachinidae > Trichopoda > Trichopoda pennipes. The sequence goes on along the minus strand of JASKUP010000028.1, from coordinate 7,620,380 downwards.
AAAACTTTTAAGAGTGACATTATAAACTAACAGGTAAACACAACCTCAGACACAATTTTCACACCACTAAAACTACTCATACACTCGAACAAAGGGAAAATACCCTCAGACGGACACAAACACCTGGATAATAATAAAAATTAGTCTCGCATAAAATACCTGGTGGCGGGCATTCTATCTGCATAAGTGGATATGACCTTACTGAAAGAACTACTTGTATCCGGATGATGTGATGCTGATGTGATGATGATGTCATCACATCCAAAGCACTCACCGTTCATTCCGAGGAAAAAAAATTATTTGTAAACAAATCCAAAATGAACTTTTTGACTTTTGTAGAAGATGACAAATCATATGAATGTTTCTTGCTCATTACCACCAACAGGTGCAAGGAGTCACAAAATCTAAAACCTATCCTTTTTCTATTATAAAGGGTCAGTCATCTAACGTTTTCTTTTTTTAACTAGTGCTTTTTTCGTCAATAACACTTAGCTTATGTTTGATTTGACAGATAATTAGTTTTATCCTTCCGCTGAACGCAGATGGCTGTGTATACGCTTGCACAACGCTAGGACATTACTTTGAAAATCATGGTAATGTTGCAGAATGTGTGCGAAAATTGCGTACGGATTTTGGAAGATGAGAACCACCGTCAGCTCCGTATGTTCGTTATATTGTGAAAAAAGCGAAAGAAACTGGCATCCTCATCGATAAACCAAAGCGTGAGAAGCCAAAAACAGTGCGTACACCCGGGAATATTGCTGCTTTTGCAGAAAATGTGCGTGAAGCGCCGTCGTTTTCAACAGTTGAACATTTTAGAGACTTAATTGAGACAAATTTTGCATAAAGACGCATTTTGGTATGACGCCATACAAAGTCCTATTGGTTCAGGAGTTGAAGCCAAGTGACCATCCAATGCGTTTTCGTTTCGCTAAGTGAGCCTGCGATCGACTTACATGTGATGCCGACTTTGCAAAAAGAAATCATCTTTTCAGATGAAGCTCATTTTGATCTTGGCAGGTATGTAAACAACCAAAATTGTCGCATACATTGAAAAGCCAACGCACCCAAAACGAGTCACTGTTTGGTGCGAATTTTGGTCCAGAGGAATAATTGGGCCTGAGCAAGCAGTGGCCGTTACAGTCAATGGCGATCGTTATCGCGCCATGTTAAACGAATTTTTGTTCACAAAAATTGAAGTAATTTGCAACATTTGGTTTCAACAGGACGGCCCTACGTGCCACACAGCCGAAGCTAAACTCGATGTTTTGCGCCCTATTTTTCAAGATCGCATTATCAGCCGCAGAGCTGATGGCGTTTGGCCACCTCGGAACTGCGATTTGACACCGTTGGAGTGTTATTTGTGGCGTGCCGTCAAATATAAGTGTTACGCCAACAAGCCAGAAACAATTGATGCTTTAAAGGACAATACAAAATAAAACAAAACAGCTGCACACAATCGATAATGTGCTTAAAAATTAGACCGATCGTGTAGGCTACTGCATGGCCAGCCGAGGCAGCCATTTGAATGAATTTATTTTCCATTATTAACCGGAAGGATTGTACTTTCAAATAAAAAAGAAATTTGAGAAAATATTCAGTAGTTTTGTTTATAGCATTTCAAACGAGAAAAAAGTTATTTGGCGGACCCTTTAATATATTCACAGAAAGAGGAGGAGTTGATACTTACAACAGCAACTACAATAAATACCACAACCTATAATACCAACCAAAAAGAAAAACAAAGCAATAGCACACACGAGTTATAAGTCCTTAAGGTTTTATAAAATAAAATAATTTAATTTACAGCTTAAGCTGTTTCTTTTTAGAGTTTGTAACGGTGAAAGTCGTTACACCTCGTTTTCACCTACACGAGATCACCACTTTATTCATACTTTTCTTAATTTTAAAATGGATTATTATTATTATTACACTTTGTTGAATTCACTCTTGATGTTAAGATTTATTAGAATTATTATATAGACTATAAGATTTAAATTAACGGTCGGGAACGTCAGAGCGCCACCTGTGAGTCAGAAACCACAAGATCATCGATGCAGTCAGCTGTTATGCAGATTAAAACTCACCGCTGATAGTTGTCATTTCAACTATGATGAATAATATATGTGTGTGTGTGTGTGTGTGAATTTGTGTACCCACGCACAGGTACAAGCGGTGGAAGTTTATCTTCTACCGCCTGCAGATAAGAAGTCTTTTGGCAGGAGTTTAATACTCCGCAATAATTTCTTATCGGTAGACTGCAAGCAGATCGCCTGCAAATAAGAAATCTTTTGGACAAGAATTTAATATTCCGCAAAAACTTCTTGCTCGCAGACAGCCCGCCTGCCGGTAAGGGATCTGCTGGAGGAATTAAATATTCTGCAATAATCTCTTATCGACAGTACGGCAACAAGTGGTGGAAGTTTATCTTCTACCGGATATTGGCGTGATCGTGCGACTGATACTGTTGCGGAGTTTAATATTTCCGCAGTATCATTTCACCCGGCCAAAAATTCCCCGCTATCGCTGCTGCGAAAATAGTGCTTAGCTGCCGCCTCTACCGCAGCCATCTGCACCGTGGCCATTCGTGCCGCTGCAACCTCTACCGCAGCCATCTGCGTGTCGTTACAAGTTTAATACTATAATCTACAAATTAAAATTTAATTAACAATTCATATTTATCAACTAAAAGTGCTTCTTCTATTTTATTTATTGTTTTCGTATTTTAAATAAGTCGGATTATGTTTTTGTTGATATGGCATGTTGTGCTTGACGCATAAATGCATCGATTGCACAACATAGTTGAGTTATTGAACTTTTATTATTTTCGCCAATTAATATTTAATTTTGTGTCGATTTCACAAATTAGTTGGATTGTTGACCTTTTACTATTTCTGCCAATTTATGTTTAATTTTGTGAAAGTCGAAACTGCCTCTAACGCAGCTCACTTACTAAACGAGTCATCATGAAGTGTCAGCTACTCAGACAGTAACCAGTAACCGCGAATGCAGCAACCAACTGTAGAAACTGTATCAAATCAGCATATATGAATATGAAAGTCGTTGAATCATTAATAATCGTCAAAACAAATTGTTAAAAATTGTAAAGTATGGGGTTTTTCAACAAGAAGTTTGTCTTTCAATTGCAGCAACAAATTGACATTTAATTTTTTTTAGTATTCGTAGTAGTTGCTTAGCAATTGTTACAATGAACTAAATTTCGCACGAAAATCGCATTAAAATAATTAAAATCCACTATGAAAATGGTGGTTCTGTTAAAGTTGCATTTTGTAAAATTCATGATATTTTCAAAAAACATAATCGTCCTTCTGAGACCGCTGTTAAGAATTTGGTCGTTAAATTTGAGTCGACGGCTCGATACAAAATGTGCGAACACCAACGCGTGTTCGACTGGGTCGTTGAACTCAAATCATCGCAGCCATGAGCCACAGTGTTCAAGCAGATCAAAATTTGTCAATTCTTCGATGTTCTCAACAATTGGGGTTATCCAAAACCACCACATAGCGAATTTTGCATAAGATTTTGACTTTGAAGCATTACAAGAGATTCAACTTGTGCAGGAGTTGAAACCGATCAACCATTCACATCGCCGTAATATTGTGTTCCGACACACACAATTATTGAGATTATCGCAATAAACGCCATTATTGAGCTCAATATTCCATACAAAACTAGACACCAAATATTGTTCAATAAGTACGAAATTGTTATAAATATTGAGTAAACCTTGATATACAACACTGTTAAGAGGTGTGTTCAGTGAGAAAAAATTATAATATTGCCGAAAGCGCTCGCCATCGAATACAAACCAGCCAGTTACGACGGGAAATGGCAATATTATTTCATTTACTGGCGGAGGACAACCAAACAACATAATACCAGAAAAAATTATCTACCACCTATCTACACTGACATATGTCATTCTTAAACTCTGGAGAAGTTGCAAATTTTTCTTTTTTTTTATTTTTAAGTACCGCCAACTTTGAATCAAAACACGACCGCACTAACCGTAAAAACTCAGCATTTCTATTATACAATAGTAATTGCTTTTTAATAAATGAATTTATTTCCATTTTTATAAAATACAATTTATGACTGAAATAAAATTAAAGTTGTTTTCCAGCTGTCAAATGTTTATTGAGTTAGTTAAATTTAATATATCTGAACACTAAAATAATGTTGCCAATAAACCGAATATTGAGTCAATTAAAAATGTATGTCTGAACATGCTATAATTCATTCAGGAACTGGTTTTTCTGAAAAAATCATTTTTTCAGACGAAGCTCATTTTCATTTGTCAGAGCGTATCAGCAATTAAAATTGTCGCCTTTGGGCTTCTGAAAATCCTAGATCGATTAGTGGGAAGCCTTTGCATGCTCAACGTGTCACTATATGGTGCGCCAAGTGGTCTGGAAGCGTAATTGAACCGTTTTTTTTTCTTCGTAAATGAAGCTGGAAATGCGGTAACGGCCAATGAATAACGAGAGATGCTAACAACTCCATTTTGGCGTATTATTGGCAACATGGCTATCACTGACATGTATTTTCAACAAGACGGCGCCACATGTCATACGGCTAATTAAACGATCAATTTATTGCAAACCAAATTTCTCAATCGCATAATTTCACGACAATCATCAGTTAAGTGGACAGCCATATGATGTGATTTAGCACTACTGGAATATTTTATGTTGAAATCAGAATCTATACGAATGTAATTAACGAAATAGAACTGCCATTTTGCCAAAAAAAAATTATTAAAAACTTTAATTAAAGAATCGACATCCGTCAGCGTGATCATCATAATTTATTCATAATAACCGAACTTTGCTTTCCGTAATACAATAAACATTTGAATCATCTTCATATAAATTTGTTGTTTCATTTTGTTTTATAAAACAAACTTCTTGTTGAAAAATCCTTTAGTTGCAATTGGTTTTTATAAATAAGCAACAATGATAGCTACCGTTAACTCAATAGTTAGCAGCAGAATAAATATTTTTTTTTACAGAAACGTAACATTAATTAATTTATTTTATAAAAGGTGACGGCAATTAGTTAACGAGTAAACCTTAAACCTGACTATAGAGTGAAAGTGTCGAAAAAAAATTAACGCGCCATGAATAATTTAAAACAAAAATTTTTAAAATAGAAATAATCATGCTTGATATGATGTTTTTCATTAATCTGGTTATTAATGAATTTTGATACCTGACCTATGACCCATCTTTTTTTTTTTTTAAAGAGAAGTATTACTTCAGGCAACAATGCCTATTTAGTCAAGTACCGTGCTACATTCTTTAGGAGAGGCATAGAGAAAAGATGCGACAGTTCGTGAAAGTAGAAGATAGTTACGAAAATTAACTGTCGTATAAGACAGCTCAGTAACCAGTGACCATGCCTTCATTACTAAGCAGCCCCACCAACAGTCAGTTTTTATTTGTAGTGAAAAAAAAACCAAGGTCTTTGTTGGGAATTGAACCCACAACCCCTAGTCATGTAAGCTAGCACACTACCTACTAGCCTACAGGAGCATCTTCCAAACACAACCCTAATATTGGGTATGTTCGGGGCTATTTGAGGTTAGGAATTAAATTGGCTTAAAACACACACTTGTTTTGACAACTTCAGTTTTGTTAACTGTCGGTCTTTAAAATGCTCCCAGAGAAAATATCTAGTGGCATTACTAAAACGAATCATCCAGCTGATGTGGCCAAGTCGAAATTTACGCTACCGGGAATTTTCTCATGCAATGTATGTGATTTGATTTACATCCGCGCCTGGCCATGAAGCCTTAATCAGATGGTGGTCAACCACTATGCATAATTTGGAACGTTATGCTCGTCCTAGGAAGCCGAAGCTATAATTCTATGCAACAGAACTTTCTAGTTGCAACTTCGATGATTCCAGAGCAGGGCTGCAAATCATCACTCCTTGCTTAAGAGTTGGAGACTTTCCAACTCCTGTCCAGAACACATGTCTAGCATGCCCACTGCACTGGATAATTCACTTAGCGTGTCATTAACAGTGAGATGATCCTGGCCACCATAATAACCGTTATATTGTTATGGGGCCGCGAAACCACAACCACCACGATACTCCCATAAAGGGCCAACCTCAATAATCAGACAGAGAACTATTAAATGTCTAAAGAGACAAATAATGAACTCTGCGGCTTGCTGATTCCCGTGGAAATAAAGTGGGGTTTCCAGTTGAACCCCTGCTGCCTTCAGGGGACTGGGCTCCCTTTTTCCCCAGTTGTACTGTGTCTAGATAGTGAAATTCTATAAAGACCATATTTATGTGCCCCCGGGGGTATTTTCTCATGCAATATCCGAATTGTTTGCGTGGCTGTGTGGCTTGTCGCATCCTGTTGCTGAAACCAAACATCACTGATCTTAGCATTAGCAAATTGTGGCCACATAAAATTGGTTATCATGATTTGGTAGCACAGGAAATTAAAGGTGACAGCGTTTCCTTGCCCATTTTCGAAAAAGTACGAACCGATAATAACACAAACCGCGCCATACGTTTACTTTCTTTAAGTGTAATGGTATTTTAAGGACTGTTTGTGCTTTTTACAAAACGGTCTAATTCAGCATCGCTGAAGAAGGTTTTGGTGAACAATAAATTGTTTTCGTTCAGTTTTTCAAACAACCCTTAATTATTAAACGAGTTGAACTTTATAAGCGTGAAGATGAAGATCTTTACAGAAAATTGTTGTGAACCTCGACGAGTTGATGTTCTAGGTTCATTACCTTTGCTGTATAGCGGCTATGCTGGCATCACAATGCCCACAGCGAGCGTATTGTTTTGGTGTATTATTTCGCGATTAGCTTATGCACAGCGATCATAAAAGGAGCCCGATCGATTTTTAGGAAAAGCGGCACGATTTTTACGAAATTTTATCATTTTGAAAGTTAATTTTTACAACTAAGATTCGTTGCTCAAAATTATAGCGTTTAATGATTAAAATTTCCCAGCTTTTTAGTAATTAAATTTCAGAGGATAACAGTTCATATCTTAACATTAAGCATTTGACAGACAATTTACTTCCTAACCTCAAATTTGCCCACACGATATTTTTGTATTAGACTGGTTTTTGTTAATATCTAAGTTCAGTTTTTTACCGTCTTTCTAAAGATGTTGCATGTTTCATGGCACGATCTGTTTCCAGATGATAGATAATCCCTAAATATTTCTCTAACTCTACCCTTAATTCTCGTACTGTGTAGATATTCCAAATTTACTCTTATTTGGGTACTCGTACGAAAACAACACTGAAGATGGCAAACGGCCAAGACCAGTTTGTTCACAAACCAAATTTGAGGAGGGTCGACGGAAAACCATACCCAAATAAGAGTGAATCTAGCCCAGTCGGAAAATCTAAGCACATATTTCAAATTTAATTTGCAAAGTGGCAGCCACTAACTGTTAGTTGCCATTCAGATCAGCTCCTCTTTTAGAGCGTGTACTTCTTCAGGCAGCGCCAAAAATAAATGTTTTTAATTTGATTTTACGTACTATCATTTGGGAATTTACATGCAGAATTATCTGTAGTTTTTGTGTACAACGATTGAGACGCTAATTCTAAAGTCAAAATTTTGCCTTTCTCTTTTATAACACTTATGCCAGATATTACCTAAATGTGGATTAAGTCAGGGTTGCCTCTTAGTGCTGCCAAACTTTGCATTAAGGTCGCCAGTCAATTAAATAATATCATATCTTGTGTAAAATAGTCGTAAGAAATTATTTAACGAAGCTTCTTTCGTATTTTGAAGAATAGTGATATATTTTCTGGCCTCTACATAGAACCTGTGCCGTTATCATACGGTCCTAAAGAGGCCTTCACGATTTAAGAATTATGCAGAGATATTTTCGCTGCTCCAGCCTAGAACTGCAACATTTCAATTATTCAATTGGGACTTTAATTATCGTAGTTGGGGAAGTCTCCACGCTGCCATTTCTTAATAAACTTTTATTTTCTTTATTTAATATTTTTTATTATTTATTGTCTCATTTTAAAAGGATGCTTACGCTGAACCCGGCCAAGATAGTCGAAATATTGCTGGTATGGAAATAGTTGTTATTGTACAAGATGTTCAGGATCAGCCGCCCGTATTTATAATGGCACCACCCGTAACTAAACTACCACCTGGTATACTTCCTGGTGACAAGGTAAGTAGCGATTAAAATCTTATATTTTACATCTATTTAATCGTATAATTACAATTATGAAATCTTGATTGCAATTCACAATAATTAAAGAAAATCGCTACAACTAACGGATATGCGCCGTTTTCTTTAACAGAAACTGTAGCAAGTGTGAATTTGTCAGATTATTGAGGTTAGCGTCGCGCAATATAATCACGCTGTGTACTTTGAAACAAAACAATATACAACATGCTAAACTAACTAAATTTTGCATGGACAATTAAGAAAAATTCAGAAAACAGAATATTTTCAGCGACTTCGACGCCTCCTCACTTTATAAAGAAATTCCGGTATTTTTAACTTGATTGAAATGATTTCGAAATTAAAGTGAAAAAACCAGCTACACGAATTCTGAAATTAACTGCTAAACTAGAATATACTAAAAAGGTTTTCCTTCTCTGGAGGTCTAAGTTGGTTGGTTTAGAAAGAAATTATTTTTTTCTGAATTAGCCGATTCATTATTATTTTCTTCGCCAGCTTTCCAATCAATGGGTGGAAGTAAATTTCCTGGCAAATAATTAAATCTCAAGAAGTAATATGTCATCCTTTAAGCTTTATTTAGTAAAAGGTTAGGAAAGTATAGAACGTTATGCTCTTCAGCAAAGAATGTTAATTTTGATAGTTTCTCAAAATAACGTCACTTCATTAAATTCGAGCTGCTTTTTCTCGTATTTAGGTTCCTGATTCGGGGCTAATAATATCCCAATATGCTCGTTGTGGCCGTAGTGATGCAATCATAGGGGCTGTACAGCAAAGTGTTGAGAATAAGCACGGAACGTCAACTCGTCGACATTTTCAACAATTTCGCATCACTAAATGCATTTTGCACGACATTTTTCTCAATCATCATTTTACGCTTATAAAGTTAAGCTCGTTCAAGAATTAAAGCCGACCGAGCACTATTTGCATAGAAGCTTTGTGAATTGTCTGTTTGAAATATTGAACGAAAACAAAGCAATTTTCACTATAATTATCTTTAGTCATGAATCTCACTTTCAATCGGGCGGTTATATAAATAAGCAAAATTTGTTGCTTATGAGGTTCACAAAATCCACAACAATCCCCGAAAAACCATTGTATCCAAAGGAAAGTGGTGTGGTTAGAGGCGGCGCGTGTTTCTTCGAAAATAAGCAAGCACACGTCGTCGCCATGAATTCTGAACGCTATCAATCGATAATAACCAATTCTTTGTGCCCCCTCTCCCCCCAGGGACATATAAATATGGTCTTTATAGAATATTCCACTATCTAGACTCAGTGCAACTGGGGAAAAAGGGAGCCCAGTCCCCTGAAGTCAGACAGGGAGACAACTCGAAGCTCCACTTTATTTATATGGGGATAAGTGAACCCGCAAAGTTCATTATTTGTTTCTTTAGACATTAATTAGTTCTCTGACTGATCATTGAGGTTGGCCCCTATATGGGAGTATCGTGGTGGTTGTGGTTTTGCGGCCCCATAAGGGATTTATGAAAATTATGGTGGCCAGGATCATTTCACTGATAATGACACGCAAAGTGAATGCTCCAGTCCAGTGAGCATGCTTGACATGTGTTCTGGACAGGAGTTAGAAAGTCTCCAACTCTTTAGCAAGGTGTGATGGTTTGCAGATCTGTCCTGGAATCATTAAAGTTGCAACTAGGTGGTTCTGTTGCTTAGAATTATGCCTTTGGCTTCCTAGGACGCATGTATGACGTTCCAAATTATACTATAGTGGTTTGTCCACCATCTGGCTAATGTTGATATCAGTGACCCTTGGCTTCACCAAGACGGCACCACAAGCCACATAGCTACCCAGAAATATAGTTATTGCATTTCCTGATCGCGTAATTTCTCTATTTGACGATGCTAAATGGTCGCTTCGTTCTAGCAATTTAACAACGCAGCACTTTTGCAAAATGTGCAAAAAAGCTGACGTATGCCGAAGGTAAACATTTATCCGACATAATATTCCATTATTAATTCCCATAACTTTACTTTATATGGGGAATAATAAAACGGAAGAGTTTCAAACAAGTGTGTTGTTAGCCAATTTACTTCCTCACTTAAAACTTGCCCATCCTTTACTTGAACGTCATTCTTTTTGGTGTTATTTGAGCGAATACTACTATACGTGAAATTTTTTTGGTATGAATATTTTTCATGCCCTGCATGTGCTCATATACTTCACTTCTATTGTTTTCTATCAAGCGCAAATTAAAAGTTTTAACAAATTTTTTTACCATACATAAGACAATAGCATATGGTTTTTAAAATTGAAGTTAGAGTTACTAATGGTTGTTGGAAAGTGTTTATGGAGTCGAAAATGCGCCACCGTAAAAAATAAAATTATGCTTTTCATATGCTGGTTAAATAATTAACTATTAGCCAATTAATTATCAGCTATTGATAATTTTTTTTAACTTTTGTAAACTAAAATTATATTTTTTTTAAATCAGGTAATCGATTAGTGATTAATCGATTGACGATTATCCAACTAATTACTTAGCTTTTCAATTGTTTTTGGTATAATATAAAATTATTCTTTGCGTAAACTGGTTAAGGAGTTTTCGATAACGGTTAATCGAATAACTACTCAGCCATTAACTTTGTTAATAAAATTATACTTTTCATAAATCGGTTAAAAAATTAACTATTAATCGATTAATGATCAGCCATTCACATTTTATTTTGAATTGTGCGAACTAAAATTATATTTTTTTAAATCAGCTAATCGATTAGCGATTAATCGATTAGTAATTAATCGATTGACGTTTATCCAACTAATTACTCAGCCTTTCACATTTAATTGTTTTTGGTATAATATAAAATTATACCAGTTAGGAAATTAACGGTAACGGTTAATCGATTAATTACTCAACCATGGACTTAACTAATTTGTAGAAAATAAAGTTATACTTTTCATAAATCGATTAAAAAACTAACTATCAGTCGATTAATTATTAGCCATTGATAATTTATTTTAATTTGCGTAAAAAAAATTTTATTTTTCTTAAATCTGGTAATCGATTAGTGATTAATCGATTAACGGTTATCCAACTAATTACTCAGCTTTTCACATATAATTACTTTTGGTATAATATAAAATTATACTTCGGGGAAAACCTGGTAAGAAGTTAACGATAACGGTTAATCGATTAATTACTGAGCCATTGACTTAACTAATTCGTAGAAAATAAAGTTATACTTTTCATAAATCGATTAAAAAACTTACTATCAATCGATTAATTAGCTATTGATAAATTATTTTAATTTGCGTAAACTAAAATTATATCTTTCTTAAATCTGGTAATCGATTAGTGATTAATCGATTAACGGTTATCCAATTAATTACCCAGCCTTTCACATATAATTGTTTTTGGTATAATATAAAATTATAATTTGCGTAAACTGGTTAAGGAGTTAACGATAACGGTTAATCGATCAATTATCCAGCCATTAACTTAACTAATTTGTGCAAATTAAAATTATACTTTTCATAAATCGGTGAAAAAATTAACTATTAATCGATTAATTATAAGCCATTGATAAACTATTTTAATTTGCATAAACTAAAATTATATTTTTTTAAATCGGGTAATCGATTAGTGATTAATCGATTGACGGTTATCCAACTAATTACTTAGCTTTTCACATTTAATTGTTTTTGGTATAATATAAAATTATTCTTTGCATAAACTGGTTAAGGAGTTCACGATAACAGTTAATCGATTAATTATTCAGCCATTGACTTAATTAAAGTTGTGCAAAATAAAATTATACTTTTCATAAATCGGTTAAAAAATTAACTATTAATCGATTAATGATCAGCTATTGGCATTTTGTTTTGAATTGTGCGAACTAAAATTATATTTTTTTAAATCGAACTAAAATTATATTTTAGTGATTAATCGATTAGTAATTAATCGATTGGCGTTTATCCAACTAATTACTCAGCCTGTTTTTGGTATAATATAAAATTATACTTTGGGGAAAACCTGTTAAGAAGTTAACGATAACGGTTAATCGATTAATTACTCAGCCATTGACTTAATAAATTTGTGCAAAATGAAATTATATTTTTAAAATCGGTTAATCGATTAAAGAAATTCACTGATAATTGTTCTCCAAAATCAAATGTCGTATGGTTGCCTTAACTAAAGTCATGAGCTAATTTGCTTAACGATTAATTTTAATGCTAAAACTAAATGGAAAGAGATACTTCGATAACAAATTTATTTCAGTCAAGTCATTTGAAGAAGTGTAATTGAATAAATTTCTAATTTTTATTTGGTTACAGATACTTCAAGTTCATGCAGAAGATGGAGACAAAGGTAGTCCACGCGAAGTTCGTTACGGTCTTGTTTCAGAAGGTAACCCGTTTACATCATTTTTTGATATCAACGAAACAAGTGGTAAGTTTCTGTTATATGAATTAAAAGAGGTTTAACGCCCATTATACGCTCTAGGCAAAGTATTTAGATTTTTGTCAATGCGTATTTGAGTTTGATTAATATTTTTGTTCAAGCAAATTTCACATTTTAAATTGTTAGGAACCTTCACAAACTGGCAACATTGAGCACTTAGAATTGTTAACTTTTATATTAGGAGTTCTTCTCCAAATGTGTTATATTGAGCTTGATGATTGCGCTTAGGCCAAAAGAAAACGTAAAGGCTAAATTCAAACTGTACAACATTACAAAATTGTTCTGTTAAAGTTAAATTTCGTAAATTTGGTGATATTTTCTGTCAACATAATCGTCTTTCTAAGACTGGTGGTTCTGTTAAAGTTGCATTTTGTAAAGTTCCTGATATTTTCAGAAAATTAATCGTCCTTCTGAGACCGCTATTAAGAATTTGGTCGTTAAATTTAAGTCAACAGGTTCGATACAAAATGTGCGAACACTAACGCGTGTTCGACTGGTTCGTTGAACTGAAATCATCGATGTTCTCAATTGGGGTTATCAAAAACCACCACATAGCGAATTTTGTATAAGGATTTGACTTTGATGCCTCACAAGTTTAACTGGTGCAGGAGTTGAAGCCGACCGACCATTCACATCACCGTAGATTCGCTCAATTCATTCATCATTTTTTCAGACAGCCCATTTTCATTTGTCAGAATATATCAGCAAGCAAAAATGTTGCTTCAGAAAATCCTAGAGCGATTATTAAAAAGCCTTTGCATTTCAAGGTGTCACTGTATGGTGCGCTATATGGTCGGGAGGCGTAATTCGACCGTTTTTTCGAAGATGAGGCTGGAAATACCTTAAGGGTCAATGGATCACACTATCGCGAGGTGCTAACAACTCAATTTTGGCATATTATTTACGACGTGGATATCACTGACATGTGGTTTCAACAGGACGGTGCCACATGTCCACAGCAAATGAAACAATCAATTTGTTGCAAACCAAATTTCTCGATTGCATAATTTAACGACAATCAGCAGTTAAGTGGTCAGCCAGATCATGTGATTAAACATCACTGGATTATTTTTTTTTTGTTGGCTATGTTAACGACCGAGTCTATACGGAGTTATTCGAATCGATTTCAGCCTTAAAAATCAAAACTCGTGATGTGATTAACGGAATAGGACCGCCATTTTGCCAAAAAGTGATTAAAAACTTTAATAAAAGAATCGACATCTGTCAGAGTTGTCGTGGTGGACTTTTGCCAGATATCATTTTTCCTTTATAATTGCCGAACTTTTCTCTTCGTACAACAATAAAAATTTGAATCATTTTAATCAAAATTTTTGTTTTATTTTGTTTTAGAAAATAAACTTCCTGCTGAAAAACCCTTTTATATCCGTCAAACGAATAAATATCAATTGAGCTGTCATCCTTTGACATCTATTTTGTAAGAAGCTGGGATATGGTATTATGTTGTTTATTATTCCTCCGCCAGTAAATGAAATGCTATTGCTATTTCCTGTCCTCTCTGGCTGGTTTGAAGTCATTTCCGAGTACAAACCACAACGCGGCTTGAGAATGATGCACTCGCATCAAAAGTGCCCGCCTTTGACTTCAAATCAGCCAGAGAGGTTGGAATATTTTAAGCCTGAAACGTTACACTTTTGAGCAACAAAATTTTAATTGTGAAAATTTACTATCTAAGTTTCACTAAATCACTTTCTAAAATTTGAGTAGGTTTTCCTCATAATCAGGTCTCTATTGTGCGAAATTCAGGCTCACGATATTTTTGCTAACAATATACCAAAACATTACGCTCATGATGGCCATAGTGATATAAACATAGTCGCTGCACAGCAATGTATTAGGAATGAGTCTGGGCATCACTAGAGCCACTTTCCGCAACATTTCGCAAAAAGATTTTCATCTTCACACTTATAAAGTTCAACTCGTTCAAGAATTAAAGCCGACCGGTTATTCTTTGCGTTGAACGTTTGTTGAATGGCTGTTTGAAAAACTGAACGAAAACAAAGCATTTGTCAACAAAATCATCTTTAGTGATGAGGCTCATCTTCAATTAGGCGGTTATGAAAGCAAACAAAATTGTTGCAAATGGTGCTTACAGCTATCACAAAAAATCTTCGAAAAACCATTACATTCAAAGAAAGGGCGGTGCGGTTTGTGGTCAAGCGAATTCAATGACCCGTATTTTTTCGAAAAAGAGCAAGGGTGATGTTGGCATTAATAACTTTCGGTTTCAGCACGACAATATCACAAGCTGCTATTCAGTTATGGCATGTGAAATTTCCCGCTGCCGGGTTAACGTAAACCGCCCACAAACAACTGACACCATTATGAAGATGAGATTCGACGCTGCACTGACGAGATAATTATTAAATTTTTAATTAAATTAAAAATGTTGCGAATAGAGCGGACGTCTAAGGGCATGTTAGAGATAGACATTTGTCAAAAATCGTATTTCATTATTAATTCCCATATTTCTAATTTAATTTGGTATCAATAAATCAGAAGTTGTGCCCACCTATTAATAGGCAATAGTTACTTTAAGCAATAATTTTTAAGTATTATTAATCCTGAGTGTTGTTAGTTATGAGAAACCATTTTTGCGACTAAAACTAATTGCGATTGGTAAGATATCTGGCGATATGTTATGTTATATTATTGTTATATATGCAAATAACTGTTTATTTTGTGAAGTAACTTCATAATCATAATAGTGGTAATAGTGCTAAAAGACGAAAGGTATTTTCTTGATAAGATTTACATCTGCACCTGGCCGTACGCCTTAATTAGATGGTGGTCAAACCACTGGCAATGAAAAGCAACGTCATTCACGCCTTTAGAAACCGAGGACTAATTCTAGCAACAGATCTTTCCTATTTTTTGCAATTTTAGCGGTTCCAAAGCAGGGTTGCAAACCACTACTCCTTGCTGAAATTCTGGTCTAGAACACATGACTTGCATGCTCACTGGTTTCGGATCATTCACCCGTTGATGTTATTAAAAACAAGATGATACTGGCCCCCATAATCAAATTCACGCGGACGCCGCAAAACCACAATCACCACGATACTCCCGAAGGGCCAACCTCAATAATCAGTCAGAGAAAGAGCTAAAAGTCTAAAGAGACAATTATCGGAACTCTGGGGCTTACTGTTTCCCGTGGAAATAACGTGGAGCTTCCAGTTGACACCCTGCTTGCCTTCAGGAAACTGGGCTCCCTTATACCCCCAGCAGCACAGGTCTAGATGATTAAGTAATCCATAAAGACCGATAAATGTGCCCCCGGGGGGGAGACAAAAGGTAATGTGTTAAAAAAATGAATAGTTACGATTATTCCTTTATAAAACGCACACAGTTTAGAGTTTTAATTAAATTAGACAATTTGTTTAGCCGATTATTCGCGTTTATGTACGAAAATACACTATGATCTCATTACCACTTTGCCAGCCAAAGCTGCTGTATTAGTCGTTGTATCTTCACTTCAAGTTCATCATCAGACTGACTGACTCATAAGTAAGGCAGCTTTTATAAACTATTTAAAGGAATTCTAGAAATTACTAAATAGCTGTAATTCTCCACATTTCGAATGTTCTACAATCGCATTATTATCATTATTCAGGAAAGCGTTTATAAGATTGTTTTTCTTATTTTTCTAATTGCTAGTTTTAGTTCGTGAAATATAACATGTTTTTTTTGGTGATTTTATGAGCGACTTTTTTGTTTCTTTAAATAATCGCCTAATTGCAAATGCGCCTCATCTCTAAAGATGATTTTGTTAATAAATACGTTTGTTTTCTTTCAGTTTATCAAACAAACAATTCACAAACGTTCCGCACAGAGAATGATCGGTCATCTTTAATTCTTTAAGGAGTTGAACTTTATAAATGTGAAGCTAAAGATCCGTATACAAAATGTCGCGCAAAGTTACTGAAGTGATGCCCAATTGTTGCGAACATCAACGAGTTGATATTCCAGGCTGTACAGTGGCTATGTAAGCATCACTACAGCCAAAACAATTCGCTGGTATTGTTTTATTATCAGCAGCAATACAGCGATTGAAATTCATACAGCGGTCTCAGAAGGAGTCGGAGCGATACAGCGAAAATTTTACCATTTTGATAGTAAATTTTCTCCACTAAAATTGCTTATTCAAAAGTGTAGCGTACCATGTTTAAAATTTCCCAACTTTTTACTAAATAAATTTTAAAGGATTACAACTCAGTTCTTGGTATTTAATCATTTGACAGACAATTTACTTCCTAACCTCACATTTGCCCACCCGATATAGAAATAAACAAATTAAAAAGAGCCTGAAAGTGTGTTAAGCTGTAAATAAATCTCAGCAAACTGAAATTAAAAACAAAAAAGACACATTTAGATATATTTCAAGTAAATAGCTTCGGTGTACAGGCATAACACTGTTTTACGAAAACCTTGATTGGAATTTCGACAAAGACAAACATTTCTCGACTCTTTTTAACACGCAATTTGACTCATAATTGTAATCCCACTAGTAAAATTCATTTTTCAATTTATTTGTATAACATTGCGTTCAGCATTTTAACAACGGTGTTGTACTTCATAAGTGTTACAAACCAGTTTTAGTTTAAATGCTGCCAGAGTTTATAGCTGCGACAATATTATGTGTTCATACTCGCAAAACCACTTTAACATGGTGCCCGTTATATTGACTACCGTTTGAGACAAAACTATAAAATAAATTAACCTCAGCTGAACATAAAAGGAATTTAGAAAATTATTTTAATTTTTATATTAAATACAAGAACACGTTGAAAATTATGAAGGCTCTAGTTGTTCATATAGGGTGGCAAATTTGAGGTTAGAAAGTGAATTGTTTGTCAAATGATGAAATATCAAGAATTTAGTTTACTTTCTTTAATATTTATTTAATAGTAAAATATTGGAAAATGTTTAGCATGGAATTCTACACTCTTGGTTAAAGAGTTTTGATTTTCAAAATTTACTATCAAAATGCAGAAAACCTCACTGTAAAACATACGAGTAATAAAACTCAACCAACCTTTCCTCGTAATCAGGCTCCTTCTAACCCCGCTGTAAGTAATTTGAACGCTAAATTCGAGGCTCTCGGTATTATTTTGCTGAAAATAGAACAAAACAATACCCCCATAGTGGCCATAGTGTTGCAAGCAGTCGCTGTACAGCAAACTGTTAAGAAGAAACCTGCAACATCAACTCATTGATTTCAATTCAGTTATTGCATAAGAAGTTTTCCGGTCGCGTAATTTCGAGATTTGCCGATGCCAATTAGCCGCCTCATTCTTGTGGTTTAACGTCACTGGATTACTTTCTCTGAAGCCATTTGATTTACATGAAAAACTCACAAATATCTGACGCTTTGAAAGATGAAATTCGGCGCTGTATTGACGCGATAATAAAAACTTCGTTGCAAATTTGCTTCAAAGTTTCAAGAAAAGAGCAGACGTCCATCAAGGTACTAGAGGTACACATTTGCCCAACGTCCTATTCCATTATTAATTCCCAAAGTGCATATGTTAAGCCAATTTACTTTCTAAACTTAAAAATGCCCACTCTTTGTGTTTTCAAAGATGAAAGAAAGTGCACCATGGATCCACTTAATCCTCAATTAGCCAGGCATACATACACACAATTTCGTTGATGGCATGTAAAGATAAAACCAGGCTGCAGAAGAATGACATGCCGTCACTATAGCTGAATTTTTTTATTTACACACGTTCTTAGGATTGCTTAATGCGCAAATATCCTTAGAGCGTGTTATATTTATTTCCACGCCACTGGTTTCTAAGGCTACAGAGAGCTTTTCATTGAATTTATATACTTCCAATGACCTGCAACATTTTTTGTGCTTTTCGTTGCCGACAGTATAATCCCTAGAGACTTCTTGACATTAAACTGAAAAAATCTTACTATAGGCTCTAGAAGTTTCTTCACTGGCTAAACTCTCGTCATCATAAAGATATAAAACTTTAAGTTGACAACACTATTTTTAGCTGGTAGCCATTTTGTCAGCTACCAAGTGCTTTATGTTTAGTTATACAACATGAATAGACTGGCGCCTAAAGAACGCCTTTAAATTGTGCAAATATATCTTAAAAACTATAATTCTGTCCGAAATACAAGTCGGGAACTACATCCACTTTACGATCAACATAATTGTTCATCGGACCAATTATTTCGATTTACTATGGAATGTTTTCGCTTCACTTTTAATCCAAATGTTAATACGCATCTGCAAAGACATTATAGCCAAGCGTAGAGGAAGAACGGAATCAGCCTATCCGCCATCGGGCACAAGATTTAGATATGTGTCCATCCAAATTATTGACGATTTTGCAAAAAGATCTTGGTTTGCACGCTTACAAAATGCAGCTAATATATGAATTTGAGCCTCACGATCACCTAGTAAGGTATAGATTTGATGAATGAGCCCAAGGACAAGTCTGTCCTTGATCCCGATGACGTATCCATTCACTTTTGTTTGAATGGATACGTCAATAAACAAAACTGCCGTATTTGGAGTGATTATAAACCTCAAGTGTGTGTTAAGACACCGTTGCATCAACAAAATCTAACTGTTCGGTGTACTTTATGGACTGGTGGAATCATTGGTCCCTAATTCTTTAAGAACAATGCTGATCTGAACGTTAGTCAATGGCTATTAATTAATTCAGGGGTACCACAAGGCTCCGTTCTATCTCCTACCCTATTTCTTATTTTTCTAAATGACTTTCTTTGTCAGACTTTAAACTCTTTTGGAGATGACAGCACCATTTGTCATTCAAATTCATTTAGCAAAAGACTGGACCAGCTGGAGGTGAGTTCCACAAGGCGGAACATCAATGATACTCTCAATCACGATCTTGCGACAATCTCGGAATGGGATCGTGTGAATAGAGTAGATTTCAATGTCCGTAAGACCAATGTTGCATGCTTACGCATAGATCTGGGTTCAGAAATGGTCCTGCATCTGTTACTATGGTTGAAATAGGCATTACGGAATCGGAAGCTCTTGATGTTCTTGGCATGAAAATTTAGTGTGATGTTCGATGGACTAAACACATTTTTCAGGTTTCTAAGTGCCTCGATTTTCTAAAACGGTGTAAAAGTTAATTCACTCCAACCGATCTCCGTACTATTTATACTATCTATATCCTTTCAAAGATGGAATACAACCCTCATGTATGGCCCGATTACCTAAAGTCTATTTTGGAGCTGCTCGACGGCGCACAGGACAGGGCCAAAAGGCTTATTGGGGACAGTAGAGTATCCAACTCTATTGATTTTCTGGAACATGTGGGATATATTTCTCTTTACTACAATGGTAAGTGCTCTAACCAAATTAGAGAACTTGTTCCCGTTCCACGGACATTTTTGCGTTTAACTCGATTTTCGTTGAGAGCACATCCGTTTGTGGTTGATAGGGCAGTGAATCGCACTAGGCATTACAGGAAAAATTCGTTTTTTATCAGAACAGTCTGTATGTGGAATAAACTCCCTCAGAGAAAGTTCAAATTAAATATCCACAAGCACTACTCCTTCTTTCCCCCTTCCCATAACCTGATTTCCTAGTTCTGGCACAATGCATTGCAGGTGTAGGGGTCATCTCCTGTGTGCTGGTCCAAAACGAAAAAAAATGGTTACTGAATTTTTCGTTTATTAATTAAATAGCCATGATGTATACGAGATGTGGTTTCAATAAGATGACGCAACTAGTAAAACAGTTCGTGCCACAATTGATTAATTGAAGGAAAGGTTTGGTAGTCGCATAGTTTTACGTTTTGGGCACGTTAATTGGCCTCCTATATGCGCGTATATGTGATATGTCATTTGTACGCCGATAAGTTTCGGCTGACAGCTTCGTTACGTTATTGCCGTTATACAGCCATAAATGTGGGAAAAAGGCATCGAAATTAGACTACATGCCACAGCGATCAGACGTAGTACAAAATTTGGCAAAAATAGAAGGAGAAGATTTAACAAAATAAAAATTGGCATTAAGGTTTTCGGTACAAAGCTTTGAAAATACTCGCATGCTTAAGCATGAAACGTTTTGACAATTTAGTCTTCATCAATCTTATTTTTACTCAATAGATGTCGCTGTGATTCAATTAAAAAAATTTTTAGGCTTAATTTTCATTAATTTGTAAATGCATCATAATCGAAATGCGCCTTCATGGCATGACACGATATGAATGACATGTCTGAGGATGTTTTACATCGTGTGCATCCACAAAATTTGAATACTACACTACAAAGAACAGCGGAAACTTACAATGAGACATGGATCATCACAGAACATATGTTTTTATTGATGGTAAATAAAGTGTTGTAGTGTCTGCGGATGACAGCACCCAATCTTCATATGCATAACGCATTAAATCATGAGTTGAAAAGACAACAACAGTACGATACTGAAGCATTGCCCCAAAACAGTTCGTACAAATATTCCACAATTAAAGCAACAACAAACAAAACAGCAAAATTGCGTACGACACTTTGATAATGTGAACAGTGGATCTAGTGGAATTTACATAGGAGGTCACATTACGTTGAAAGATTTTCGTGACAACCAAAATATTTTCGATGGAGCCATGATCCTGTAGTCAGATGATTTTCTTTAGATTCTTCCTTTTAATCTCTTTTTGGGAAAATGGCGGTCCTATTTCGTTAATCACATCACGGATTTTGAGTTTTTAGGCTGAAATCGATTCGATTGACTCCGTATAGACTCTGTCTTCACAGCCTCACAAAAAATAATCCAGTGGTGTTTAATCACACGATCTGGCGAGCCGCTTAACTGCTGATTGTCATGAAATTATGCGATCACGGAATTTGGTTTGCAATAAATTAATAGTTTTATTGGCTGTGTGACATGTGTCACCGTCCTGTTGCAACCACATATCCATGATATCCACCACGACAACAATATGCCCAAATTGAGCTGTTAGCATCTCGCGATAGCGTGATCCATTGACCGTTTTACCGCATTTCCAGCCCCATTTTCGAAAAAAAACGGCACCACACAGTTACACGTTCAGCAAGCAAAGGCTTCTCAGTAATCTCTGTAGGATTTTCAGAAGCCCAAATGCAGCAATTTTGCTTGTTGACATACCCTGATAAGTGAAAATGGGCTTCGTTTGAGAAAATGATTTTTTTAGAAAATCCATCTGGTGAATGAATTGCGATGTTTTCGCGTTGGTATTCGCACATTTTGTATCGAGCCTGTCGACTCAAATATAACGACCAAGTTTTTAATAGCGGTCTCAGAAGGAGAATTATGTTGTCCGAAAATATCACGAATTTAACGAAATGTAATTTTAACAGAGCAACCCTTTTCATAATGGATTTTAATTATTTTAATGTGATTTTCGGGGGAACTTGGATTCATAGTAAGAATTGCCAATGCATCTACTACGAGTGCGTCAAAAAACTAAATGTCCAAAACTATCATGTTGTTGGTTTTGCCACAATTGAAAAACAAAAGTCTTGTTGAAAAACCCGATAGCTATTTCCCGCTTCCAGAAAATTTGTGGCGGCACGTAAAGTCACTCCAATTAACAACTTATATGCGAGTATTTTTACAACAAGATTAAACTTCAAATTTGTAAATGGTAAAGTTGCAGTGGATACCTCGATCGGATTGATTGCATTACACACAAATTTCTGTCGCAACACAGACCCAAAAAAAAGCTTATTCAGCGTATTTTTCCGGATATAGCGCAACAGTTCAATAACCATAACCGTTTATGTAAAGGGACAATATTGGCGGCGAAAAATAAAGATATCGATAATGTCAGTGCGACCATTTAGAATTTTTTTCCAGGACAGATTGTTTCCTTCAAATCAGTTGACACCGTTGTAAAACAGGATAACTATCTCACGGAGCTCAAATTCACTATGAATAAAATTGTTCTTATGCATAGTGAATAATAAATCTTTTTGGCTTATAATTTATCACCCAATGAGAAGTTATAAGGACGAAAAATTGAAAATATAACGAACATACGGAGCTGACGGTGCTTCTCTTCTTCCAAAATCCGTACGCAATTTACGCACACATTCTGCAACATTACCATGATTTTCAAAGAAATGTCGCAATATTTCCCAGCATTGTTCAAGCGTGTACACAACCATATTCGTTCAGCGGAAGGATAAAACTAATTATTTGTCAAATCAATTATGAACTAAGTGTTACCATTCACGAAATAATCACTAGTTGAAAAAAAACGTTGGATGGCGGACCCTGTATGAAAGCAGAAATGCTTACCATTTGGATGTTTAAAAAAGTGAGTTTATTCATTTCATCACTATGCTACGAAGGCTTTCAGTACTCAACAGTTTGTTTAAGTCTATATCATTTTTACTCTTAACATGACATTAGATTATAAAAATAAAACTATAACTAACAAGAATTCATTTAATTTACGTCTTATAATAAGATATATAACAAATATACAAAAAGAAAAATAAATCGAATAACGATATGGTAATTTGCCCACACTATAATTGCCTGGACTACTACCTCACAATTTGCAGTTAAAAGTAGGATCCGTTGTCGTCATGCTTTGTATCATTATTTAACTTCGACTGTGCAAAGGAACATTTCGTGTTTAGATTTACATCTGCACCTGGCCGTAAGCCCTAATGGGATGGGGGTCAAATCACTGAGAATGAAAAGCAACGTCATTCACGCCCTAGGAAGCTGAGGACTAATTCTAGCAACAGGTCTTTCCTAGTTGCAATTTCAGCGATTCCTGAGCAGGGTTGCAAACCGCTACTCCTTGCTGAAGAGCTGGAGACTATCCAACTCCTGGTCCACAACACATGACTAGCATGCTCACTGGATCCAGATTATTCAGCCGTTGGTGTTATTAACGGCGAGATGATCCTGGCCCCCATAATCAAATTCATGCGGGGGCCGCAAAACTACAACCACCACGATACTGCCGAAGGGCTAACCTCAATAATCAGTCAGAGAAGCAGCTAAAACTCTAAAGAGACAATTAGCGGAACTCTGGGGCTTACTGATTCCCGCGGAAATAACGTGGAGCTTCTAGTTGACACCCTGCTTGTCTTCAGGGGACTGAGCTCCCTTATACCCCCAGCAGCACAGGTCTATATGGTTAAGTAATCCATAAAGACCGATAAATGTGGCCCCAGGGGGTGTGCAAAGGAACAGCCTGGCTGTGAAAAAACTAATGAATAACATTATTGAGGCAACAATCATAAAGGGAAAATACAAAGGAGAGAATGTCTTAATCCTGCGCATATCAATGATTCCAACAGATTTACCATTCCATTACAAACCTCATTCATATCGAGCTTTTTTTTAATTAAAACGAATTTCTTTTATTTTTAAGTTTATTTTATGCAAAATTTGAGATTTTTTAAGTTATGTCAAAATTCGCTTGAGTTAAGCGACATCTAGTGACATTATAACATATTAATTTAAAAACCTGTTTACGTTATTGAGTTAGCTAATAAGGTAAAAATCAAA
Source organism: Trichopoda pennipes (assembly GCA_030448955.1). Classification (NCBI taxonomy): domain Eukaryota; kingdom Metazoa; phylum Arthropoda; class Insecta; order Diptera; family Tachinidae; genus Trichopoda; species Trichopoda pennipes. The sequence continues at coordinate 7,596,213 of JASKUP010000028.1, read as the reverse complement.
TGTCATCACTTTTCTAAGCACCAGAATTTTTGTCTGATCATAGCACTGTGCGCCGAAGCCCGGTGTGGCACTCATATGCCAGAAGTCATATTTAAATTGTCCTTCGAATAAAGTAAATTTTATGTTTTCAAAAACTTAATTTTTATTTTTATATGTAATACTAGCTGACCCATTGAGAACGAATTTGTGAGATCGCAAAGAAGAAACGCTAACAAATAAGCTCGATGTCCTCCGTGACTGTTTTAACGGCGGCAGTAATTGAGTCCATGTTACTTGGGTCTTTCACCATCATCCACCAAGGCACATTGGAGGCAGTTGGCGACTGGCAACGAATTTATGGCATTTGTGTATTTTTGAAGTAAACAACGCTAAATATTTACGTAAATGCGATACCATACAATATCAAAACACAGCGCACAAACAAATTAAATGCATTCAATGAATGAATACACAAAAATTCATTCAAGTCGATGAACTTGTGTAGTTGTAGTGTAGTTGAGTAACCTGGATACCGACTGCAGTGCCATCTGCCGGGCTGTTTTGTGAATGTAAAGCATCCAAGGCGGCACCCAAACGCATGCAAAAAAAATTATTCAGTGACATACTCACGTACAGTAGAATTATATACATAAAGAAGATTTGTATGGGAGGTACCACGCGTCTTTATCAAATCCCGCCTATATTTTTGCAGCAGAACTTAAATTATGTTCACTCAACCGAAATACCAAATTCTGTTTAAATACCGTTAGCAGGAGCAGAAATATTGGATTCTTAATTTGTGATTTGTATGGGAGGTACCACGCCCCTTTGCATACTTCCGCCCACATTTGCAGCAGCACTAAAAAATGCACACCAAACCGACGTACCAAATTTTGTTTAATTTGTGATTTGTATGGGAGGTACCACGCCCCTTTGTACAATCCCGCCCATATTTGCAGTAGCACACCAAACCGAAGTACCAAATTTTGTTTAATTTGTGATTTGTATGGGAGGTACCACGCCCCTCTGTACAATCCCGCGCATATTTGCAGTAGCACACCAAACCGACGTACCAAATTTTGTTTAATTTGTGATTTGTATGGGAGATACCACGCCCCTTTGCACAATTCCACCCACATTTGCAGCAGCACTAAAAAATGCACACCAAATCGACGTACCAAATTTTGTTCAAATACCGTTATCAGGAGCAGAAATAATAGATTTTTAACTTGTGGTTTGTATGGGAGGTACCACGCCGCTTTGTCCAATTGGACCGAATTGTAAATCTAAACTACCCGGGGCGCCACCCAAACGCATACAAAAAAATTTATGCAAATCGGTGCAGCCGTTTAGGAGGAGTTCAGTCACAACACACGTACAGTAGAATTATATATATAAAGGTTTCAAACTTCTATATCTCTATAACAAACACCCTATAGTTGAAATTAAATTTGAATCTGTTGGTAGTGAAACTTTTAAAGAAAACTAAAAAAATTACACGAAAAAATGTGCGAAATTATAATGATTATCAAATAAAAAAGAAGAAGAAAAAGACTTAAAGGAGAAAAGTGTTAAAGGCAATAGCTCAAAACATATAAGTTTTCAAAATAACAAGAATTTAGCATAAATTTGATATATGTATGTGATGATATTGGGCGAATTTGCGACGTATTATTATGCATAACTCCATTCGATGGCTCTTTTTATTGTCAAATTATTTAACAATTCGGCAGGTTTTTAAGAATTCATGATTTTCAAACAAACTAATTTTGTATTCATCACAAGCATTATTAACCACAAATTAACTTAATATTGTTTGTTTTAAACCTTTAAGCCTAAAAACGTTACTTCATGCTAATGAAAAGAACAAACTAAAAGCAATAGCAGTCATTTTACTACTTAACTCGTGAGGATGGTTTCAAATTTAAAAAGTTATCATGTATCAAAATTACCCAAACAAAATCAAGGAAAGAATAGATAATATGCATATGTTTATAATATACACACATACATACATACATACATTTAAACATATATTCATACATACATTCATAAATTTTTATTTTTTTGTTATAAAATAAAAAACATTAGGAAGAAAAATGAAATGAGTAGTAACAGGTAAAACGTTATGCCTGTTGCATGTGCTTCTCCCGCTAACGAATAAAAACCCGTTCATGCTTAAGCAAACGAGTTTGGCAACAAATCTTTGTGTGCATAAAATATTGAATAACAACTCGAATATCCTGTTTTAAGAAATTTAAAAACTATGTATGTACACACAAACATACATACGTACATGCATGCATGTGTATGCATGAGGTCACAAAATGTAAAATTACAACTACACATGGTAGTGAGTGTTGTCAGTCTATACGAGTTCCGGCTTTAACCCTTTAACTACCCACCAGTGTCTTGCGAACACACTTTTGATTTATTTTGCTTTTAAAACACTGGCAAAAGCCGGAAAATGTATTCAAAATAATTCAATTAACAGTCACATCCGTTTTGAAGCAATTTTGTTAATTGTTTCAATTAAATGTTTTAATCAAAGTTCAAAATTTTAAATTTTTGTCTATATGCTGAAGGTTTTGTAAGATACCAAAATGTTAAAATACAATTTTATTTATTTATTTATTTATTTTCGATGTCCCACACACAAGACTTTAAGTCTCATATTGCAGTATGGAACACAGTACGAGTACAAACAAAAATTCAAATCAATAGTTTAGCACAAAAATAACAAAACGAATAAAAACATAATTATCAATTATACAGCTGTGATCTCTTCGAAAACCAGCTTGGCAATTTGTAAGAATGTTATTCTTTTCAAGGTATTGAGTCACCTGATAATGAACCAACCTTTCAACCAAAACTTTCATAGGATTGCTATAATCGGCCTTTAATCAGAACTTGATTTTTTTATAGGGATGATTTTTGCAAGCTTCCATATTTTTGGGTAGCACTTGGTATTCAAAATCTTATTGAAAATTAATGTTATTATTGGCACAAGTTGTGGTAAGAGAATCTTCAGAAACTTTGAATCAATTCCATCAGTTCCTTTTGCATTGGATTTTACTGACAACACACCTGAAAATGCATCAGTACGAATAACATTAGTGAAGTAAAAGTTATTGTCTAAAGGAACATTAATTTAGTTTTTAAATTAAGTTAATTAATATATTTGTTTGTAAATGCTTAGGATAACTTATTAGGGTTTTTCAACAAGAAGTTTGTTTTCTAAAACGAGATAAAAAAAATTTAGATCAAGATGATTAAAATTTTTAGTCTATTATCTGGCAAATATCCACCACGACCACGCTGACGAATGTCGATTCTTTCATCAAAGTTTTTAATCACTTTTTGCTAAAATGCCGCTCTTATTTCGTTAATCCAATCATAATTTTAAGGCTGAAATTGATTCGATTGGCTCCATATAGACTCTGTCCTTAACATAGTCCTACAAAAAATAATCTGGCTGGGCACTTAACTGCTGATTGTGGCGAAAATATTCGATAAGGAAATTTTGTTTGCACTATAGGTGCCCCTGTAGGCTAGTAGGTAGTGTACTAGCTTTTCAGTATGGTGGTTGTGAGTTCGATTCCCAACGAAGGCCTTGGTTTTTTTTCACTACAAAAATAAAAATTGACTGTCAGTGGGGCTGTTCAGCGATGAAGGCATAGTCACTGGTCGCTGTGCTGTCTTATACGGTAGTTAATTTCCGACTATCCTTCTACTTGCACCACCTGTTTCATCTATTCTCTATCCCTTTCCTAAAGAATGTAGCACGGTACTTGACTAAATAGGCATTGTTGCCTGTGGTGGTGTGGTTTCGCAGCCGCATAACAGTATAGTGGTTATTATGGTGGCCAGGATCATTTCGCCGTTAATGACACGCTAGGTGCATGATCGAGTCCAGTGAGCATGCTAGACATGTGTTCTGGACAGGAGTTAGAAAGTCTCCAACTCTTAAGAAAGGAGTGATGATTTGCACCCCTGCTCTGGAATCATCGAAGTTGCAACTAGAAAGTTCTGTTGCATAGAATTATAGCTTCGGCTTCCTACGACGAGCATGACGTTCCAAATTATGCAGTCAATAATAGGACAAAATTGAGTTGTTAGCATTTCGCGATAGCGTAATCCATTGGCCGGTAACGCATTTCCACTCTCATCTTCGAGGAAAACCGGTCCAGTGGCACGTTGAGCATGCAAAGGATTCCCAATAATCGCACTAGAATTTTCAAAAGCCCAAATGCAGCAATTTTGCTTATTGACAACCCTGACAAGTAAAAACGGACTTTGTCTGAAAACCAGCCGGTTGTTCCTGAATGAATTACTCCAATCTATGGCCATGTGGTGATGTGGTGATTTTGGATAACGTCAATTATTAAGAACATCGAGAAATTAACAAATTTGAATTTGCTTCAATCCTGTGGCTGCCAACTGCGATGATTTTAAATATATCCAGCTTGTCCACTAAAGTTTAAACACCACATTCTTAATAACGGTATCAGCATGACAATTATGTTTTCCGAAAATATCACGAATTTTACGAAATGTAACTTTAACAAAACCACCATTTTCATAAAGAATTTTAATTATTTGAATGCGATTTTCGTGCAAAATTGAATTCATTGTAACAATTGCTAATGCATCTACTACGCATACGTCAGAAAACTTTATCAAAACTTGCACTTTGTTGCTCTTGCCACAATTGAAAAACAAACTTCTTGTTGACAAACCCCATATAAATGTTTTTAAATTTAATATTTTAATAGAAATGGTGAAAATAAAAAGTGTTTTTGTTTTAGAAATGCTTACTGTGTGTTTCTTTCAAGGTGCTTTTGAGGTTTTCTGTTTGTTGTGTTTTTTAAATTAGAACTCTCATTTAATCAATTTGGCTTACGATATAAGACTCCTTAATTTTCTACACAAAATTTGGGGTAAAATCCACTGATGAAGTTTATGAGCAGTAGTAATATGGCCATATGGATATGCTTTCCCCCGCAGTAATACATTTCAAATATATTTTTTATTAATAAAGAATATTAAAGGAATCAAGCACAAATTAACGTAGATTAAAATAATAATTATAATTAATTTTATTTTTAATATTTTATAAATAGTTTTTTTAAACACAATGTCGTTATATAAAAATTAATGTAATTGTTTTCAATATTTTGCCACCCGATTTGGTGGCTGGCTTCTTCAGGACAGGAAAAATGTGTATTAATTTTTCAATCAATCAATCAATAAATGATAAATTGTTGTTAACAAATTATTATTGTACTGAAGTTGGTCAAATAATTAAATACCAAGAATTGAGTTGCCATCCAAACAAAATTGTCACTTATGGCACTCAGCAAATCTACAAAGAGTGGTCGAAAAACCATTTCATGCAAATAAAGTGACCGAATGGTGCGATTTGCGGTCAGGCGGCATGATCGGCCCATATTTGTTCGAAAATGAGTAAGGAAATGCCATCACCCTACCAAAATTTTTTGTGCCCACATTTAGCTAATGTAATTTTTATCAGGGTACGTCAACAAGCGAAATTAAAAGCTCAGTTGGATAGTTGATGATATCATCTTGATTATTAATGGAATCCATTGGTTTTTACGTCATAAATTGGCTAACGATTTCACTTCATCACTATCAGCAAACAACAAAAAATAGGTATATTAGGCATGTGTTAAAAGTGGGCGTAAAATAGGGCATGGTCACTTTTTCTACATGCATATGTCTGGGCTATAAGGCGGGTGCGCCAAAACTGTCCCCCATCCACTGTTGTCCAAATTGTTTTTAACCGGTGGCCGTGCGTTGTCATGATGGAAGATTATGGCCTCGTATCTGGTTGAATATTCCGGCCATTTTCCATTTTTTACTCTTTTCATAAGAATCAATTGTCTTCGGTACAGGTCCCCTGTGAACGTCTGACTCGATTTCGACAGCTTATAATATAAAACACCCTTTTGATCCCACCAAATAGAGATCATCACCTTATCGTCATGGATATATTTGGCTTCGGCGTTGTTTTGGCGCTTTGGCTAGGTTTTAGATACGAATTTTTAAGCTTGAGCTCATCGCAATGTATTTATTTTTATCACCAAAAATGACTTCTTTTTGTAGCGTTCAAGTATTATTTCCGACATGCAAAATCGCCTTTCAAGTTCTCTCGGTTTTAATTCATATAGAAAGCAATTTCCTTGCTGTGAATCCTTATGATTTTAAATGTAGGGAAATAGTTTGTTGTGTGACTCCTAATGTTCACGCCTGCGTTTTACAACAATCTTTTCGGCTGACCAAGCCTCTCCTTCTCTTTTGTGTCGAAATCATCACTAATGAATCGCGCAAACCATTGTTCACAAATTTTCGTGTGTTGGTACATCTTGGCCGTAAGCGTCTACCAACAATCGATAACTTTCAGCAGCCCTTTTGTTCAAATGAGAGAGTGTACTGCCCTAATACAAATGAAATAGAAGTATTTTCGGTGATTGACGTGGTGCTAATAAAGGAACAATGTTTTAGCGGAGATGTATAGGTACCGGTTGTTTACATAAGTATTGTAGGAAGAGTAAACTGTAAGAACAGCAGGCATACAGCTATCACAATTCTAGAATTAGAACAACTGTCAACACAAGTCGATAGGCGGACGTCACAAAAATAAAAATTAACTTTCGGCGGGACTGCTCAGTGGTGAAAGCATGGTCACTGGTCACTGTGCTGTCTTATACGACAGTTAATTTCCGTACCTATCCTTCTACTATCACCACATGTCTCATCTCTTCTCTATCCCTTTGCTAAAGAATGTAACACAGTACTTAATAGGCATTGTTACCTACAGTGTTAGTTCTCTTTAATCTTCATGCTTATAAAGTTTAAAAATTAACTATTGTCTGCCTCGAACGTTTGAAAAACTGAACGACGGTCATGTAAACAAATAAAATTATCGCATATGGGGCTCATAAAACCCACAAGCATTCCTCGAAAAACCACGGTGCGGTTTATGGTCCGTAAATTCTCGACGCTACCAAACCATAATAAACAATTTTTTGTAGCCACAATTGACTAATATTGACATCAGTTACCTTTGGTTTTAGCGAGATGGCAGCACAAGCCGCACGGACACCACGATCCCGTAATTGCTCGACTTAACGATGCCAATTACCGGTACGTTCTAGTGATTTAATAATTGACTATGCGGTCATTTAAAAGACTAAGTTTAAGTGAGCATTCTACAAACAACTAAGGCTCTGAAAGATGAAATTAGACGCTGTTCTGACGAGATAAGCGAAGCTTTGTTGCAAAATGTGCTTTAAAATTTTGTGTTTTAAGCTTAATTACTTCTTAACCTCAAATTTTAATTTTTGATAATGCTGAACAACGTTCCGCCGAATAGATTATAATAAATAAATTTTATACATTTTGCAAAAGAGTGGAACTGTGCCTGCTCTTCTATCAAGTATCGAAGCCATATTAAAAGTATAAATCAGAACTGCTTCGAGAGTTTTAAAAAACGCTGCTACAAAGGCGAATACCTAAAAGGAGAGAAAAATTGAAATTGATGAATAAATAAATCACCGCTATTGCGAACAGCTTTTTCCTCGAAATATTTTCCCCTTTCCCTAAATTGCAATCGCCAATAATTTTTCCCCTGAAATGTGTTCACTTATGGTGAAACATATATTAATTGGGTGAAGAATAGCATGCCCAAAATTGTTCCCATTAAAAAACTTTATCATATCGTGAGTGTTTTTCTTCTTTTTTGTGTTTTCTTTCGCTTTGTTTTCTCTAGAGAACAGGATAAAAAATGTAAATATATTCTATTTTCTTTTAAATATTTAGATTATTGAACGTTATTTTTTAATTCGAAATCGATAAATACAAACAATGCGAATTCGGGAGTTCTCTTGTAGAAAAACTGAATAGTGCAGGTCCTCCTATGACAGGATACTTTGTATTGAATATGTATTGTTCATAGAACAAAAAAGGCATATTCGGTCAAAAGTTGGCGCTAATTTGAAAAGCCAATGGGGAAAAGGGCCAGCCCTAAACAAAACTAAAAGTTTGCCACTTACCGAACAGTGTATTTTTGAACCAATAGGAATGAAAGAGTCTGTAGAAAATTTAGAAAACTCCTTTAGCCTTGGTTTACCAGAAGACATTTATAAAGGCGAAAATAATTAACCAGCGACATTTTCCCATAAATGTTATAATGATATAAGCACCGAAGTACTCTCCTATTTAAAAGATATAAATCCACCGCCATTAGAAACCACAACAAGAGTAAAGTCCAATGAAAAAGTGCTTCAACGTTTTAACAATAAACCTTTAAAAAATTTAAATTACACAACAGAGATATTTTTAATACATTTTTCTTCCTCATTGGCATTCACTTCGAATTGATAGCGGGAAGAAACGCTCTAATGAAATTCACAATAGTAATTTTTCCCATCGAGGGGAATGAAAATTTCATGGGAACAAAAATTTCACATTTGATGCACGACAGTGGTGATTAGGGGTGAGAAATATGAAAACTCACATTTTATATTATTTTATTCTAAAATAGTTAAACAAACGAATTTTAATTTTTTTTATAAAAATGTTTTCAAACGAAAAATTTTGGAGTAGATGATTTTTACTTATGATTTCAGTAAATCGTAAAACATTTGAAAAACTTTTATGTAATGCAAAATTTTGGGGACACAGCTGAATAACCTTACATTTAGCTCGATGTATCATTTTATTTGAATATAATGGAACTAAAAATTATTATAGCGACAAGTGTTCTGTTTATAAATTTGGTTTAATATGCTCCCCAAAATTCTATTATGGAAACAATAACGCAATTTTCAGAGCATCAGTTGTTTCCAATTACCCTAGAGAAAATAATCCAGCATCGTTAACACACAAAACGAAGGCGGCCAATTGGCATCGCCAAATCGAGATATTACGCAATCGGAAAATTTATAATGCAATAACTGAATTGTTTGGGTGGCTGGTGGCACCATCTCGCTGAAGCCAAAGGTCACTATTATCAGCACTAACCAATTGTGGCCGCAAAAAATTGGTCATCATGGTTTGGTAGCACAGTTTAAAAAAAATATGACCACAAACCGCACCTTATGGTTACTTTCTTTAAATGTATGGGTTTTTCGAGGTCTGCTTGTGGATTCTGTGAGATGATTTTGTTTGAAAATGCATTAAAAAACCTTCGACGCAAACAATGGCCTGTCTACTTTAATTCCTGAACGAGTTAAACTCTATAAGAGTGAAAATAAAGATCTTTATGCAAATGTGTTGCGCAACATATTTCTAGTGATGCCAAATTATTGCTAGTTAACGTGTTGTTATTTCAGACTCATGCTCAACTCTTTACTGATAAATATTTTTGCATTACTATGGCCACTATTAACTATTATTATTGTTTGGGTCTATTGTCAGCTGGACCGTTTTGACACTAAATTTTCACAATTAAAAAGTTTTAGTCATACTTCCATAATTAAAATTTTACATCTTTTAGTAAATAAATGTCAGAGGATGACAGTTTAATTCTTGACATTTATACCTTTGATAGACATTTTACTACCTAACCTCAAATTTTCCAACTTAATATTTTAATTTTTATACTCTTGGTAACTCATCCTCGAGCCTTCTTATACGCTGCCAATCTTTTTTTCGCAAATTCCAATTGTATGCTGTAATATTTCAAGTATATTCTGTAACGTATAAGAAAATGCTCGTAGAAGAACAGTGGTATGAGTTTATTTTTTAATTATTTAAATTTTTTATTTGATCCATCATCAAAAACGACCACACCACGATTTTTACAAAATGCATACAAGAAACATCAACATTGGGTCATTGAAGAATTCTTCTGGCAAGCGATTACAAGCGGTTGCCTGTTGCAGTTCGTTAAGGAATTTTACTTTTAAATTTATTTTTCCTTTTTGGTAATGCTGCTCTTGCACTTCATTATTTAATTTTTTATTTATATAAATGTAGCGGGAGGGTTAAAACCATTTGCAGTTTTGTTATTTTCGTTTTTTGTTTGTTTCTTTTTTTTGTTTTTGTTTTTGTTATTTATTTACTTGTGTTCCTTCTCTTTTGTCTTTTCAGGCGAAATCTTTCTAATGCGACCTCTGGAAGATATTGCAGCAATCACGCATGTGGGCGATCCCGTCTTGCTTACAGTAATTGCAGAAGAGGTTAAGGTTGGTCGTGACGAACCGCCAGCAATGGCTTCCACCGTTCAATTGGCATTCTTCTTACCCGAACGTACCAATTCGCCACCATACTTTGAAAACGATCAGTAAGTAAAACTGAAAAGAATAAAACCCATACATGGCGATTATATTCGAATAGACGACTATTCCATCAAACTGGTTGATTATTGACTTGCATTGCTTGCAATTCCATTGTATTACAGAGCATGCCATTGCCTGATTTGCATGTATCCATTTGCAGAATACTTGTTTTCTTCAAACATTTCTTTAACGTTCTTCAAAAATTAAAACAACAACAAAAAACTTTGTATCCATTGAAAAGAACTAAAGATTGAAAAAAGAAGAAACACTCGTAAAATTTTGTTCATCATTTTACTTTAGACCCAAAGAAATTTTTAGTGACATTTGATTTATTATTAATAAATTATTATATTTTTCAGTTTATTCTAAGTCGCGCGAAAGTATATATATTGATTAGGCAAATTTTGAGGTTAGGTAGTAAATTCCCTTAATATACAGACATTTTAATAACAACTTTAGTTTTATTGATACCAATGTAAAGTATCGCGTTTTACAACAAGAAGTTTGGTTTTTAATTGTGGGAACACTAACAAAATGCTAGTTCTGACATTTAGTTTTTTGACGCATTCGTAGTAGATGCATTGGCAATTGTTACGATAAGTTCAATTTCGCACGAAAATCGCATTAAAATAATTAAAATCCACAACAAACTTCGTACTTCTGAGGCCGCTATTAAGGAGAACTTGATCGCTAAATTTGAGTCGATAGGCTTGATATCAAATGTGCGAACACCAACACGTGCTCCACCGGATCATTCAACTAAAGACACCGCAGCCGTGAGCCACAGTGTTGAAACATATCCAAATTTGTCAATTCCTTGAAATTCTCAGCAGTCATAATCAGATCATACCACTGTGGATGAAATGTAGCTTTCCAGCCTTCAGATACGTATATCCTCCAGACATTCCTAATTGCAACTTCGAGAGCCCAGAGCAGGCTGATATCCCCACTCCTTGCTGAAGAGTTGGAGACTATCCAACTCCTGGTCCACAACGCATGAAGCTTAATAAAATTTAAGAACACAACCGCAATAATGCTCACTGAACCTGGACCATTCATAGTGTTCATTGTGAATGATTCGACCCACACAACTGAAATGAGGGCCTCGGAACCACAACCACCACGATACTCCCGATGGGCCAACCTCAATAATCAATTAGAGAACAGCTAAAAGGCTAAAAAGACAAAAACCTGAACTCTGGGGCTTTGTTGATTCCCGTGGAAATAAAGTGGAATTGTCCAGTTGCTGGCCTTGTGGGGGACTGGGCTCCCTTTTACCCCCTTTGACATATGTAATGACGGTGAGATTTCGCAAAAACATATTAATGTGCCCTCGGGGGGACAGCAGTTTGGGTGATACGTGATATGATTTACGTCGATACCTAGCGTGTGTATGCCATAACCCGACTATATAATGCGTGCGCCGTGCCCTAGGAAGCAGAAGACTAATTTCTAGCAACAGGTTATTCCTAGTTGTAATTTCGAGGGTTTCGAAGCAGGGTCGCCAACCACCACTCTTTGCTGAAAAGCTGGGGACCATCCATCTCCTGGTCCAGAACACATGACAAGCATGCTCACTCGATCCGGATCATCACCCATTGTTCGAAGTAAAGGTGAGATGATCCTGGCCCCTTAATCAAAATTCATGAGGGTCGTGTAACCACAGCCACCACGATACTCCGGAAGGGCCTACCTCAATAATCAGACAGAGAACAGCCACAAATCTAAAAAACCAATTAGCTGAACTCTGGGGCTTACTGATGCCCGCGGAAATAACGTGGAGCTTTCAGTTGACTCCCTGCCAGCTTTCAGGGCTTCCGTTTTTCCCCGTTGGCACATGTAATGATGGTGGATTTCAATCAAAACATATCAATGTGCCTCCGAGGGGGACCAATTGGGGTTTCGTGATACGATTTACATCTGCACCTGGCTGTAAGCCTCAACCAGATGGTGGTCAAACCACTGGGAATGAAGTGGAACATCATTCACGCCCTAGGAAGCCAAGGACTAATTTTAGCAACAGGTCTTTCCTCGTTGCAATTTCAGCGGTTCCAAAGCAGGGTTGCAAACCACTACTCCTTGCTGAAAAGCTGGAGACTATCCAACTCCTGGTCCAGAACACATGACTAGCATACTCACTGGATCTGGATCATTCACCCGTTGGTGTTATTAAAGGAGAGATGATCTTGGCCCCCATGACCAAATTCATGCGGGGGCCGCAAAACCACAACCACTACGATACTCTCGAAGGGCCAACTTCAATGATAAGTCAGAGAAACAGCTAAAAGTCTAAAGAGACAACTAGCGGAACTCTGGGGCTTACTGAAATAACGTGGAGCTTCCAGTTGACTCCCTGCTTGTCTTCAGGGAACTGGGCTCCCTTATACCCTCAGCAGTCCAGGTGTAGATGGTCAAGTATTCTATAAAGGCCGATAAATGTGCCCCCGGGGCAGTTGGGGTTATCCAAAACCACCACATGGCGAATTTTGCATAAGAATTTAACTTTGAAGCCTTACAAGGTTCAACTGGTGCAGGAATTGAAGCCCGCCGATCATTCACATCGCCGTAGGTTCGCTCAATTCTTTCAGAAACAACCGACTGATTTTTGTAAAAAATCATTTTTTCAGACGAAGCCTATTTTCACTTGTTAGGGTACGTCAACAAGCAAAATTGCCACATTTAGGGTTCTAAAAATCCTAGAGCGGTTATAGAGAAGGCTTTGGATGCTAAACGTGTCACTGTATGTACTTTTTTTTTTCGAAGATGACGCCGGAAATGCGGTGACGATCAATGGATCACGATATCGCGTGATGCTAACAACTAAATTTTGGCCTGTTATTGATGTCGTAGATTTCATTGACTTGTGGTTTTAACAGAAGGGTGCCATATGCCATACAGCCAATGAAACGATTAATTTATTCCAAACCAAATTTCCCGATCGCATAATTTCACGAAAATCAGCAATTAAATTACTAGCCAGCCAGATCGTGTGACTTATTTTTTGTGGGGCTATGCTGAGTACAGAGTCTATACGGAGCTAATCGAATCGATTTCAGCCTTAAAACTCAATATCCGTGATGTGATTAAGGAAATAAGACCGCCATTTTGCCAAAAAAGGATTTAAAACTTTGATGAAAGTATCGACATCTGTCAGCGTGATTGTGGTGGACATTTGCCAGATATCATTTTTCATTCATAACAGCCGAACTTTTCTCTTCGTAATACAATTAAAATTTGAATCGTCTTAATCTAAATTTTTTTATTTTATTTTGTTTTAGAAAATAAACTTCTTGTTGGAAAACACTTTATAATCGGTAGGTAAATTTGAGGTTAGGAAGTAAATTGCCTTAAAACACAGACTTTTTTTGAAAACTTCAGTTTTAGTGATACCCATGTAAAGTAAGAAATATGAGAATTAATAACGGCATATGATGTCGTCAAACGTCCACCTTTAGTATTTCGGCACACGTCCGCTCCTTTCGTGAAATTTTTAAGCGCATTTTGCAACAAAGTTTCGCTTATCTCGTTTCACCGAATTTCATCCTTGAGAGCGTCAGTTGGTTGTGGGGGGTTGATGTAAACCCAAATTTTCAAATAGCCCTAGAGAACATAATCCGAGGCGGCCAATTGATATTGCCAAATCAATAAATTACGCGACCGGTAAATTTTTCATGCAATAACTCAATTGTTTGGATGGCTGTCTGGCTGGGGGCGCCATCTTGCTGAAACCATGTCACTGATGGCAACATTAGGTAATTGTGGCCACAAAAAATTTCTGACCATGGTTTCGTAATGCAAAGAATTTACGGTGACTGGGTTTCCTTGCTCATTTTCGAAAAAATACGGCCTGATGATGCCGTCTAACTACAAACCGCGACAACTTTCCTGGGATGTAAAAGTTTTTTGAGAACTGTTTCAGGATTTTGTGAGTCACATATCCGATATTTTGTTTGTTTAAAAAACTTCATCACTAAAGAATATTTTGCTGAAATATGTGTTGTTTTCGTTCAGGTTTTAAAACAGACAAATCACAAATGTTCGTTCCAAACAATGTTCGGTCGTCTTTAATTCTTGAATAAGTTGAGTATAAAGAGAACACTGAAGATGGCAAATAGCCGAAACCGGTTTGTTCACAAACCAAATTTGACGAGGGTCGACGTGAAACCGTACCCAAATAAAAATAAATAAGTTGAACTTTATAATCGTGAAGATGAAGATATTTATGCGAAATTCAGTGCAAAGTGCCTTCAATGATACTCGATTGCGAACGTCTAGCTAAGACTTGATGTTGCAGGCTCATTTTTAACACTGCTGTACAGCGGTTATGTTTGAGTCTCTGCGGCTTCTACGAACATATTACTTTGAGTTTTTATCAGCAACAATACCATAAGGCTCAAATTTAGCGGCCATCATTCACCATTTTAGCAATAAATTTTCAGAACTAAAATTCTTTGCCAACTTTTTACTAAATAATTGTCAATGGATGATCATGTAGTTCTCGACATTTAATCATTTGACAGACAGTTTACTTCCTAACCTTAAATTTGCCGAGATTAGCTTTATCCTATTTGTTTATAAACAATATTATTAGTTGTGTGATATCTTTGACAAATTCCGTAAATATTGAATATCTGAAACCACAAATGACTTAAGTGCTTAATAACCAGTTGTGGATATTTAGGTACAACTAAATTAGTGAATTTTTTTAATCGTTAAATAAATTGTTGTTATAATGATTTTCAGCTATGTTTCACGAGTTGATGAGAATGCTCCCCAAGGAACCGCTTTGACTTTTAGTGACCCCTATGTGCCACGTGTCTACGATGATGATACTGGCAAAAATGGCGTATTTTCCTTGACGCTACTCAACAATAATGGAACATTCGAGATCTCTCCTAATGTAGCCGAACGTAGCGCCTCATTTTTAATTCGTGTTCGTGACAATATTTTGTTAGACTATGAAGAACGTCAAACTGTTGAATTTCAAATACTTGCCCAAGAATTGGGACCAGCAACTAATTTATCAGATATTGTAAATATAACCGTTTACATCAATGATATCAATGACAATCCGCCTGTCTTCACCCAGCCTGTTTACGCTGTTGAACTACCAGAAAATATGACGGTCGGAACTAAGGTCGTGCAGGTGCATGCCGACGATGTTGATACAGGTATGGGTGGCCGTATTCGTTATACGGCAATACTGGGCTATTTGAATACCTCACTGAATTTGGATTCTGAAACCGGCCTCATAACCATATCAACAAACAATCATGGTTTTGATCGTGAAGTCATGCCGGAGTATCATTTATATGTTGAGGCGCGCGACAATGATGGTACTGGCAACAGAGCCCAAGTGCCTTTAGTCATTAAGTTAATTGATGTTAATGATGAAACACCGATTTTTGAGAAGGATGTTTATGAATTCATTTTGGCCACTGACTTGAAAAGTTTCACCACTACTGCCGTCATACATGCAGTGGACAAAGATGCCACTGCACCCAATAATGAAGTTCGTTATGAGATCATAAATGGCAACTATGACAATAATTTTGCATTAGACAATATCACGGGAGAACTTACGGTCCGGGAAAAAGTCAACTTTCGTGCCAAAAAGGAGATTAGCAATAGAAATAAAAGAAAGGCGCAGGCATCATCTTTGCCTTCTGTCGAGGATCAAAATATTTACATACTCACAGCTCGAGCCTATGATTTGGGGGTACCTGTGCGTTCCAGCACAACCACAATACGCATATATCCTCCAGAAAGCCGCACCAGAGCGGTGACATTTGTAGTACCTGGCCTAAATCCTGACAAAATCAAAACTGAAGACACACTATCCACCATAACGGGAGGCAAGGTTATTATACACGAAATTCACGCATTAAAACCTGATGAGCCAGGTGCTCAAAATATTCCACCTCCCGCAAATTCAGATATAAAGGAAAGAAGTGTTGTCACTGCCACTGTACTCTATGATAGTTCGTCCGTAGTAGACATATCACAGATCCAGCAACGTCTCTCCCAGCACAACAGTTCCTTTGCTATTATGACTGGCCGAGAAGATAGCATGAGCGAAACAGATGTAAGTGGTGATATTTTGTAATTAAATACAGTTCTTTAAAACCAATAAATTTTCAAAAAAGGAACTTACCCCATTGCAGACACTATACAAAGCTGAAAACAAACTGCTATTTTGGTTATTAATTTTACTTGCTACCTTGGTGGCCTTAACCATATTAATACTTCTGTTATGCTGTATATGTTCCTGGTGTCCACTCTATGGCGCCACTAGGTAAGTATTAAATTAATTCTAAACACTTTGCTCGCTAGCCTAAATATAATATGATAATCGAACAATCTAACGTTAGTGCACGGGGTGAAGTATCGCAATGAATTCATGTTTGAAATTATTTCATGTCTCATCTTTTTCATGTAAAAGATAGGATTTGTTCAAAAAGATGAATTGTTACTGCGCCACTTACTTATGTGGCGCAAACAAATGCTTATTCATTTGCACTGTACTTCAGATGCAAAGTGTTATGTCATAAATAATAAAAAATGTTGTTTCATCTAAAGCATGGGTAAATTTGAGGTTAGGAAGTAAATTGATTGAAAACATGCACTTTTTTTTGGCAATTTCAGTTTTATTGACATCAATGTAAAGTAGATATTTAGGATAGAATACGGAATATAATGTCGGGCATAACAAGTCGGCAGACGACCGCTCTTTTAACTAAATTTTTTAACTAATTTTGAAGACCGCTTTGCAACAAAACGTCGCTTATCTAATCAATGCAGTGCCAAATTTCATCTTTCAGAGAGTCAGTTGCTTGTCGGTTATTCATGTAAACATGTACAGGTGCCTATGTAAGCTAGTAGGTAGTGCACTAGGTTGTCAGTATGGGGGTTGTGGGTTCGATTCCCAACGAAGACCTTGGTTTTTTTTTCACTACAAAAATAAAAATTAACTGCCGATGAAGGCATAGTCACTGGTCGCTGTGCTGTCTTATACGGCAGTTAATTTCCGACTATCCTTCTACTTTCACCACCTGTTTCATTTCTTCTCTATCCCTTTCGTAAAGAATGTAGCACGGTACTTAACTAAATAGGCATTGTTGCCTGAAGTGCTACTTCTCGTTAAAAAAAAAAAAGAAGTGCTACTTCTCTTAAAAAAAAAAATAAAAACTAAAAAATGACTCCACAAATAATCCAGCAGCTCCAGCGGCAATAAACGAGGCGACCAAATTGAGAAATTCATGCAATAACTGGTCGGCTTGTGACGCCGTCTTGCTAAAACCAAAGGTTACTGATATAAACAAAAAATTGGTAATCATGGCTTGGTAGCGCGGAGCATTCACAGTAACAGCGTTTCCTTGCTCAAAAATACGGACTAGTAATGCCACCTGACCGCATTACTGTTTGTCGATATGGGCATTTTTATTTTATATCACCGCCTCATTGAGAATGAGACTCATGATTAAAGATGATTTTGTTATTTTTGCAAACGTTCGACGCAAACAATTTTCGGCGGTCGGCTTTAATTTTTGAACAAGTTGAACTTTATAAGCCTCTGGTGATGCCCAATTGTTTCGAGTGTCAACGATTTGATGAAACAGGATCGTTCTAAACTCTTTGTGATACAGCGGCTATATATATTTTTTTTTGCCTATTTAGTCAAGTACCCTGCTACATTCTTTAGGAAAGGGATAGTGAAGAGATGAAGCAGGTGGTGAAAGTAGAAGAGTTGTCAGAAATTAACTGTCGTATATAAGACAGCACAGCGACCTGTGACTATGCTTTCATCGCTGAGCAGCCCCACCGACAGCAAATTTTATTTATTTTTTTGGTAGTGAAAAAAACCAAGGTCTTCGTTGGGAATCGAACACACAGCCGCCAGACTGATAAGCTAGTACACTACCTACTAGCCTACAAGGGCACCTATAGGCTACATTAATACGGCCACTGCAAGCATATTTTATTGGGCTATTGTTAGCAACCAACGGTCTCAGAAGAAGCCTGATTACGAGTAAAATCTGCTCGAGCTTTACGAAATGGTGCAGTAAAATGCTTAACACTTTAATAGTAAATTTACACAATTAAAATTCTTTGCTTTAAAATTTTACTTTCCATGCTTAAAATTTCCCAACTTTTTACTAAATAAATGCTAAAGGATGTCAGCTAAATTTTTGACATTAAATCATTTGACAGACAATTTATTTCTTAACCTTAAATTTCTCCACCCACTACTTAGTGTTTAAACAATGACGATATAAAATTTTGACATTTGGTTGGGTTTTATTACATCAAGTACCTAAATAAAGTAATGCCGGATATCTAAAGCCCAGGTAAGTTCTTAATAATATTAATCACCCCTATTCTGCGTTTCGATTAAGTCTCCGCATTCAGTTCCGTTGCGATCGAAAATTGGTATTCTGTAGAAAAACGGAATCGAAAGAAAAAGAAGAAGACAACAATGTTTACAAAATTAATAGCATCACTGTGGAATGTGGAAATGAAATAGCAAAATAAGCAAGTTTGTTATCATTTTTATAAACAAATGTAAAATTGAATACAAATATATTATTTTAATTTTTTATGGTTCAAATAAAAACAAATGGAATATTAATTTTAATTCAATACAATATAAAAAACTTTTAATTAATTTTAATTCAATACAATACAAAAAACTTTTAATTAATAAAAATAAAATAATCACACACAAATCATACCTACTTTTTTCCATGTACTGGTATTTTTGTTGTAGGATCTAGTGCACTGAGGACTCCTGGAAGAAGTGGCAGAACACTTTGATCGCTTGTGGTATCCACATGCAACGTCTGCTTTCGATGCCATTAAATGTGCCAATTTTTCATACTGCTGCGGTGTTGTTATTTTTAACCTTTAAAACACATCATATTCGGGTACAAAAATTAACAATTTAAAACAAAAAAAATTAATTTAATTCAATAAATTAATTAAAAATAATTTTGTTTTTTTTTATCGTTTTTGAACATTTTATCTCATTTTCTACTTACATTTTTTTCAATTTTAAACTTTTTAACAAAAAAACACAGTTAAAGAAAACCCCTCCGTTAACAAAAAAGCAACTGAGAAAAACGGAGCTCCGATCGTAATGCAGAATACATACAATCGAAAGAAACTGAGCGGAATCGAAACGTAGAATACCAAATCTGACAGACGGAGAAAATTTCGATTCGAATCGAAACGCAGAATAGCCCCAAATATGGAGTTCAAATTTATTACGAAATTTGTAATCCAAAAACCGTATTGGATTTCCGGTACGTGATTTGGTTTATAAAAAAGAATTTATAAATAAGACTGGGAGTTTTTATAGAAGCATAAAATTTTAAGTTGTCAACATGTTTTGAACTGATTATCATTAAGTAATTTAAGTTTAGCTTGGTTTCGCTATTATAGTCCGAAGATTATCTATCGAATAAAGTAAATTTTAGATTAATTTCAAAAATTCATCTTTATTTTATTCCACATCTTAGTTCTAAGCCTCTATTAAGAGCGACCTCTATAAAGGATTTTTCAACAAGAAGTTTGTTTTCTAAAGCAAAATAAAGCAAAAAAAATTTAGATTAAGATGATTCAAATTTGTATTGTATTACGAAGAGAAAAGTTCGGAAATTATGAATGAAAAATTATATCTGGCAAATGTCTGCCACAACCACGCTGACAGCAGTGCACTCTTTCATCAAACTTTTAATTTACTTTCTGACAGAATAGCGGTGCGATTTCATTATTGTTGTGAAATTATGCAATTGGAAAATTTGATTTGTAATAAATTGAATGTTTCATTGGCATGTGTGGCATGTGGCACCGTCCTGTTGAAACCGCATGTTAGTGATAGTGTGATTCGTTTTACATCCGCACCTGGCTATGTAGCCTTAATCAGATGGTGGACAAACCACAATTGTATAATTTGGAACGTCATACATGCGTCCTAGGAAGCCGAAGACATAACTCTAAACAACAGAACCACCTAGTTGCAACTTTAATGATTCCAGGGCAGGGCTGCAAACCATCACACCTTGCTAAAGAGTTGGAGACTTTCAACTCCTGTCCAGAACACATGTCTAGCATGCTCACTGGACTGGATCATTCACTTAGGGTGTCATTAACAGTGAGATGATCCTGGCCACCATAATAACCATTATACTGTTATGGGGCCGCGAAACCACAACCACCACGTTACTCCCATATAGGGGCCAACCTCAATGATCAGTCAGAGAACTATTAAATGTCTAAAGAGACAAATAATGAACTCTGCGGCTCACTGATCCCCGTGGAAATAAAGTAGAGCTTCCAGTTGACTCCCTGCCTGTCTTCAGGGGACTGGGCTCCCTTTTTCCCCCGGTTGCACAGATCTAGATAGCTGTTACGTACTATAAAGACCATAAATGTGCCCCCTGGGGGGACTGCATGTTAGTGATATCCACAACGTCAATAATAGGCCAAAAATTAAGTTGTTAGCATTTCGCGATAGCCTGAATCATTGACCATTACCGTATTTCCAGCCTCATCTTCGAAAAAAACCGACCCAATCACGGTGCACCATACAGTAATACGTTGAGCATGTAAAGTCTTCTCAATAATCGTTCTAGGATTTTCAGAAACCCAAATAAGGCAATTTTGCTTGTTGACATACTCTGACAAGCGAAAATTGGCTTCGTCTAAAAAAATTATGTTTTCCTGACTGAATTAAGCGAATCTAAATGGTCGGTCGGCCGGTTAACCCTTGTAAGGCTTCAAAGTCAAATCCTTATGCAAAATTCGTCATGTGGTGGTTTTGGATAACCCCAACTGCTCAGAATGTCAAGGAATTGACAAATTTGGATCTTGTGAAACACTGTGGCCTACGGCTGCGATGTTTTTAGTTGAACAATCCGGTCAAACACGCAATGGTATTCACACATTTTATATCGAGCCTTTCAACTCAAATTTAACAACCAAATTCTTAATAGCGGCCTCAGAAGGACGATTATATTGTCTGAAAATATCACGAATTTTACGATATATAACTTTAACTTTACGAGCCACCATTTTTGACAATTCATCTACTACGAATATGTCAAAAACCTAAATGTCATGTTATTGGTGTTGCCACAATTTAAAACCAAACTTCTTATTGAAAAACCTATTGAATTTTATACAAACTACTCCAATATTGTCTTAAAGGCTCTGGGGCGATTATTAGAATGAATATTGTAATATTGTGCCTTGAATTTAATTACCCACATAAAAAAAGAAGAAACCTAAACTTTTATTAAATAAATAAACGTAACAACATGTTGCCATAATATCGACGCCTCCATTCTATAACATTCTAAGTCGAAAATGTAAATTTTGAGTTACGAGCTTTCAAAGTTTTCACGCGATATCTCAATAACTACATAAGATACGCCATTTGTTCTTTCACCGTTTTTAGTAGAATTTGAGTAGAATTTTGATAGTATTTTTTGAATTTACAAATTTTAATTGGATCATAGCTAAAAATGATATAAAATGTTTTAGCACGGTGAAAACATTGGCTATTGGTCGTCTTAGCTATTGGTGTACTTAGCATGTTTTTGATAGGTCTATTGTTTTTAAGTTAATCACCTAAGTACACATATAAAATTTTTGTCCACATAGACAAATTTTCAGTTAAAATGTTATACAAAAAAAAAAACTATTATTTTCTTTTTAAATTAATTTTATTCGTAAAACAGAAAAGAAAATTAAATATGTATAATAATTCAGTTCAAACAAAAAAGTAGTTATAAAATAAATTCAAGGTTACTTAAAAATAATTATAAGAATAAAGATAACAGAAACAGTATATATTCAGTATAACATTAAATAAGTAGAAACTATATTGTATTATTTAGTCGTCATTATCTGACACGACTACATATTCTTTTCCGTTAAAACCATTAAGTTGTCTGTAGAAATTTTGGTAAAATTTTGGAATTAAATTTTGATCACACAGATATAAAAGATCTTTTCGTTTTTCTTCCGTTATAGGAAATCCGGATATGTATGCTTTACGTATTTCTTCAATAACAATTTTATTTTCTTTTCTTCTCTTCCTAGTTTCATCATATATCTTTATTTCTTTGAAAGTCTCATCAAATTCATATTGATAAAATAATTTATAATTTTGTTCTTTATAAACTCTTATTTCTCGGATTTTTGATAGACATAATTTTTCACTTTGTATATTTTTTTTTGTCGCATTTGTTACAGAAGCAAATTGCTTGAAATCCAAAAAATCATCATGGTCCATTTCAATTACATTGTATAATGGCGGCGTTTTCTTAGCATTTCTTATCACGGAGTACCATTCTATAGGCGTGTATATTCTTTTATTTTTCTTGCACTTCTCTATAAGTGCATGAACACCATCGCCTTCATTTTGAGTATGACCCTTTTCTAAAAATTTGTGACTAATATCGATTTGTAGTTTTCGTGCAATCTCCATACATACATAGAGAATACAATTTTATTTTTGTTTTGACCTCCACAATTATCAGACTATAAATTAAACTTAGTTATGCCGAATTCTTTATGTTTCGTTGATATAAATTGAAATAAACATGTGGCTATTTCTATCGCACCTTTCTTTGCAATTGTTTCATCCCATACAACACAAGATGCTATATTGGAACCAAGCTCGAAAATTGTGAAGTTATAAGCATGTAATTTTCTTTTGTAGTAAAAAGTGCTCACTTCAGCACAGGGTGATGAAAAAATTTTTTGAAAATCAAAGCAAACTGTAATAACATTATCGTTTTCAATACACTCTTTTTTGTCGATATCTTTCCGTTCTCTAGATTTTTGTATACAATTGCCATTCTTTGTTTTTTATCAAAAGCTTTGGAGAGAATTTTACACCAACAAATGTTGTCTTACATTAACGGCAATGTGTGCAATCTGGTTTTCGTCAGAACCATAGCTGTATTACTGCTCTTGCAGAAGTAATAGAGAACATACGACTGGAACTGGAATGTGGAAATATATGTTTTTTAAACCATATAACCACTCTAAAGCATTTGACACCGTGGATCATGACATATTACTAAGAAAATTAAATTTTTTTTTTCAGATTCTCAGACACATCGGCCAAGCTACAATAATTAATTCATATATATCGAATCGCACACAGTCGGTTTTTGTAAATAAAGTATGGTCGAACAAATTGTCACTTATCAGAGGCGTGCCACAGGGGTCTGTTCTTGGTCCACTATTATTTTCAATATATGTGAATGATTTTCCAAAGGTGCTTTCAAAATGCAACATCCACCTATATGCAGACGATATGCAAATTACGCTAGGTACCCCAGCTGAAAATGCTGCCAATGGCCTATTGCATTTAAATAACGAGTTGAGAAAAATTTATCACTGGGCTTGTGCAAACGGATTTTGCTTGAACCCTTGTAAGTCTAAATGTATTGTAATAGGCAGGAAAAGTTTAGCATCAACTTTTTCAGGTGAAATTGTCTTAAATGACGAGAATATCGAAATTGTTAATAAGGCAAATAATCTAGGCATAATTTTTAACAACTGGTTGACATGGTCGGACCATGTTAACGCTCTGGTCGGACAAATGTATGTAAAGTTACGGACTCTCAGGACCAAGCAGTTTTTCACTCCATTACGGATAAGAAACATACTTAATTCCAACTTTGATGTATAAATGTGAACTATTTGGTAATTGCGACGCCATTAGTAAAAGAAAACTGAATGTTCTTTAAAATAATATTACTAGATATGTCTATGGTTTGCTTAGATTTGACCATGTTTCATCTATTTAAAATAATCTTTACGGGGTTAGTTTTGAAAGTCTGATAAAGATCCGTACTTTAGTTTTTTTACACAAAATAATACACACAAAAACCCCTAGATATTTGTTTGAAAAATTACGTTTTTCCCAATCGCCTAGAAACCGAAATATTATAATACCTGGACATCAACATCTAGTGTCTGAGTGGCAATTTTATTTGTATGCTGCTCGCATTTGGAATAGTCTTCCACCATATCAACAACAAAACAGCAACGCTAATAGCTTTATTAAATTTTTATTTACTTTTTTTGGATGATTTCTAGTTATATATTTATTTTTTTATATTAAACTTATTTAAAAATATTGTATTTGTTTTTTGTTAATTTTGAGTATAACGCGATGCGTTTCTGCACTATAATTATAAGATTTAGTCTTGTTGTACAGGAAATAAACAAATAAATAAACAAACAAACAAAATAAATGGTGATTGATTTGAAATTCAACGAGCTTTTTTCCTTCTTCATCAGAGTTCTTGAACTTTTCGCATAAATCCTTTTTTGGAATATAGAATAAAATATTGAAAGAATCTTTAAAATCATCGCGATATTGTCTTAATGTCGCTTTTAAGCTGATATCAATTGACTTTTCAGAGAACCAAATTTCATATAAACGATACATTTCAGTAACCGACGGTATTTCACCATCCAAGTACTTTTTTTGTACTCGTTGGTGACAGTAGTGTGATTCTACTAAAGAAAACTCGTTACCATGCTCTATAACTATGTCTCTTATTCTACTTAAAGTTTTATTTGCCATAGAATGCTTTCCTCTTTTGTCGGATGATATAAATCCCGAATTAGAATGTTTTTTGCGTATCACGGTTTCGATTGTCTGTTGAAATATTGACAATATATTTATATACATAGGTTTGCAGACTTGTTCTCTTATTTCATTCCTATTTTCTTCAAAACTCAGAAAATACTTTCTTGACTCATTTTTTTCGCAAATTTTCTATATTTTTATTTTTATATTTTTTCTTGTGCAGTGTTCTTAAATTTGCTATAAAAGCCCATTAAAGTTCCTTGCTGCCATTTTTATAAAAATTTTGACAAATTTGTGTTCTTGTATCTTTAGACAGCTTTTGTGAACATCTCATTCTACAATATTCTTTGCAACCTTCTTTTAACTCTTTCTTTGCTACAAACTGACCTTTTTTATTATAATGATCCTTTCCATGGTTTTTGAAATATTTTGCTATATTTTTGTTCCACTCGGATGGACGTCTATGTCTTTTCCAAAAGTTTTCGGGTGGTGTATTAAATTCCGGATTCAATTTTTTTTTAATTTTGGAGTTATTGGACTAAACTCTGGATTTGATTCTGCTTCCGACGAATTACTTGACGGATTATATTCGCTGCAACTGCCGGGAAATGGCTCTAAAAGTTGAAGCGATACTTAAAATAAATTATTGTATATAAAATTATTATTATGAATTATTCGATGTGTTATATTCGCAGTCACTCCCGGGATATGCTTCTAAAAAATCAATTACTTAATATAAAAGAATTTAAATATATTAATATAAATATATCACATACCTAGTGAATCAGAATTTCCACTATTTTCATTAACAAATTTAGACCATTTTTCGTTTGCTGGACTAATTTGCTCTTTATTTCCTGTCAAAAAAATCCAATATAAATAATCACAACATTTAACTTAAGTCGTGAATTTCTTACCAACACTCTTCTCACGATTATATGACATTGAACTCATACTTTTTGATTCACCTTTTCCTAATAAAAAAACTTATTAATTATTTTAGATAATATGGAAATCTAATAAATAATACCTCTCACGTTATTTTGTGCTAAATTTATCATTTTTCTTGCACGCGAAATCATTTTATATCCGAATGTAAAATTTTTACGACTATGTGTGTAGTCTAAGTATATTTATGCCTATAACTTTGGAACGGATCGGCCCATCTTAACCAAATTTTGACAGTATTTAAATTAGAGAACGTAGGATTCAAAATTTAAGAACATTAAAAACTTTCTAAGCACACTTAGAACGTTATAGAATGGAGGCGTCGATATATTGTTTCTCACCCCATTGTGCCTTCTCTCTGGTTGTGCTTTTCTTTTAATTGTTCGATAAAAACAACAACGTGTTAATGTTAAGTTACATAACATAATACAACAATAACAACAATTCAAACAACAAATCATTTTAATCAGCATTATGAAACATATAATTTTATATTATTTAAAATAATCATAAACATTTTGTTTTAGATATCCCAATTGTACTGTAATCAATTCCATTAATCATCCATTAATCCATATTTTTTTCCCAGCCCTCCTTAAATTCATTTAATATTTAATTCTACTCTAATAATTTCTTTTTCTCTTGTAGCAAAAGAATAGTTAATGTCAGTAGAACTGAAGACGATGTTCATCTAGTACATAGGGAAATGGCAAATGGAAAACAAACAAAATCGGTTCAGGTAGATTTTGAACAAGATTTTTGCAAAACTAGCAAAACTTTCTTTTAGTTATCACTTATTTATAATGATATAAATTTAATATAAGTAGTGGCTAAAAAAAGGACAACAACAACAACAAAATTAAATTAAATTAAATTAAAGAAAACACTTTGTTGCTAAAATAGTTTTCCTTACTTTTTTTATATCGTTACCTTACCCGCTGGCTTAATTGATTGAAAAATAGTTCAATTATAATTTTTGTTTTGAAATGCACAATTTATTAAGGTTTTTTTCATTTTTATTTCCTTATCTGCAGTATAAATTTGATTGAAAGTATGTAGTGGTTTCGTTTGTTTTTTACTTTATTATTATTTTACCTAAGTTTTGACGGCTTTTTAAATAATTAAAATAATAATAAATTATTGATTATAATTTCAGTTTTTTGATTATAAATGAAATTGAAATTGAAAATTCAAAAGGTGTCGCCAAACATTTTAATCACATTAACATCACTCACTCCCTTTTGCTAGAATACTAGATTAACCTCTCTTCAGTTTTGCATGTATTTAGTTTTAGTTTAACTATTTTTTATGCTTAAAAATTATTTAAGCAAATTTATGCTAATTTTTGAATTGTAGACTGTAAAGTAAATTATTTACATTTAAGTATAAAATATACTTATTTTTAAAAATTGCAATTTCAATGTGATACAACCGCATCACAGTTGCCAAATTTAAACTTTACAACATTCGGTAAGAAGTTGTGACTTCATCAGCCCAATTACGAATATTAACTAGGAATTTCTTTCTCACGGAAAATAATTTTCTCGAGAAAAAATTCCTCCAATCACAAATTCCGCGGGAACAAAAAACATTAAAAAGTGGCATCATTGAGTTTTATAACCAACTGTTTTGTTTATTTACATTTGATTTTCCTTTTTTTGTTTGTAACTTAAGATTTTTTATTTATTTACAAACGTTCACCGGAGAATTTTGTTTTTAATTTAATTAAATAAATTTAACTATAAAAATAAAAATATAAAAAAATCCTTTTTTTTCCAAAAATTTTTGGAGTGCCTCTTTGTTGCCTTTAAAAAACCCGCACGCTATATCTGCGTTTGCTTCCATTATGTTGCTTACCATTTGCTGCATTTGCTGTTTACTTGTGTTTTTTGACCTAAAAACAAAAATTATAAAACTAAAAAAATATAAAAACCAAACATTACTTACATTTTTGTGCAAACTCCCTTCTATAAAGCAGGTGGAAAAATACTTGAAAAATAGCAATGTTTCCTCCCTTTTTTTTTCATTTATGATACCTACTTTTTTTCCCCGCCGAATTTTTTTCTCTTCTCACAGTTAAAAAGTAAAAATATTTATAATTGGAGTAAAGGGAAAAGGGAGAAAACTCACGCGGAATTTTTATTCATGATTGGGCTGCATATATCAAACATTTCATTCAAACATTTTGGTTATAATACAGAATGTCCGTCGGGAAGGTATACTTTTTTGTTTTACAGCCATTTTAGTAAACATTAGTCTTGACAGTTCATATCTGGCAGTCGTAAAGTAGACACGTGGCATATTGATTATGGAAAAAAATTCCTTTTAATCGTTAAAACGTTTAATCAAAACCAATCATCGATTACTGTGACGATGAGAAAGTTACGTGAAATTTTTGGTAGTAAGAACGTGGCAACAAAACGCCCAAGCATGGACCACAACGTACTGCAAGATCGGCTGAGAAGATTACTGCTGCTCAAGAAAGTGTTCTAAACAATCCATCAACCTCAATTTGACGCCGTGCTTAGGAGTTTGGTCTTCAATGAACAACTTTGAACACAATTTTGTACAAGGATTTGCATTTGTTTCCATATAAGAATCAGTTGACAGAAGAGCTTCTTCCATTCGACCATTGGTGCCATCGTTAATATGTAAATTGGATGTTACATTTCGCCCTTGAAAACCCCGATTTTCATGAAAAAATCATAACGAGTGAGGAGGCACATTTTCATTTTAATGGATATGTGAATAAACAGAATAGTGGGTTCTGCGGAATGGGTAACCCTCAAATTATTCAACAGTTATCTTTGCATCCCTTAAAAGTGGCAGTTTGGTGTGCAATTTGATTAGAAGGAATCATTGGATCTTACTTTTTTGAATGTGAAAATGACGTAACGGCAACTGTGAATGGAAAGCGATATCGTGATATAATTGAAAACTTTTTAAAACCACAACTGCATGCTTTGGCCTTGATTAACATGCGGTATTAGCAAGACGATGCCACATCGCATATAACCAGGATTACAATGGTTATTTCAAAAATTGGTGTTGTTGATTGGCCTCCACGGTCGCCTGATTTAACTGCTCGGAACTTCTTTTTGTGGGGGTATCTGAAAAGCAAGGTTTTGCAAACAAACCAGAAACGCTTGAGCAACTCAAACAAAATATGCGTGATGAAATTAATGAAATACCGCGTGAAATGTGTGAGAATGTAATGAAAAATGTGCTGAAAAGAACTCGCATTTGTAAGGCTAACCGAGGTGAATAATTGCCGAGATTAAATAAAACATTTATCAATATAAGATTCATTCTTTTTCATTTCAACAAAATTTACAAACAAACAAACAAAGTAGTATACCTTCCCGGTGGACACCCTGTACATTTTGATCCGATTTTTCTGAAATTGAAACTCACCTAAATAACTAAATAACTTTTTTATTTTGGGCAAATTTGAGGTAAGCAAGTAAAGTACTTTTTACGTACAATTTTAGTTTTATTGACACCATTTATTTATTTACTTATTGACAATGTAAAGTAGAAATATGGCATCGGGCAAAGGTCTGCTGGCATAAAGTGTTGAACAAAGCTTCGCTTATCTCGTCAATGCAGCGTCGAATTCAAAGCCTCAGTTTTTTGTGAGTTCTTCACGGAAACCCGGTCTTTCAACTAGCCCCACAAAAAATAACCCAGCGGCTTTAAATCACACGGACTAAACGGCGAATTAACACTATGAGACCGAGAAATAACTAAATTGTTTACATGGCTGTGTGACTTGTGGTGCTAGTTAAATTACACGGACGAGACGGCCAATTGACATTGCCGAATAATGAAATTATGAGACCGAGAAATTTTCCACGCAATAACTGAATTGTTTGGGTGGCTGTATGGCTTGTGGTGCCATCTTACAATTGTGGCCACAAAAAAATGTTTATCATGGTTTGGTAGCGCAAAGAATTCACGATAACGATGTTTCCTTTCTCATTTTCTATAAAATCGCCGGGCCACAAACCGCACTATATGGTCAGAGACGTGATTTGATTTACATCCGCACCTGGCCATGAAGCCATGAATTTGGAACGTCATGCTCGTTCTAGGAAGCCGAAGCCATAATTCTATGCAACAGAACTTTCTAGTTGCAACTTCGATGATTCCAGAGCAGGGCTGCAAATCATCACTCCTTGCTTAAGAGTTGGAGACTTTCCAATTCCTGTGTAGAACACATGTCTAGCATGCTCACTGGACTGGATCATTCACTTAGCGTGTCATTAACAGTGAGATGATCCTGGCCACCATAATAACCGTTATACTGTTATGGGGCCGCGAAACCACAACCACCACGATACTCCCATATAGGGGCCAACCTCAATAATCAGCCAGAGAACTATTAAATGTCTAAAGAGACAAATAATGAACTCTGCGGGTCACTGATTCCCGTGGAAATAACGTGGAGTTTCCAGTGGTAACCGTGCTGACTTCAGAGGACTGGGCTCCCGTTTTCTCCCAGTTGCACTGTGTCTAGATAGTCGAAGTTCTATAAAGACCATATATATATGCCCCCGGGGGGATGTAATTTCTTTTCGAGGACTATTTGTGTAATTTGTCAGTCCCATATACGACAATTTTAATTATTTACACAACTGCCTCAAGACGATTTTGATGAAAAATGCGTTGTTTTGGTTCAGTTTCCGCCAATTCACAAACGTTCGACGCAAAAAATGGTCGGTCGGCTTTAATTCTTCAACGACTTGAGCAACAACTTGGCTTGAGCATCTTTGTACGAAATCTTGCATAAATTTTGAACCTCTAGTGGTGCACAATTATTGCAAACAACGACGAGTTGATTTTCCCAGCTCATTCGCAATACTTTGCCGTGAGCCTCAAATTTAGTGATTAAATTACCCTCAGAGCTCTCAGAGGCCTGATTACGAGGAAAAGCTGTACGATTTTTACGTAGAGATACAGTGAAACTTTCACCAATTTTAAAATTCCCTCCATGATTATAGACGCAGTAAAAATTTTAACGATTTTCAAAATTCCTTAGAATTTTCCAATTTTTCGCAACTTTTTACTAAATAAATGTCAAAGGATGACAGCTCAATTCTTAATATTTAATTATTTGACAGAGAATTTACTTCCTAATCTTAAATTTGCCAATTCGATAGAGATTTATGCCGTTAAGTTATCGCATTAACAATAAAGAAGTCCAACATTTCTTCTAAATTTTAATTTCAATTTGAACATTCAATTGGCACCAGCTCTGACAAGAACGAATTTGTATTCATCAAAAAAAAAAAAAAAAACAAAACGCATAAAAAATTTTTAAACAGTTGCTAATTGCACAAAACGTAAAAGCTTCGAATAATTAAATTCTTTGTATATAATTTCCTTTTCGAATAATAATAATAATACCTGTGTAAAACTTTTTATTCGCACTTTTGCTTAACTGCTTAAATCTTTCAATGCGGGGAATTCCCACCAATAAAAAAATATTTAATAAATATTTATTAAGAATTTTATTTTTGAACTCTTTTAAGGTCGCCGAGTGGATGGGAAGACGCGAGGCCTGGTCCGCGGACAAACCGACCGATCCACGAACGAAACCTACCCGTTGGGAGTTCCACAACGGCCGCCCGCAGTTTGACGAAAACTTAGGGTTAGTCCGTATGACCGATGTTGGCGAAGGGAGAATGCATTCTGAAGAAACGCGTCGCATACGATCGGCCGAAGACCAACAAAGAAGAGTTATTATAAAGTGAGTTGAAACAAATTGTTATGGTGCGTCTCTTATATAATATAAATTTACTTACAGAAACACCCGTACAGCCAAAGACGATACTCATCTTAGTTTTCATAATTCTAGAACTAATCTTATTAATGATCGTGATGTCTATATTGAAGATGTGAGCGACGACCGCGAACTAGTTGACGAAGTCGGCGATGAACAGGAACAATTTCGCCGTAGTAAAATTAATCGCAATTACAAAAAACAGAATGACGGTGAGGATTTAGTAGCACAACAACACCAAATCGATGATGATTCTATGAGGCGACATGAAATTGATAGGGGGAGTGATATTGATTACAACACCGCACGTAGCAGCCTTAAAAATAAACGAGAGTTTTTCATTAAGGATGGAAATGTTGAAATTTTACAATTAATAACACGTGATAAAACACGAGATGTTGAAGGACCAGCCGGTAAAGCAGATAACGACAATACGTATGTAAATGTGCCACATAAGAGTACAAACATTTCACATCCTCAATTGTTAATGGTTGATAATAGTGGCAAGGAAATACTTATGCGTCGTTTTATAGAAGAACAACCTGATGGCAAACAAATAATACGGGAACATTATCAGATAGTACCAGGAGCCACATATATACAGTCAA
The DNA here is from genome assembly GCA_030448955.1 of Trichopoda pennipes. Classification (NCBI taxonomy): domain Eukaryota; kingdom Metazoa; phylum Arthropoda; class Insecta; order Diptera; family Tachinidae; genus Trichopoda; species Trichopoda pennipes. The sequence goes on along the minus strand of JASKUP010000028.1, from coordinate 7,563,972 downwards.
TGCATCATGAAATACAGCAGCAAAACTCGACGTTAAAAGGTGATACATTTCCTTTGGGAAAATCGGGGCCCAACAGTATAGTATATCCACAAACAGAGCCAGAAGTAAAAGTCATACATACTCAACCAGTGCAGGGAGGCGCTAGAAGTTTGCATGGCGATGTCTTCCACAATCAAATGCAACCAGCGACTTCTAATCAGTCTTTAACCCAGGAACTTGAAAATTCTCTTAAGCAACAAAACGAGCTGCTACGTCAAATTCTTATGGAAAAGACTGTTCAGCATGAGGTAGCACTCGAAACGCAAAGTCTACCCGGCCAGTCAATGGCAATAGCTACGCAAACGGAATGTGAAGCTGGAACACAGACGGAAATCGATGCCATATTTTTGCAACAAGGGTCTATTGATAGGCAAGGACGAGTCGTAAAACGTAGAGCTCGTAGTGAGAATGATGATTCTGGTTCTGAAAAAGAAGATTACGAATATATACGTTTACGATCCCCCAACAGCCCAGATGGGGTGGTTTATTATATAAGGCAGCGTAAGCCACGCAAGCGTGGTAAGTATCGGAATGGAAGTCATCCACGTCAGCGAATTGTAATGGTAGAAGAAGTTAAAAGAAAAATTCGCACTCCAATCAAAGAAGAAGACGATGAATACTATAAGGCAGGGAAGCGACCAACACCTAAAAAACCACCACGAAATAATGGTGAAACAAAGGCTAGCATTTTGCGACGTCTTAAAACGGAGGAAAAGCAACAAAAAGCAAATTCTTCACACCATAATGAGCTTTTAAACCGTGATTTACTTATGGAGATCTCCGGCTCTTTAGACGACACATATAACATAAAAGATTATAAGAGAGAAAAATTAAGTGTAGGGCAATTAGAATACTACGATGATGATGATGATACTGATGAAAAGGAGTATCAACATCACAATAATAGTGGCGACTCTTCCAACTCTGATGCTGATGAAATAGTCATTAAAACCAATGCTATCACGCCCCATCGCAAAGCTCAAAATAAAACAAATGCATCGCAACAGCATCGATTTGAAATCCAGCTTCGTGATGATAGTAAAAATGGAAACAATAATTTTAAAGGACGAAATGGTTCCAATTCACGTTCATCATCCGAACACCAGAGCGTTCCAGAGGCAAAACCCCGTTTATCACGTAGTGACAGTTCTCGTACCAGCCCTACCCCTCAACGACACGTTAAGCAAAAACACACAGTCTCGGAATCTTCAAAAAGCAATATGTCCATAAGAAAATACAAATCAAATGAAGAAGCTGACACTCAAATTACGGCTGCTGGAGTACGTGAAAGCAGAGTTTCACAAAGTGAAAATGACGCATTGGAACGAGGGGAAAATTCTTTTGGTAGAAGTGGAAGTGTTCCTAAATATATGGAATGGTACTACGAGAAGAAGAAAGGTTCAGTAAATGCTCGAGCTTCTACTGAATCCTTAACAAAAGAAAGTCAGCCAAGTCGAAAGGACTCTTTAAATATAACAGGAAAAAAAGCGTCTAAAACACGTCTTCGTATTAAACATGTAGAGGCATCAGCACCATCTCAAGCCAGTACTAAATTTAAGCCGGAACCAGCGCCACGTAAGTCACCACCTAAGGGTAATCGTTTACTAAAGGAAGACATCGTTAAGAACAACCAACTTAAGCCACGGATTGAAACGGACAGCAATCATCCCTTATTACAACATTCGGAACACCGTTTTGAACGTGAAAACAATACCGAAGTCCCTGCACCACCTACCAAACTACCACACTACATTTATCCAGAGACGCCACCGGCTTTTGTAGGTAGCAAGGAGATCAATCAAAAAATCATCAAACCAAAACCATCCCCAATTAAGGAAAACGAAGTAAAAGTTACAAACTCCTCCACATCAAAAATTAATCTTTACATAGAAGATTCTAGTGCCTTAAGTCCAAACACATCATATAGTTCCCCCACTGCCTCTGTACAAAAGCAACTAAATGCTTCAACACTCGAAGATGATCACGATTCTGGAATTGCCATGAATTCTCTTCTAAACAGCATGGGTCGTCGAAACCCAATTGCCGAAAAGAAAAGTGTCTTCTCCATAGCTTACGATGATGTCAGTCGAGTGCAAAAAATAACATCAGGCGGCGAATCTCCACCACAGTATTAAAATAGATGCCTTTCACCTTTCACCTTGTCAATTTCCACTGTAAATAAACGGAAATCATTATGAATTGCAGTCTAATCAAGAAATATGAGAAATTGCCAGCAACGAAATTAAAATCACAGATTTCAGTTTATTTCTTTTTCGATCATTTTTCACTTGCAAGAAAAACATTTTTGAATAACACAGTACAACACACGATTTTGAGACTCAATGCTGAAAATCGGACGTGCAAGTTGACCCAAAAATAAGAACTTGTGCATCATTCGTTTTGTCAAGTTGGCTGCATTGACAATAAAACGGCGAAACGAATTTTTTTATGATGGATTTTTATCATCTTTTTTATAGTTTAACACGGTTATATCATGGTATGCCATATGGAGTATCTCTTTTATATCTGAAACAAAGAGATTTTTATTTATTATCTATGCATGGAAAGAAAATTTAGAACATTTTCAATTATTGTCAATATCCATCAACATTTAAGTTGACGCTTGTGGTTCTGATAATCTTGTTTTTTTGATGAGTCTGCCTCATCGTCCGAGTTAGACATAATGATCAAGGGCAAGTTTTCTTCAGCGTATCCATCATCTTCGGTGCTTTTATCTCAAACTGGATCATTTTAAAAAAACTCCACCAGCAATTCTCCTCAAGCAATGCATTTATTTTTGGCCTTTAAATCGGGTTTCCATTGGCATGGTCACCTGATGGAATCTTTCCCCTTATTCGTCAGATTTTTGAGGTAATTGTGCTAAAAAGATATCAAGGTGAGGGAGGAATTAAATGAAATGTAATTTTAATAATACAACAACTTGTCCACTCATGTCTGCCTGTCATCTCATCTCGCTATACACGGTGCTTTCCCAAAATGTCTGCATCCTATAGACATAAGTGGTTATAATGGCTCGAAGGCATATTAATTCCAGATTCGCATTTCATTAATTTTTGTATATCCGGTCCTGGTTACCTGCTTGTTGCAAAAGGTGCTTCAAAATTTTGTGAAAAGAGCGGACGTGCTAGATGTCGACATTTGCCCGACATCATATTCCATCTTTTGTTAAAAAAAACCAGTTTTAACCTCAAATATACCCACCTTCTATTTTGGAAAACCATGCCTTGCATGATGTTGACAATCTTTAAATGAGAATAATAAATCTTACGTTTGTGTACATAAAATTTTACTTTCCCAATGGAGTATATGGTTTTTTGCTTCAAACTTAAACCTCAAACGTCGATAAATAAACGCAAGTCGCAAGTGACAAAATCCATTTCCATATTTTTCACTAGACTTGGGATTATGTCATAAGATTTACATCTGCACCTGGCAGTGAGCCTTAATCAGATGGTAGTCATACCACTGGGAATGAAAAGCAACGTCATTCACGTCCTAAGAAGCCGAAGACAAATTCTAGCAACAGGTCTTTCCTAGTTGCAACTTTGATGATTCCAGAGCAGGGCTGCAAACCACCACTCCTTGCTGAATAGCTGCAGACTATCCAACTCCTGTCCAGAACACATGTCTAGCATGCTCACTGGATCTGGGAACATTTCACCAGGTAGGTGTTATTAAAGGTGAAATGAACCCGGCCACCATAGAACCATAGACTGATATAGGGCCGCGAAACCGCAACCACCACGATACTCCCATATAGGGCCAACCTCTATATTCAGTCAGAGAACAGTTAAATGTCTAAAGAGACAAATAACGGAACTCTGCGGGTCACTGAATCCCGTGGAAATAAAGTGGAGTTTCCAGTTGTACCCCTGCTGACTTCAGGGGGCTGACCTCCCTTTTTCCCCCAGTTGCACAGGTCTAAGTTGTTGCTTTCTCCAAAGACCATATATATGTGCCCCCGGGGGATTGTGGCAACGCACAGTGGGAGATTTGAAATTAATATAATGGAGCATAAATTTCTATACTCTATTTTAAGGGGAAGGTTTGCTAGAAGAAATAATCCTCGCACAGGTCTAGATAGTCGAGCGTTCTATAAAGACCATAAATGTGCCCCCGGGGGGGGGAATTAGACTTGGGATGTTATGTCAATTAGAAAATTTTTTTTCTTCGTCAACGAAATACAGTTTGTGAAAATCAGCTTGGGCACTTTCATTATGATGTGGCGCTGACATTTTGTTCTGTGTGTTGTTTCGGGCTACAAAAATGGTGTAAAAAATTCTGAAATTTTTTTGCGATAACTCCTTCTTAGCCATAAGGTAATCCCTTTAGACTTGTGTTACTGGTTATGTTGCATTACTTTCAATATCAAACATCGGATAGCTGAAATAGGGTTTCGTCTTATAGGGACACAGTATCCAGACTCGAAGGTTAAGCTGGGTCGGTGACAGCAGCGCGTTGTACTGAAAGTATCACAGTAAAATCGCAGGAATATATACTTTTGTTTTCAATCTGTGCATGCATAGTACCTGGATTCATCACCATCAATTAAGTCTTGCACCCAAATTACTGGCTTTGCAAAATAAAACTTTACATCATGAATGTCCAGCGCTGGCTAGCAAAAGGCTTGAGACCACTGACAGAAGCTTTTTTAATGTAAAAGACTTGGGGGATCTAAGCCTTGGATACAATTACTAAAGACTGCATGATGAAAAAGAAGGCCGAAAGCTACCAGTCTACAGCCTAAAGCATCTTCAATAACTTTTATAAAAGGTTTGTTTGTTACGGACTCAGAGGTAGAGGTACTGGAAGTGTCACAGTAAGATCGGGAATGTATACTTTTGTTTCAAATGTTTTTCTGTTCAATGCATAACTGAAATTTATGCATGCGTATCATCTGATCTTGCAACCAAATTACTGGCGTGACAAAAGATAACTTTACACCATTTCCATGCATCCTAATTATACGGTAGCAGCAGTGTGTTGTACTGGAGGTGTCGCAGTAAAATCAGAAATATATACTTTTGTTTAAAATGTTTTTCTGTTCAATCCATAACAAAATCAGGTGACCTGATTTTGCAACCAAACTACTGGCGTGACAAAAGTGAACTGTACACCATTTCCATGTATCAAACTATACAGACTCAGAGGTTTAGCTGGATCGGTTCAATCCATATCCGGAATTTATGCATGTGTAGCACCAGTTAGATCTTGCACCCAATTTACTTGCTGCATAAAAGAAAACTGTACACCATTTCCATGTATCCACATGATAAGGGCATTACAAAAACTTTGTCACACTGTGTTCGGGATAAAATTTACACCACTTAAATCTCTTTCACCAAATAATAATGGTAATACGCTAGTTTAAATTCCTCAGTAAACAAGCTTTTTTGATCCTGTTTGCCTATTTTGGGGACGAAATAGGCACAAACGTAATAAAACTTAGCCAATTGTGGGTATTTGTTGTTTTTAATAATCTGGTTTTAAAATGTAAATTAAATTATTAAGGCAGCCAACTTGATAAAACGAAGTACTTATTTTTTAGGGCTTTTTTCACATTCAATTCTCAGCATTGAGTACCAAAACAATGAGCTAAAAATTGTTGTACTGTGCAGTTAACGGGTATTTAAAGAAAAGTATTCGCGTGTACATAAACATGTTCATGTTCGCAACTAGTTTCGAAGCACTATTATTGTTAAGAGAAATTATATTAAATTATTAACATTTTATAATTATTAGTTTAGATTACTATTATCATTATGTACCTTTTTATTTGGTACATTCTCCCACAAAAAATCTGTACGAAATGACATTTTGAATTTTTACATTTTGTCAAAATTATGTGATGGATTTTTTGTTTTGTTATTAAAAATTATTATTAATTAAGTTGCTATTTTTCATTATTAATTAACGCATATAAAACTGCAATAATCATAACATATCAACCTAATAGTCCCTATTACAATTAAAAAAAAAATATCATTTGTTTTTTTAAAGGTTATTTTTTGTAATTCTTTAAAAGGATGTTCTTACAAATACTTATGTGAGTTATTTTAGTTAATTAATATTGTCATTGTAAATAAATTCAATTGCAACAATTAGATAGTTATATTGAATAAATACGAGTGTATTATTAAACAAACTAACAAATGCAAATAAATATAGGAAAAACTTTAATGCATTAATGAACAAAATAATTACTTATACAGCAGATATCGAATATACAAAACCCAGTAAGAAAGACATTTTAACAATAAAGAAATTATACAAACATCAGAATGAAATTTATTATTATTATTATTATTAAAAACATTTAAAAGTGCCATCATTATGCGGACGTTTCGAATTTTATACTTAAAACTTAACTCTAATGAAAATCTTTTATTTTCAGATAATTATAAAATAATAAAAATTTTTAAAGTTTATAGGATACAGAAAAATAAATACCTACTGCGTAAAAGGCTTTTTAACAAAAAGTTTATTTTCTAAAACAAAAAGATGATTCAAATTTTTATTGTATTACGAAGAGAAAAGTTCGGCAATTATGAATGAAAAGCGATATCTTGCAAGTTTCCATCACGACCACGCTGACAGATGTCGATTCTTCATCAAAGTTTTTAACCACTTTTTGGATTTTGAGTTTTAAGGCTAAAATCGATTCGATTGGTTCTCTCCTTAACATAGCCCCACAAAAATAATCCATAGATGTTAAATCACAACGATCAGGCCGACCATTTAACTGCTGATTGTTGCGAAATTATACGATTGGCAAATTTGGTTGCCAAAAAATTTATCGTTTCATTGACTGTGTGACATGTGGCACCGCCCTGTTAAAACCACATGTCAGTGATATCCACGTCGTCAATAATAGGCCAAAATTGAGTTGTTAGCATCTTCTTGGGGAAAAAATACGGCTCAATCACGCCTCCAGACCACATATTGCAACATACAGTGAAGCGTTGAGCATGCAAAGGCTTCTAAATAATCGCTCTAGGATTTTCAGAAGCTCAAATGCAGCAATTTTGCTTGTTAACATACCCTGACAAGTGAAAATGGGCTTCGTCGGAAAAAATGATTTTTTCAGAAAAACCAGCCGGTTGTTCCTGAATGAATTTAGCGAATCTACGGCGATGTGAATGGTCGGTCGGGTTCAATTCTTGCTAAAGTTGAACCTTGTAAGGCTGCAAAGTCAAATCATTAAGCAAAATACGACATGCGATGGTTTTGGATAACCGCGATTGTTGATAACATCGAGGAATTGAGCAATTTGTATCTGCGTCAACACTGCGCCTCACAGCTGCGATGTGTTCAGTTAAACGACGCGAACACACGGTGTTCCTACATTTTATATCGAGCCTGTTTATATCCATGTTAGTTACACAACATTGCCAACGACAATGATTTGATATTTGTGGAGGAAAGCTAAGAAGAAGAACAAGCAGAAATATTTAATATGCAGCAAGTTATGGAAACATATAAGACATTGTAATAAAATTAAAAAAAAACACAGATAAAAGTTGCAAATTATAAATTAAGCCGTCAGGAAGCATGGATCTGTTTCTGACTTGACATAATTTCCTCAAAATCTGGTTCCAGCTAGGAGGATGCGACTTTTAATAAATTAAATAGACTCTCGTCTGACAATCGGTTTCTTATTGAATTTTTTCTGCATTTCATTACTGAAAAGGCCTGTTACATAAATATGAGGAAGCAAACATTGCCATAATTTTCTGCGCATGATTAATTAGCTTTGGAAATTCATCTTTTGGTAAGGATTTATAGAAATTAAGCTTATCTGTATTTAAAAATAGCTGTTTTAAATTATTATTACATTGCAATTCTATAATTTCCAATTGGAACATTCTCAGGATTAACATTAAAAGGCATAAAAAAATATCTAAACATGGTTGGATTTTTTAAAGTCAGCAAATCTGGCCTCAAATTCTGAATACAGTTTTAATAAAGACTTTTAACTTCTCTTTACTCACAGGCCTCAAAGAATTAAGTCTGGGAAAATGAGTCAAATCATTTTTTACCAAACATTTAGAAAATATAAACAATTGAGTTTTAAAAGACCTCAAACTGCCCCAAGTTTCATCTATAAATTGATTTCTTCCCTGTAACTTCTTGTTCAATTTATTATAGTGCTCGAGTAAATCCCTAAAAAAAGAAAACTCGATGCACCAATTCTTATCCTACAATATTTCCCACTCATCCTAAATTTCAGTTTTGGTTTTTAGAAAAACTTTAATTTCTTCTAGCAGACTCCAAACTCTCGAGAAGGCATGCCCACAACTCCGCCATCTGATCTTTGTGTAATAAAGTACATCTGAAAATTCTGCATTAACTTCCGATAAAAACTCTTGAAATTGTTGATGTAACGGGCTCGAATGGTATTAATTAATTTTAAAATAATATTAAGTACGTGGTTAATATCCAAGGCAGCCTTGCAAAGAACATCTTGGTGGATTGTACAATGTAAAAAAATTTTTTCGCTTTCAGGATTCTGACTTTTATAAACTCCTGCAAACCCCGTATTTTTTTCACCATGTTAAGTGCTCCATGAGTTGTTAAATTAATTAATTTGGAAATTGGGGCATTAAGAGATTCCATCCCCTCTCTAAATTCATCATAAATTATTTTTCCTGTCGTCTTTCCTTACAAAGATCTCCAACAAGCAAGTTCTTCGGTTATTACAAAGTTTTCATCGACTCCTCTGATAAAAGTTATAAGTTGGGCTGTATCACTCCTGTCAACACTCTCGTCCATAGTGACTGAAAAATGCTTAAACTTTTTAAGACGTCCATCGAGTTTTTTGGTTAAATTAGAAGAAATCGCTTCAATTCTTTTTGTGACCGTTCTGCGTGACAGCCCTATAGATTCGAAATCATTTCTGGGCATAATACTTTTGCAATGCTAATTAACACATCCTTAAAAAATTCTTCTTCAGCAAACGGTTTGTTACTTTTTGCTATTTTATAGGCAACAATGTGACCAGCTAACGTGGAGGAACGCTGGACACTTCTTTGATTTTTAAAAAAACATTTGCTGACTAGATATTTTTCTTTTCAATTCCTCTGAGTGAACTTTCTTGTCTTCATCTGTCATTTTATAGTACTTTGACCAAAGAAGATGTTTTGAATTAAAGTGCCTAGCGAGATTATACTCTTTTAGTACAGCTACCGGTTCTTGGCAGATAAGACAAATAGGCTTTTGGTTATATTCCATAAAGAAGTACTTCCATGTCCACTCTTCTTGAAATACTCGCCATTCCGAATCATTTTTTCTCTTTCTATTTTCGAATGACATTTATGGGCGTATTTACAATACACTTTATTATTTTAATTACACAAATAAAACTGTACGTTGGCAACTTTATAATTTTACTTCACAATTTATTCTTTACGTCACGAGATTTACACTTTTACTGATTGCTGATTAATCCATCGCTGGTCCTTTTATATTTGTTGCGCATGTTGTCTCGAATATTTAAGAATCTTCTAGATCTCACATATAATAATTGTTATCTTATACGTTCATTTTTCTTCATTAGTTGTTAGTGTTTTATGATGTTTATGTTTCTTCTTGGAATATTGCATCAGAAAGTTGTTGTTCTCTTGTGTGTACAATATTTCCCAGAAAACTACGCAGTTTGGACACAATATAATATGAAAACATCGCATTTTTTGCTAAAATTGTCAATTTATATCTTTTTTAAAATTTATTTTTTGGACATAATTTTTTAAAAGGTGATTAATTTTTTTTTTTTTTGAAAAACGCTCGGCGGGTCGGATTGAAACCTCTCGCGGGCCGGATGTGGCCCGCTGACCGTAGTTTGCCCTTCACTGCTTTAGATGATTTCAAAAGCAATATACTTTTTAAATCAAAAGATTTCTTTTACATGCCCGTTTGAACGTTTATTGAACAAAAAAATATATATCATCAAAATACACTTTTTCATTTTTATTGGAAATCTTGGAATAAAAAATATTTATTAAATCTGATGAATATATAATTCATAAAGTATATTAAATACAACACGTACATATATAAAATCTGAGTAAAAATACATTATATAATAATAGTAACTTGGAATAATATAAGTATAAATGCAAATAAACGCACACAGTTACATGGATTCATTTTCTTATAAATAAATACATTTTCGAATATACCGTGTAATACATTTTAATTTTTTTATTTTTTTTTTGTCTTATTTTGTACAGATTTGGTAAATTATATTGTAGTTATAATAGATTATTTTATACTGCATCGTTTTATGCCACTTTCAGCACAAAAAACACAAAACATAATGCATTTTATTTTTTTGTTTATATTTAAATGAACACGCAGCATATGAACCTTATTGAGAATTTTTAATTTTTTTAAGCCAGAAAGTCTAAACAGTGTCACATTTTTTGAATACATATGCATATTTTTAATGTAATGTTTATAAGTAAATACAAGACGAGGACTAAAAAAAGCTGTAGTTAAGCAAACAATGAATGATTTTGTTAATTTAAATTTGGTTTTGAAGTTTTATGGATGACAGAATTTGGCACTTTTTTTAATTTATATTTGATTTCATTTGCTTGAAATAACGAAAATTTATTATACGTACATGCTCAAATTATTCTTGCGTTAATTGTGATATTTGTATAATCACATGAAGCTCTCAACAAATGAGTGACGAGTTAAACCAGTACCACATAAGTTTTTGCTTAAACAAAACATAGAATACCGTTCTGTGTTTTGTACATGCATGCTTTACAAACTCCTTTTCTGTTCTTCAAGTTTCACATTTGAAGATTAAAGAAAAAACGCCGTCGTGTTTGGATAGATGGTGAGCGGAAAGTAAACTTTTTTTCATTAAATATGAATTATAACCATTTTCAGCAGCGTTTCTTCATAATCAAATGGAACAATAGTAGTGCTGTGTAGCTGCTGTGAAATTTGTACCGTTCTCTATTAAGCATATGCATGCTCTATAAAATACTTCTCCGCTCTTTAAGGCTGAAGAAAACGCCGTCCAGTGTGTTTGAATAGATGGTAAGCGCAACTATTTAAAATTTTCCTGATAGAGAGAGTTCTTGCACAACAGTGTTTGTCCATAATCAAGTGAAATAATAACTTTCCTTTACGGCAATTTTTTGCAAAAGTTTCTCTTTATCCAAACTGATTTTTCTTTTAAACTACTTGACAATTGAGCTTCTTATTTTCGACTTAAGCTTTTCAATGATTTGCCAAACACCCAAGTTGTATATGCATGCCGTGCTTTGTTTTAACTTACTTATACTAACAAACTAGAACTTTCTGCCTTATAGTAAAATATTTAATTTGTTTTGTGTTTGAAATTCAAGCAATTGTAATTAATTTAGAATTATAAAGAAGTAATATCAGAAGATCACTTTATATTATTAATTAACGGCATTAAGAGAAGAGAAAAACAAAATAAAATTTGTCGTGCAGATGTTCATTGATTAAACGTTATATAAAGAAAATAGAACCAACTTATTTGAAATAGTTTAAGAATAGTTTAAGGTAAAATTTTGATGAATAATATAATTCGAACCAGCATCATTACTTAATTGATTTGTTAATCTGAAAAAAACGAATATATTAAACAAAAATGCATAAAGAATTAAAACATAATACTTGCTTATAGCTTTTGATGCTTTATCGATGTTATCCGACAAAGTATTCTTTAATTTCTCCAAGGACCTGTGCACATCGTCACTGTGATCGCCATCATAATAATAAACGAAGTACACCACAACACCAATAATTATAAAAAATACTAGAAATGCTGATATAATGGATATTAAGACTCCTAGTGCGCAATTAAAACAACTGCAATTAAAAAAGAAAAGATAACCGATTATAATTAACCAATATATTAGGTTAACAAAACATATAAAATAATTTTCTTCATACATCAAACATACAAAAATTAAAACTTCAACGGCTGTATGCATAAAAACATAAAGTAGGTTTAACTGCCGTTTTAACCACAATTTCCTAAAGTTGTATTCATAAAACGTTTTTATCTTAACATACCTTTGTTAACTTTAAAGTAGGAAAAACCTACGTTAAACATACAATAAATTGACAGTTCAATTTTATTATTGAAAGTTCAAAAACCAAACAAATTGTGTTTACAATAAACTGAGCCGTTTTTTTTAAAGTGGCATAAGTTACTTTGTTATAGTCATCTTTTTATTTTAAATTAGTTTATAAAACATTTTAATTTTTAGCCATTTTAACTAGTCTGTATTTAGTTTTCTTTCTGAAACGGATTTACCTAATGATTGTGTTGAAATAAAATCTTTGTTCTCCATGTTGTGTACTGTGAAGGATATTTTCGACAGGGGGCTATTACTACTATTACTATTTTGTCTTTTACATAAGTCACTATGTGCAATAATATGCTTTTGAGTTGTGACATTCTTAGATATTTTATACAACACGAAACAACCTCCTGAGAATAAAAAAATAAAATAATGGCAAATATGTGTAGTATATTAGATATCAGTATAATATTGTTCCGTAAACTGCACTATTCTTTCGAACTAATAAAAATAAGTCAAATAATCACAACAATACTTCACACACACTTATTACATGTTTCCATTTCTTTCACACTAAGCTCCGTAATTAATTTCCTAAGTACAGCGACTAACGCCACTTTCAAAATAAGCATTTTTGTTGCACCGTTATTTATCAACACTCCTCTCAAGCAAATCTCAATACTTCTTAATTCTTAACAAATCTCAATACTTCTTAATTTCAAATTTTTTTTAAATGAAAAAAAACTATTTAGTTGTGACTTATGCCACTTTTAATGTAAACGGCTCAATTGACAATTATACTTTGTTATTCCAGAAATGTTAAAAAATATTTATTTAAACAAATTGTAGTATACAAATAATAATACAAACTAAAACATAACATGCCATTCAATATAAAACATTTTTACATCTTTATTTTATATTTTACAAAAATATAATTATAATTAATTATTTTAAACAAAAGTTTTATTGATGTACATATAATCAAAACAAAGCTCGTTATCCGAATAATTATTTTTTAATATGAACAAAATCTTTGTAAGTTCTTCGTAAGCCTTGCAAATTAACCTTTTTTGGGTGCTGTTACGAGTCCTCTCCTTGGTATCGTCTCAGTGGGGTTAGGGATGCCACCTCGGCCAGCTCTTCTCCTCGGCGTGGGAACCCAACCCGCATACACCTATCCCCAAGGATCGCACAACAAAAAAAATAAACATCATAGTACCTATGATCCTATCAAAAAATGGAAATCTTACCAACCCTATACTCCATGGAACACTCTACACATGGGAAAGATGGACTTCCCATGACCGCTGCCCTCCCAACCTTGGTCACCATTCTCCTTTCCGATGACCCCTTTTTCGTTCAGCATTTATTCTTCTCCTGACCTAGACCATTCTCCGTTAACCGATGGCGACCCACTGCCCCAAAACCCTTACCAATTCGTATTACTCACTCAACCTCCACATTACTTTATAGCACAAAAAAAAGAAGAAGAAACGTATATCCACTTATAGTTATTTTATCCGTTTTTTCTTTTCTTTATTCTTTCTCTTTTCCTTTTTTTTTTTTTAAATTCAATTATTTTAATTATTACATAGGGTAGACCAAATTGTTGCTTATATTACTTTAACTTCTAAGTTCTTGACAAAAGCAATATAGTTGTTGTTTAGTTAATTTTTATTTAAAATATATTGCCTTTTCTTATACCAGAAAAAAGAAAAAAAAACTAAAAAAAAATCATAAAGAACCAAATCTTATAAATATCTGGTTTCAAAAAAAAATTTTTCTTTTTCTTTTATTTGTTCTACTAACTCAATACAGAACGAAGCGAAATTAATTCAACACTTGGTTTGATCAACATTCGAGAAAATTCCTTAAAAGACTTTTCTCCTCCCTTTTTTCCTTTTTTTTTTTTTTTTTCTTTTCTCTGATTATTAACTAATGCATTACTTCTAGAACAATGTCTTATTTTAATAATAATAAGTTACAAAAAAAATGAAAGCAATAACAACTAAAAGCAATATTAGGTTAAATTTTAAATATTCTAAGAAAATTTTCGTGTTTTCTCTTTTTTTTTCATTTCCTTCACAAATACTGTAGTTTATTGCATATCATTAGTAACATACATTTATTATTAATTACATGTACTTATATTCTGGTTCACTCTATTTCTCTTTTCCTCTTTTTTTCTTTTTCTCTTATCATTATTACGCGGGCCTATATTTCAAGCGTTCACTACCTGGTTAAAAAAAAAGATGTACACAGGTCTCTATGACCTCACTGAAAATTTACTCTTTTACTCTTTATCCGAAACTACCCTAAAGAGCTCTTTAAAGGTGTTTTATATTTCATAACGTTCCTATTCTGGCTTAGCATTTGCCTTCTCCTGTATCAATCTTTTCTTTTTGGTAGTTCACCTCTTATGTACATATTTCTTATCCTATTCTAATTCTTAACATATCAGTCACCTTATAAATTTTTATTTTTCTCTTCTTTTTTTTTTTTTTCAACAACTTACTCTTAATTCTTAATTTTACCCCATACATTACTTTTCTCCTTTCATTTTCAGTCTCACGATTTTTCCTTTCTTTTAGACCCTCCGATGAACGTATTGATCTCCTTCCGTAATTTTTTCCTCTTTTCTCTGTGGTTTTCCCTCTTATTTAGCTACCAGCTTTAACTTCATATTCAATACGTATATTAATGTTTTTTTTTCTTCTTTTGTTAAGTTTTAGGCTTATTTCTCTTGACTTGGCTTTTTTCTCTTTCTTCTTCTTCCTTTTTAACAAACAGTCATTGTATCACATTTAACATATATCTTAATCCTTTTTTTTTTCTTCTTATTAAATACATAACGTTTATTTTACATTTAACATATATCTCGTTGACTCTCTCTTTTATATATATAAGTTTTACAGTTATTATATTTCGGTAAGTAACTTTTTAGTTTTAGATTTTTCTTTCTTTAGTTAACCAAATAACCGTAATAACTTCTTTTTCATTAATTTCAGATTCTAGGTTTTTCTTTTCTTTAAACAGGTGACTTTTAATTTACATTTACGTATATTTTGTTGATTTTTTTCTTAAGGTGAGTTTTTACAGTTATTATATTTCGGTAAGTAACTTTTTAGTTTTAGATTTTTCTTTCTTTAGTTAACCAAATAACCGTAATAACTTCTTTTTCATTAATTTTAAATTCTAAGTTTTTCTTTTCTTTATACAGGTAACTTTTAATTTACATTTACGTATATTTTATTGATTTTTTTCTTAAGGTGAGTTTTTACAGTTATTATATTTCGGTAAGTAACTTTTTAGTTTTAGATTTTTCTTTCTTTAGTTAACCAAATAACCGTAATAACTTCTTTTTCATTAATTTCAGATTCTAGGTTTTTCTTTTCTTTAAACAGGTAACTTTTACTTTACATTTACATATATTTTATTGATTTTTTCTTAAGGTGAGTTTTTTTATAGTTATTATATTTCGGTAAGTAACTTTTTAGTTTTAGATTTTTCTTTCTTTAGTTAACCAAATAACCGTAATAACTTCTTTTTCATTAATTTTAAATTCTAAGTTTTTCTTTTCTTTTATTCTTGTAGGTCTTCTTTTCTTGACTGCCCATACTCAACTAACTCTATTCAACTTAATTCTTTGTCTTCAAACCATTGTACACAAACCTAACTGTATTCTCCTTGATCTTATTTTCTACCTATACCATCCATGCAAAAAAAAACCAATAAACAAACAACCGTACTGTGCCCTTGAAAAGTTATGCTCTCAAATAAATCAACAGAGTCAATGCCCTCTTCATACGTGACCCTGAACCAGTCCTATGGGAATTCCTCCGGTATTCTACTACTCTCTCTCAAAAAAAAAATTTCCCTTTTCCTATAGAAGCTTGCCACCCTTCTACGATCTGTCACTACTACCAATGCCCCATTCCCACCTCAACAGTGCATTGCCTTTTATTAAAAAATTAATAAAAAAACAAAAACAAAAATATGTTGATTTTGCTGAAAAAAAAGAAAAACAATAAAAACATTTTTTATGGATCTGACTACCCGGATAAATAATATTCATTTTTATACATCGTTAACTACAACGTGATAACTGAAAATAGTGGCATTGCCAGAATCAAAATACTAATTTTACTAAAGCATACATTAGCTAAAGTACTGTTTATGAATACCATTTTTTAACAAACGTCTGTTAGCCTTAAAGTGTTTGTTAACTAACGTGTACTTCAAAGCTCAAATAAGCGTTTTTTATGCATACAGCCGCAAATATTTAAACATACAAAAACAAGGAAACGGAAATTAAATAACAAATTCTTTCTTATGAAATAATTATAACAAATTATGTGTCTTTTGTATTAAGTACCTATAATTCTGTGCTAAATTGTCTATGTCTGTTTTGAAATTTATTCTCCTGACATTTGGTACATTAACAATTTCTAACATTTCTAACATATAACGTCTCTTATAGTTTTTTTCTATATCTAATATTGATGCTTCCTCAAACTTTGGATAATGATTATATTTCTTACAATGTGAATATAAGGATGTCTTCTGTGTAGAAATATTCCTATATTTTTGGTCACATTTATGACCAGTTAATCTTGTTTTAAGTTTATTCTTTGTTGTCCCAATATAAACTTTGTCACAGTTCACCTGGTCATTTCCTCCACATGGAATCCTGTAAACTACATCAGATATTTCCATTTTTCCTATTTTATCCTTCATATTGCTAAATAATTTATTTAATGTGTTATATGTTTTGTGTGCAATTTTTTATCTATCAGTGTCATATATTTTAGACTTTCTTAATCTATCTGATATTCCAACAACATAAGTTAATGATTTGTAAATTCTTGGCATCATAGGCATAATTTAGGAAATACTATGGCGGAACCGTAGACTATTCCAACATCGGAACACAACCGCAAGCATGCTCACTGAACCAGGACCATTTATTGTGTTCATTGTGAATGATCCGGCGCACACAACTCAAACGGGGGCCGCGAAACCACAACCACCACAATGCTCCCGAAGAGCACAACTCAATAATCATTCAGAGAACAGTTAAAAGGCTAAAAAGCCAAAATGCTGATGTCTGGGGCTTACTGATTCACGTGGAAATAAAGTGGGGTCGTCCAGTTGGCTCCTGCTAGTTTATTAGGGGACTGGGCTCCACCGGTGACAAATGTAATGACGGTGAGATTCTGTCAAGACATATAAATGTGCCCTCGGGGGGAATATTGTGAGCATATTGCGTGATATGATTTACATCTGCGTCTGGCCATGGTGCCTTAATCAGATGGTGGTCAACCAATGTGCATAAATAGGAACGTCATGCTGTCCTAGGAAGCCAAAGACTAATTCTAGCAACAGGTTTTTCCTAGTTGCAACTTTAATGATTCCAGAGCAGGGCTGCAAATCATCACTCCTTGCTGAAGAGTTGGAGACTATCCAACTCCTGTCCAGAACACATGTCTAGCATGCTCACTGGACTGGATCATTCACCTAGGGTGCCATTAACGGCGAAATGATCCTGGCCACCATATTAAACAACAAACCTGATATGGGGCCGCGAAACCACAACCACCACGATACTCCCATATAGGGGCCAACCTCAATAATCAGCCAGAGAACAGTTAAATATCTAAAGAGACAAATAACGGAACTGTGGGACTTACTGATTCTCGTGGAAATAAAGTGGAGTTCCCAGTTGACCCCTGCTGCCTTCAGGGGGACTAGACACCCTTTTTCCCCCAGTTACACAAGTCTAGATAGTCAAGTATTCTATAAAGACCGATCAATGTGCCCCCGGGATTATAGTGTGAATCGTTTTACATCCGCACCTGGCTATATTGCCTTAATCAGATGGTGGACAAACCACAATTGTATAATTTGGAACGTCATACATGCGTCCTAGGAAGCCGAAGACATAATTCTAAGCAACAGAACCACCTAGTTGCAACTTTAATGATACCAGGGCAGGGCTGCAAACCATCACACCTTGCTAAAGAGTTGGAGACTTTCCAACTCCTGTCCATAACACATGTCTAGCATGCTCACTGGACTGGATCATTCACTTTGCGTGTCATTATCAGTGAGATGATCCTGGCCACCATAATAACCATTATACTGTTATGGGGCCGCGAAACCACAACCACCACAATACTGCCATATAGGGGCCAACCTCAATGATCAGCCAGAGAACTATTAAATGTCTAAAGAGACAAATAATGAACTCGGCGGCTCACTGATCCCCGTGGAAATAAAGTGGAGTTTCCAGTTGTACCCCTGCTGACTTCAGGGGACTGTGCTCCCTTTTCTCCCCAGTTGCGCAGGTCTACATAGTAGCTCTCCATTATTTTTTATTTATTTATCATTAATTGTCTACGGAATTTAACATCCTTGCAGACATTTTAATTAAAATACAATATAAATTATCTTAAATTAACACCCATACAATAATAAATACTACCTTTATATACAACATAAAAATTTGCTCAAATTTAACATACATACAATAAAAACAAATTCTGTAAAAAAAAATATACATAAATGCAAACACCTAGTTGTTCAGCTAAACTAATAAGTTATTCCTTATTGCGCTTACTGACAAATTGTAATCTACGAAATTATAATATTTATTAAAATCTGCACAAATTCTCCTAAAAGGGTCCGCGTTAGCATAATTGGCTCGAAAGAATTCCACTGCTAAAGGTATAAAATGTCGTGTAGGGCGTTGCGGTACATTAAGAGTAATCCTGTTAATAAGTGAATGAGTGGAAACATCGCCAATCATCACACCAAAAATGAACGAAATATTAAGTGCTGTTTTACGACTCTTTAAAGTTGGTAGCTTAATAAGAGAAAGTCTAGCTGAATAGGCAGGTAAGTCCAATGGGTTAAAGTTTAAACCACGGAGGCAAAAAAGCAGGAACTGTTTTTGAACAGATTCGAGAACATCTGAGTATTTTCCATATATAGGGTCCCAAATGACGGATCCATACTCTAGAATAGGCCTGACAAGGGACATATAAAGGCTTTTGGTAACGTATGGATCATCAAACTCTTTAGCCCAACGTTTCACAAATCCAAGTACACCTCTAGCTTTGTTTGCTGTCAAATTGATATGTGCAATAAAATTCAGTTTGGAGTCAAGAAGCAATCCAAGATCTAGTATTTTGTCAACTTCCTCCAAATGATGGTCATCGATATAGTAGCACGCAGTTATCGGTTTTTTTCTAGCAAAGCACATATATTTACATTTCTTGAGATTTAGCTCCATACGATTTATTCTACACCAGTTGTGAAACGAGTTAAGGTCACCTTGGAGGCGTTGCTGGTCGGTTACTTGACAATAACTAAGAAAAACTTTTACACCGTCAGCATACATCAAAATATTGGATGATTGAATGACATCAGGCAAGTCATTAATAAATAGCAAAAAAATGAAGCGGCCCAAGGTGGCTTCCCTGTGGTACTCCAGATAGAACTTTTATGCATCTAGAGGAGGCGTTATTAAAACGAACCATTTGCTTCCTATTTGTTAGGTAAGAGTAAATCCATTTGACAGTTAAATCGGCAAAACCTATTAATTCCAATTTTTTCTTTAGAAGGATATGATTTATTTTATCAAATGCCTTGCTGAAATCAGTATATATAACGTCAGTTTGTTGTTTTTTTTTAAAATCCACGATGTATAATTGTTGAAAAGTGTAAAAGATTTGTTATGACCATATATGTATGTGCCCCGGAAACCGGTGATCTTTATATTCTATGAACATTTCCCTAGTTGCTTATTTATTGAAATTTCAATTGAATGCTGTATTTCTTTTCAGCCGCCAATAAAAACTTCGCTATCTTCCTGGTGCCATAGATATAGATCTCACATCCATACAGGATGCTCATTTCCATTAGTAGCTTCCCATTCTTTATTATTATTATATTAAAAATTAAATAAAAAGTAATAAAATGAAATAAGTATGATGTTTTAATTTTTTAAGCTAATAGAGATGGAGGACATTTGGGCGACATTATATTTCGATATTAATTCCCACGTTTCTAATTTATTCTACATGAATAAAATTCAAGTTGTTAAAAAAGGGTGTGCGTTTTAAGCCAATTTATTTCCTAACCTGAAATTTTTTTGACAATTTATGTAAATATTTTTAAGTCACTTAATCAACTCTTAAAAGAAAAATATGTCACGTCATTTACAACAGATTTATAACAGCTTTAAATACCTGGCTAATTAAGGGTTCATAAAACTAGAAAATTCTTTTAGTAAAATTTTTTTATTATTTAAAACAAGAGAATTTCATCAACTTTTCAGTGGTTTTAAAACAAAAATAATATTTTAAGATAACGATATTTAACTACACATTTAATCGAGAAAAATACAGTTATCTGCTTAATAATACTAGTTTTTGTTATACTTGATTAATAAGGCATATTTTTAATGTATTATTCGTACAAACATTATGTAAAAATAATACGCAGGATAACAAATATCTTAGTTTAAATCCTCTAGCTTCTTTCAAATGACTACTGTGTGTGTTAATGTGATAGCACGAAACTTTTACTCTTATGAGATGATGTCATAGTTGTACAAAAACTATTTTTTAATTGAATAGGGTGGATATTTCAAAACAACATACATTTCAACGAGTCTTAAACATGTATATGTGAAAAAATTGTCTCGCCTAAATGGAGACAATAAGGGTGACACAATGGCAGCTTTTATCATTTTAGCAAACGTGCTTTCCCATCTGAATTGGTATGCTGGCGTCGAAATTTTAATTTTTATATAAAAGGCTATAACTACCATTATAACAACTACACACATTAAAAGACTACTGAAACTTATAAAAATTTAAATAAAATTTCTAACAAACACCACAAACAAACAGTGCAAGCCATAAATCTAAAAGCAGTCAATAAAAGAAATTTTATTTAATTTAATTTACGTTAATTTGTGCTTGATTCCTTTAATAAATATTTTCCTTAAAAAATATATTTGAAATGTATTACTGCGGGCTAAAGCATATCCATATGACCATTTCACTACAGGTCATATAGATTTCTTCAGTGGATTGTACCCCAAATTTTGTATAGAAAATTCAAGGGTCTTATATCGTAAGCCAAATTGATTAAATGAGAGTTCTTGTTTAAACAGCAAAGCAAACAAAAAAAACTAAACAACACTTCTATACAAACACACAGCAAACATTTTAAAAACAAAAACACTTTTTACTTTCAATTTTGTGTTGTATTGTGTTTTTAGCACAAAGGAGCGCAAATTAGTTTGGCGAAAGAAAGGTAATGCATTTGACAAATCCTGTTTCATACCAACAGTGAAACACGGTGGTGTTGATGTAATGCTTTAGGTACTGTATGTCAAAAAGTGAAACGGCAAACATGGAATTTCTAGAGACAACGATGGTGGATAAAAACAAATATTTGGACATTTTAAAATGCAATATGAAGTGCTGAAAAGTTGGGATTAAATAAGGATTTTTATTTCCATTATGACAACGATCCCAAGCATACTGCAGAAATCGTATGCCTCTGGTTATTATATAATGCTTCAAAACAGTTACACTCTCCTTCACAATCCCCCAATTTCAATCCAATAGAGCATTAATGGGCTATTTTGGTAAATAAAATTCGAAAACACAAAATATCCAGTATTCAACAGCTCAAAAGCTACATCATATTAGGCGAGTGGACTGAAATAACGCCTAAAGAGACGGTAAAACTACAATGAAAAACAATCAAACAATCCCTTGAAGTTGTCACACGTTTACGTCTATGGTCAATTGAGAGCAAGCGCGGCATCCATTTTGCAGACAACTTTCTGAAACCCAGCTGAACATTTAAAATCGAAACTACACTGCCACATGAAATCCCCATGGCATCAACAATCTATTGCACTTTTACTCTTCGGTCGACCAATATCATATCGTGGATTTTTTCGGCATTTTCTGATGTGCTGACCTCAATTGGCCGTCCAGAGCGTTCAGCGTCATTTGTACTTGTGCGACCACAACAAAAGTCAGTAAACCACTTTTTTCACCATTGAAGTCGATAATGCATAGTCTCCATTGTATTTCTCTAGTTAATAACTAAAATCCTGATTAAACCATGTTGCTGAATGGGCATAAAATAATTTATTTATTCTTTATTGTGTTGAATTTTGCTTATTTAATTTGGTAAATTTTTAAGTTGAAATTATAATTGTTCACTTGGGCGCTCTGTGAGTAGCCTAAATGCTAGACAAGTAATAATTCTACTAAAATTTATTTGAAAACAGAATTTAGTTGTCAAGAAAAAAGCCCAGTGATATAAACGCTTTTCGTTTAAAATTTGGAAGTGGTTAAGTGGTTAAATTCGCCACCTTAAGAGCTCACGCCGCAGCCGACGTTAGAAACTATTTAAGTCACTATTTTATACTAGTTTTGTCTAATACCGTCCTGTGCCATATATCACACATGTGATTTGCATTAAATTGCTGGCATTGTTACAGTGAATTCAATTTCGTACGAAAATCGCTTTAAAATAATTCAAATTCGCTATGAAAATGGTGTTTCTGTTAAAGTTACTTTTCGTCCTTCATAAAGTTACAATTCGTAATCACCCGTCTGAGACTGAGTCGACAGGCTCAATACAAAATGAGCGAACACTAATGCGTGCTCGACCGGGTCGTTTAACTGAAAACATCGCAGCCGTGAGCCACAGTATTGAATCAGATACATATTTGTCAATTCCTCGACATTCGCCACCACATGGCGAATTTTTCATAAAGATTTGACTTTGCAGCTTTACAAGGTTCAACTGGTGCAAAAATTGAAGCCGACCGGCCATTCACATCGTTGCAGATTCGCTCAATTCATTCAAGAACAACCGGCTGGTTTTTCTGAAAGAATCATTTTTTCGTCTGGAGGCGTGATTGTGCCTTTTTTTTCGAAGATGAGGCTGGAAATGCGGTAAGGGACAATCATGTTATCACGAAATGCTAACAACTCGATTTTGGCCTATTATTAACGACGTGGATATCACTGGCATGTGGTTTCAATAGGACGGTTCCACATGTCACACAACCGAAATTCCGTGATCGCATAATTTCATGACAATCAGCAGTTAAGTGGCATGCCGGATCGTGTGATTTAACACCACTGGATTATTTTTTGTGGGGCTATGTTAAGGCCAGAGTCCATACAGAGCCGAACGAATGGATTTCAGCCATAAAACTCAAAATCCGTGATGTGATTAGCGAAATAGAAGCGCCATTTTGCCAAAAAGTGATTAAAAACTCTGATGAAAGAATCGACATCTGTTTGCGTAGTCATGGTAAACATTTGCCAGATATCATTTTTGGAATCATCTTAATCTAACTTTTTTGTTTTATTTTGTTGTATAAAACAAACTTCTGGCTGAAAAACAATTAAATTCTGATTACAAAATCACAATTAAAATTAAATTTAAAGTGCACTCAAAATGCCAATAAACCAAACAACAAAAACGAACGTAAACAAACAACATGTGGGTCATTGCTTTAATTTTATTGAAAAAAAATGTAAACTGATATAATTTGTAAAATAGTTTTATAATTAAATGAATTTGACCCTTCAATAAAATTTACAACTGAAAGGGAATGTGATGCTAAACTTCCATATTTAGACACTTTAATAATAAGAAGAAATAAAGAATTAGTTATAGATTGGTACCAAAAACCAACTGCTTCAGGTAGAATTATTTATTATTATTCTAAACAAAATAAAAGAATTATTATTAACACGTCCAATAATTTAATAGAGAGAATTTTAACAATTAGTGACAAAGAATTCGATATAAAGAACAAAGAAAAGATTAGAAATATTTTAACTGAGAACAATTTTCCAATACGATTAACTAATAGGTTAATTAATCAATTTAATAATAGGAGGAAAAGAGTTAATGGTAGTGGAACGGAACCGAAAATATATAAATCGATAACTTATATACCAGTCTTGTCTGAAAGAATAGAGAATTCAAAAATTTATGATACAAATAAATACAAAATGGCATATAATGGCATACAAACACATCAAATAGGTTGTTTAGTAAAACTAAGGATAAAATTCAAAAATTAAATATGTCCAATGTAGTGTACAATATTCCTTGTAACGGTAATGATAAGAAGGATTGTAATAAGGTTTATGTAGGCACAACAAAAAATAAATTGAAAACTAGGATCGCAGGACATAGGTCAGACCAGAAAGTTAATCACTATCCTAATTTTGAAAATGTTTCAATTTTAAATTTAGAAAATAATTATAAACGTCGTTATATGTTGGAAATGTTACAAATAATTAAAGTACCATTAACCAAAAGAATAAATTTTAAAGCAGATACGGAGAATGTAGCACAAAATTATAGACATTTAGTGCATAAAATTATAAAACAAAACTCTGTATCTGCATAATATTAATAATTAATACTTTAATTTTTGTAACGTTTGGTCATTAAATTTATGTTTTAGAACTTATTTGTGAAATACTATTGTTTTGTAAATTTGTTCTGTATTTTCAAAATTGTTTTTCATTTAAAAATTTTTTAATATTGAAAATTTGTTTGTATGTATGTAAAACAAAAAAATTTTTCAATTTGTCGTTTTTTATTGTTTTTTGAAAAAATTTTTTGATTATTTTGAATTTGTTAATCAAAAAATGTTTTCAATTTGTTTGTTCATTATTATTTTTGTTTTCCTGATGATGCCAACCAACGGTGTGGCGAAATATCGAAATAATAATAAAAAATAAAAGTTTTTTAAAAAAATTTTTATTAAATTGACCTAGTGCTTTATAATTAACTACTAAAAAATATTAAAAAGGTCAAAAAGCTATAATTATTCACCCCTATCGTGAATAGTTTTTCCCTCGAAATATTTTCCCTTTTCCCTAAATTGCAATCGTGAATAATTTTTCCCATGAAATGTGTTCCCTTATTGTAAAATGTAATTCAGTGGGGAATAACATGCACAAAATTGTTCACATTAAAAAAATTCCCCTTATCGTGAACGTCTTTTTAAAAATTGTTTTTTCCCTTTTCTGTATTATTTCGTTCACTTTGTTTTCTTTGGGGAAAAGGATAAAAAATGTAAGTAATTTTTATTTTTGTTTTTAATATTTAGATTATTGACAGTTATTTTTTAGGTCTAAATCGATCAATAAAGTGCAAAGCGACATCCTTCTCAATAGGATGCAAAATAACAGACCCATTGCATGTAGCTTTGTGAAACTTCCAAAAGATGTGGTGGCCGAATTCTGGAATTCTCTTGTAGAAGAACTAAATAGTGCTGGTCCTCCTATAAAAGGAGTATTTGAATGGAAAAAGGTAGTTTTACTTTAAATATTGTACATTGTTGTCGATGTCGATACATATGTATAAACTTTTTTTAGGTATGGATAGACCAAAAAAGATATGTTCGGTCAAAAGCTGCCGCTAATTTGAAAAGCCAACGGGGAACAGGAGGTGGCCCCAACCAAACTAAAAGTTTGTCGGTTAGCGAGCAATGTATCTATGAACTAATAGGAATGAAAGAGTCTGTAGAAGGCTTAGAAAACTGCTTAAGCTTTGGTTTGCCGAAAGATATTTTTGAAGGCGATAAAAGTGAAGCAGCGACAATTTCCCATGAAATTAATGAAGTGCCCTCCTGTTCAACACTTTTGACTCCACCTTCATCAGACGCCACAAAAAACGAAGAGTTCAGTGACAAAAAGGCTTTACCCACAAAGCGAAGAAGAATTGACTCACACGAAAAATTTACGACTGCTCAACTTATAGCAGAAGAGTTAAAATCTCAGGAAAACTTGTGCTCCAAAATCGTAGAATTGAGCGAGTCACTTCAAAAACATAATAAAGAAATTGAAAATATGATGAAAAGGGTATATCGTGCCTTAGAAAAAAACAACGATTTAAAATCTGAAAATATAAAGGAGCTGCAGCGACACAATTTAGTTATTGAAAACCTTCGCAAAAAAGAAGTTGCAAATAAAGTAGAAAAAAATACTAAATTGATAGAAATCGAAGAAATGAAGCTTCAACTATTGCAGAAAAATAAATAAAAAATAGTAATTTTGTTAGCAATAAGTGCTGAATTCTTATTTTATTATTGTTTATTTTTAATTCTCTAACGGATCTCTAAAAAGTATAAACCTGAATTGTCTTTATTTCATTATTTTTTTAATTTAATATTTTAATAAATGCTTATATATGTACATACATAAATATATGAATTAATTATAAATTAGAATGTTAATTATTAATTATTTATTTATATTTTTTATTATTTTTGTATTTGTTCATAATGAATTTGCAATATTATTGCGAATTCTTTGAGCAGCAGTCAGATACCTTTCCCGTTCGGTTGAATTTATATAAGCCGCTGGAGGGACTTCAATTTGGTTAGAGACCTCTGTTGCATTAATATTATTTCCGCATTTATATGTTATGCAAATATTATGCAACGCTACGCAAACATTTGTGATTTTGACTGCTTTCTTTGGCTCATAATAAAGTTCCCTGGCGCCAAGTAAACACCTCCATCTGCCTTTTAAAACGCCAATTGTTCTCTCTACAATATTTCTGCATTTGGAATGTACATCGTTAAACTTTTGTTCAACAGAGCCCGATGTCGCAGTTCTGTATGGCGTTAACAACCATGGCTGTAGAGGATATCCGGCGTCACCTACAAAATATTTATAAAAAGTTTATTTTACTTATGTACATACAGCTACTTATATAAGTGTGTATTTGTTTACTTACCTAAGAGCCATACTCGGTGTCCTTTTTGTAAATAATTTTGCTCCATGACACTTCTACAAGGACTTGAATTCCACACAAATGAGTCATGACATGCTCCTGGATGTGTGGCATCTACAAATCTAATTTTCATTTGGCTATCACATATCTGAAAAAAAATTTAAAAGTCATCACTAAAAACAACTTAAATGTATAAACACAAAAAACTTACAAGTGCCGCATTCAAGCTATAGAATCCTTTTCGATTGTAGTACAAGTGTTTATTTTCTATTGGTGCTACAATATTGATGTGAGTTCCATCGATACATCCCATAACACCAGGTACTCCGAATTTGCGATAGAACTCTTGGGCTATTTCTGCACTTTCTTGCTCGGTGGGATAAGTTATCCACTTACCACAAAGTTTTTTCTCTAAAATATCTAAAACTTGAGATAATATTTCAGAGAAGGTTGATTGTGCCACTCCAACTTCGTAATCCCTGGCTACACCTTTCTGATATCCACCTTCTGCAAAGAACCGCAGGCAAGAGCAAAGTTTAATTAGTGTAGTAATGCCAAATGATTTTTTTGTTGATGGTAGGTTACGGTCAAGCACTTCCAGAATATATGCAAAAGCCGCTTTGTTTACTCTATAATGTTGAATAAATCTAATGCAAAAGTTATTGGAGAAGTTAATTTGTTAAGGTAATTATGTAACTTACAACGTATCGGGTAGTTCCAATGGGTTGGATTCATCCCGCAATCGTCTACGAACAATACGCTGTTCTCTGGATTCTTCTTCCTGAAGTAAAATTAAAGCACCGGTTCTAAACATTTTTTCATAAATTAAATAATTTTTCTGATTTTTTTACTTTTAATCTTCTTTCTTTTTTTGCATTCACTGAGAACTAATAGCGGAAATAATTTTTCATGGGAGATTCACGATACCATTTTTCCCTTCGAGGGAAATGAAAATTTCATGGGAACAAAAATTTCATGGGAGATTCCCGATAGGGGTGATTATATAGTTTTATAATTTGTTTACTTTAGTATCAAGAATGTTTTCATGTTTAGTATAAAGCAAAAGAAAGTTTAATAGGAATCAATTTTAATGATTGAACGCTTAAGAAATAAGTCCATGAAAAAATGGGATCCTACAATTTCTAAAAATATTATTTTTCATTCTGATTGGCATTTTAAATGACAATGTTTGGCTCTATTATGAAAAGGAATGGGGAAAAGAATTATGCATTTGAAATTGAAAAATAGGCCTGAAACTATGCTTCATAAAAATTTCACTTCATAGCCATAGTCTTCATAAAACTTAAATTGAATTAGAAGAACTCATAAAGCCTTTAGAGTTCAAATTCGTAGTTGTTTTTTATATTTGTTTTATTTTATGTACATATGTATGTATGTATGTATGTCATTGATTTTCAATGCCCTGTATAACTTAACTGTAACAAATTAAGCAACAGTTTATTTTATTACCCGCGTACTTCTCAGTGATCTTCACAAAAATCACCAAAAATAAATGTTCTTAAAATTCATGCATATTCACTAAAAAAAGATCGTTACCTTATCGTATTGTTTGTTCTCGTAATTACTCATTCTTAGTGTACGGTATTTTGTTTGTGTATAATCTCCAAATACGATTAAGAAATATTTGTCTATTTTATACTTTTTATAGGGAATGTACTGTTTTTGTTCTGATCTTATTTACTTCTTTTTATCAAACACTGTCAAAACTGTTAATGCAAATGGCTTTAAAAAATGAAGAGATAAGATATATATATATATCCTGGTACCGACTCCAATACGGATAACCGAAATACACGGTTAATATAGGTTATAGTAAAACATACAGAAATTTATTTGTTTTTTATTTATTTTTATTTAAACAAACGATTTATGTGACTACAGATTCAAATATATCACATATTTTTATACAAAATATACAACTCGTGATAGAGAATGCAAAATCAAATATGTATGTACATACAGTCAACAAAAAAAAAACTTGTACAGTTACCAACTCAGAATAAAAAATCAAATTAATAAAAATATGGGAAGAAAGAAAGGTTTATTAAACACAAATTAAAGCTTGAGATCCATATTGTAAATGTATATGAAAATTGGTTTTGTAATGCTTCTATATAACGAGAAAAATAACAACAACAAAAATATGTCAATTTTCTTGGACAAAAAAAAACTTGTACACTTTTTATTTTCTTGCACAAAAAGTCTCGTTACAAATCTTTTACTCAAGATTTAATTATGTAAATCGAATTTGAAGTTAGGCAATTTAACTAATTGGTAACGCGTTTCCAAATATTGGAAAAGAAAATGGAGAAGAAAACAAATTTGAAAAGATTTAAAAGAACCGATTATAAATCTATGGAAGGAAAATAATTCAATACGTAAAAACGGGAAAATAGTTAAAAAAGCACACCGTACCGTGCACTACGTAATAAAAACCTTCCAAAAAAAAATAATTCTCTAGAAAGACCTAGTACAAGTGGTTGCCCCAAAAAAACAAATACTCCTCCGATTGAGCGAAAAATATTATATTTTGTGAAGAAAAATCCAAAAGTTTCTGTTAAAGAACTTAAAAACTCTAAAATAGCTGGTGTGACTCCACACACGGTAAGAAATTTCCTCAATTTGACAGATTTGTATGAATATGCAGCTCGCAAGAAACCACTCTTTTCCAAATTAAATACCCAAAAATGCCTACTGTATGCCAATGAGTGTATTCACAAAGACAATGCTTTCTGGGAAACCGTTATTTTTACAGACAAATCTAAATTTAATATATTTGACAGCGACGGACGGAGATTTGTATGGAGAAAGAAAAGAGAAGAATCCACGTGATATAACACATACTGTTAAATACGCTGATAGAAATGCAATGGTTTGCGGTGCTATCGAGTGCAAATGGAGTGGAAAACCTTGTTTTTGTAGAAGGAAACAGGAACAAAATGGATTATTTACATATTTTAAAAAACAATTTGGCTCAATCTGCTTAAAAAATTGATTTGGGTAATAGCTTTGCATTCGTCCAAGATAACGATCCAAAGCACTCAGCCCTTGTAGTAAAGGAATGGCTGCTTTATAACATAAAACAAGTATTGCCTTATTCTCCACAAATCCCAGATTTAAACCAGATAAAGCATTTGTGGTCATATATGAGAACTAAACTAAAGGATTACCAGATTTCTAGCAAAAAAACCCTAAAAATCGCCGTAAAGGATATATGGAGTTCTATTCCTGGAGACGTTACAAAAAATCTAGTCCATTCAATGATGAAAAGATTCTTGGAGGGGTTTTCTTTATCTGTGTTTTTTAGTTAAAAAGTTTAAAATTGAAAAAAATGTAAGTAGAAAATGAGATAGAATGTTCAGAAACGATAAAAAAAACACTTAAAATTATTTTTAATTAATTTATTTAATTAAATTAATTTTTTTTTTTTGTTGTAAATTGTTAATTTTTGTACCCGAATATGATGTGTTTTTTATGTGTTACAGGTCAAAATCAACAACACCGCAGCAATGTGAAAAATTGGCAAATTTAATGGCATCCAAAGCAGACATTGCATGTGGATACAACCAGCGATTAAAGGAAGAAGTGGCAGTGTTCTGGGAGGAAGTTGCAGGAGTCCTCAATGCACTAGGTCCTCCAACAAAAAATTCTTATTTTTAATTATGTTTACATACAACTTTTTGTATTAAATTTTACATTTGTTTATGAAAATGGTAACAAACTTGCTTATTTTGCTATTTCATACAGCGTTGCTATTAATTTTGTAAACATTGTTGTCTTCTTCTTTTTCTTTCGATTCCATTTTACTTCAGAATACCAATTTACCAATTTTCGATCGCAACGGAACTGAATGCGGAGACTTAATCGAAACGCAGAATAAGGGTGAGTAAATTAGACCAAACATTATGCAGGACCTGCCAGGATACAGTGTAACGTGCAAACGTGGTCATTTGTACCAGTACAGTGTAGTGTCAATTATTTGTTGTGATTGTCTATGCAACCGTTTATTAAATTCTTTATGAGGTATCACATGTCACTTTAAATGATTCACACAAGCAGCAATGTATTGGCTGCAAACTAACTAAACATACAGGCATTCCAACCTGGACAATGCACATTTATTTAGTTGTGAACTTACAAATGTATTTCCTTGCAAATATGAATACATGCAACCGCATTTTTGTCACGCTTCATATTCTGTCTGGGAAAACAGTTTATCAAAATATTTTGTCGAATTATTTCCCCACACACTTGGAATAAAAATATTCGATAATAATAATTGTAAGCATTTTTCTATAAACAAATTAGAAGTAAGAATTAGTTTTATAAGCAGAACAATTTTTAAAGAAAACACATTCAATAAACAAAACTTTTAGGATTCTCAATTGGGAAGCTCTAAGACGAAAAATGAAAATAAAACAGTTGTTTTCTTTTAACAATTTACAACAGCATCCCAAAAAACAGCTGCTACGCTGATTTAACAAATTTAATTCAATTTGTTTGCTGCCTGCACATAAACCCTTTTGCAGAATTTACTTGCGGTAATTGCATTTAAAACTTCTAATCGCTCCCTGGTCCATGGGGCTGAATCAAAGATGTGCTGCAGTTTGACGGAATATATTTTACTACCACATTTTATGACGTCATTTTGCTTGCAACTGAGTGAACTGGACAGTTGTCTAATAAAAACCGAATTTTACAATTTCTTTCTAAACCATTAAACAACTTAGCGGAAATATGGCAATAATTTCTGCAGGATTTTCTAGTGCCTGTAACTTTGAAGCTGCAGCATTACTTCTAGCAGCTGAGGCAAAGCCAAGCAGATCTTGCTGAGTCAATGCATGGAGAGAGTCTCGTGACTCTGGTGGAAATATTCAGTTCCTCCTCAAGGAATACAACTTGTTTTTTGATGAAGAAACATATACTTCATTCCTGCGGATGGACCAGAGGTATTTTTCATTAATATTGAGCTACGTCAAATCAGATATTGAGCGAACCTACGCGAAAATGTATTTCAGTTGAGTAAAATTTGTTTGTCACATTAAGGTTCTTAGCGATAGGGGAAACTTTTAAAGAATTGCCAAAAATAGTAATTGTCTGCACCGTATTTAAGCTTAGCTGTCATAGAAGTATGTAGTGTAATTTACATAAACATGAAAAATGAATCTTTAAAGGTACATGCATATGAATTTATGTCGTCACACAAAATTGAAAAGGCCGTTCAGAAACCAGTAAAAGTTTTTACATGTGACCAGTAATATTACTGTTACTGAAATAACCGAAAAAACTTTTACTGGTTACTGATATTGCTCTGCAAAAAAGAAAACACAAAACCTGTGTTTTCATAAGTGTATATGTATTAGTTTTGTTCTGCTGATGCGGGGTTGAAGCTGGTTGAAAAATTATGCCAACCAAAAACTGCTCTCTGCACCGAAAATGCCTACAAGCTGCCATATTAGACCAGCACAACTAATCTAGTGTGAATTGCCTCTATAAGATTTCTTAGAAAGCTACGCAGTTTATAAAACACACAATAGGCCTTTTCGTTTACTTTTTTACTGATAATTATTTTCTGTTAAAATTTAAACAAATCATCTTCGTAGCAATATCTTTCACAATTTAAATTATATTTAAACTAGAAAGTTTGAAATGCATTATAAAAACTTAGAACGTATTTTAAAAAAATTTTTAAGGAAAATGCAATGCACTTTTAAGGAAAAGAAGTTATAAAATGTGGTAATATTAACACAGAGAATCAAAAATAAAAACAATATGATTGCCTCTTTTTAGCAGAAGTTCATCGAAGCTGAAATAGTATTGGTAAATTTACTAATAGCAAATTAACTAGGTGAAAGTATTGATCGGACATAAAGAATACCGATTAAGTAACATCGTTAAAATGTTTGCCCATAAATGTTTAGTATTTCAGCGATCGAGATTTATCTTTAGCTATGCACTATATGGCAGCAGCTTAAGATTATTGAATCAGTAATATAAAATTATTAATTGGCCAAATAAAACAAGAACAACAAGATTATAATAAGTATTTCAAAATAAATCTCTGATCTGACTTGTTAACACATCTTCATGATTCCAAACCCCTTCATGTTATCTTCAAATTGCAGATAAATTTTAAACTTTTAATACATTTTCCTTAAGTTTCTTGAGCCGGTATTTGATTTCCTTTTAATGAAAAAAAAAACGATTATAATTTATGAATTATTTTAATTAAATTAACCAAAAATGTATTAATCTTTTTAACGGTCTTTTTAATTAAATTTAACAATATATTCTTTCAATATTTCGCTTTCCTTTGGAAAGCTTCTTTAGGAAATTAATTCTTATAAAAATTATATACAAATACAAGCGTAAAATTATATTTTCTCTTAATCAACACTAACGCTAGAAATTATAAACATCCATTTTTTACTTGTACGTCTTAATTACAATTAAAATTGTAAGACTACTAAATTTTGCTGTATAAACATATGGCTTTGCATAGTCCCTGTTTACACGCTTCAGCTTTTGTTGATCATTGTTTTTTATAAAGTTGACGTAATGTCTACACGCAGCAATTTGTGTCAACAATTTTCGTGTTGTGCTCTACCTCAAAATTCGTACTTTTTGAAGTTTTATTTCATACAAGTTGTGAAAATATAGAGTTGAAACAAAAGGTTTATTGAAAAAAATGGATGTAAAAGAAAAAATTTATATACTGGAGTCTATAACTGACTGCATTGGAGAAGTCACTGCATGGGATTCTGATGACGGTAAAAAAGATGGAATTTTGAAAAAATTTTTGATTTTTTTGATTAGTTAGTTAGTTAACGATTTTTTCATTTTTTGATTAACTGTTTATATACTTTTTTGTTTATCCTGAAGATGCCAACCAATGGTTTGGCGAAATATTGAAACATAATAAAAATTTAATTTTAAAAACTTTTTATAAAATAAAAACCTAGTGCTTAATAATAAAAAACTAAATATATTTGTCATTAATCGTAATTATTAACGACAAATGTGTTTTTAAAGATAAAAAAGGTTGTAAAGATCATAAAATATTGTAAACAGCCTAATACTGTAAACACATTATTATCATCTACGGGAATTTACTTGGCTTAAAAGAATATTAGAGAATATTTATTACTACAGAAAACAAGTTTATGCATGAGCATCCCTAACTCCGACAATTTTATGACGAAATTTGAGCAATCCTTTTTAACAATGAAACAGAGAATAAAGAGGAATGTCAAAAATGCAAAAAATACAACTTTGTGTATATGATTACGAATTGAAACACAAAACGAAATTCCCGAGTACAAGCAGCTCCGTACTGTAGTGAAATAGAAACATTTTCAATTTTTATACCTTCTCTTTATTTCTGATGAATAAATCAAAAGTTGAAGCGTGTAAATAGAGACATACTAAACAGACATTATTCAGACTTACATACAGTGGCACGCAAAACGACATTTTCGCTAAATTATTTATACAAAACTCAAACTTAGTTTTAAGACTTTTAACTATTTTTCTGAAAAAATACAACTCTGAGTTCAAAGACCCAAAAAAATATGTCAGAGTTACAACATAGATGTAAAATCAACTTTGTAAATAGCGAGTGTAACTTTAGGAGAAGAAAAATTATAATCGATTAATATCAAAAACAACATAAATCATATGGAGATATTGGAAAAATAATATGTCGTAATCGTTTAACGGAGAGAAAATTTGTTCAAAGAAAGATAAAAGAAAACGGCGTGGAACTTATGCCTGCAAGAGGTCGGCCATTTAAGCTGGGCGAACAGGATAAATGGTATATTAAACATATTATGGAAAAAATCCATTTACCAGTGCTCCAAAAATAGCTGCAGAACTTGAAATATATGAAAATATAAAAGTTTTACCTGATACTGTGCGACAATGTTTGAAAAGTCAAGGCTTTTTATCATATTGTTACGGATGTGTCTTAAGTTTTAAAATAAAATAATTAAGCAATAAAGCGAACTATTGGGTATGTTATTTACGAACTGCGTGGCTTGCTAAGAAAACTTATGGTACAACAACAAAATTTCTAGTTATAAACTGCGTAGAAATTTTGTATACGCTAACAACAACAATTTGATATGCTGTTTACTAACTGCCTGGCATGCAAGACAAAAAAAAATAAATTTCTGTTTAATAAGTAAACGCGCAAGACAACAACAAACATGTATGCTGTTTACCATCTGCGTAGTTTTCTAAGAAAACTTATCTACACGAGACAACAGCAAATATTTTGAAATAAATCCCAAGCAGAAACCTTTTTAGCATAAAAACAAAAATACACACAGACATACAGGAGCCTATACATCGAATAAACAACATACAACAATAAAATGTGATACAAAGGGAGTAGAAGATTCTTAAATTTTCTATAATATATAAAAAAGGGCAGCGTCTGAGTGGATAGTCAGCCAGTGTAAAATAAAACCTCATTCATAAAAGACGTGCATCTTAAGTAAATTGTTTTGCAGTGTCAACCTTGTGTAGTTGAAATAATAAACTTGTTATTAATTTAAAAACTCTAAAAACTGGTGTTATTTATTTTGCTATAAAGAACTCACAACAAAACGTTTATAAAAGGTATAAACGTAACAATATGTTCCAAGTAAAAATCATGCATAAACAAAGTCAACAGACAAAAGCGCATAGGCTTCACAAAAACTTATATTAGTTAGCCTTAAGAGTTTTGCGGCAAATTAATGTTCAGAAAAACATGAATGATCGGTCGGCTTCAATTCCTGCACTCGTTAAACGTTGTAAGGCTTTAAAGTCAAATCCTTATGCAAAATTCGCCATGCGGTGATTTTGGATACCCTAATTATTGAGAACGTCGAGGTATTGACAAATTTGGATCTGCTTCAACACTGTGGCTCACGGCTGCGATGTTTTCATTTGAACGACGTGGTCGAACACACGATGGTGTTCGCACATTTTGTATCGAGGCTGTTGATTCAAATTAAGGAATCAAATTCTTAATAGAGGTCTCAGAAGGACGACTACGTTTTCTGAAAATATCACGAATTTTACGAATGTAATGTAACTTTAACAGAACCACCATTTTCATAGTGGACAGCTATCACTTCCAGCAAGGCAACGACCTGAAGCATACAGTTCACAACGTGAAAATGTGACTTCTCTCAACAATCTACATATGCATATGTACATACAAAGTGCTGACCGCAAACCAATTGAGCTCATATGGTAAATTTTAGAGAGAAATGTACAAAAAACACGAAATTTGAAGAATAGAGGAATCTAAATTCGAAAGTCACAAAAAGCAGGTTAGAAGCTGTGTTTAAGTGTAAAGGTTTCCGCAACAAAATGTAAAATTTTCGTTAATTTTGTTAGATTTTATACTAAATTTAATTAATATTAATGGGTGTGTCGTTATTTTCGCTGTGTCAATTTGTCCACAAACAAAATTATTTTTTAAAATTTTTCGTATTTAATATTATAAAGTTCTTGATTTTTTGTATAATACCTACAAGTTTTTGTTTTTGAGTGTTGAAATTTGTTTTTCATTTTTAAATAACAAATGTTAGCGGAATTCAAATAAAATGTTGTTGTGTTCTTAATTTTGCGTGCAACTGTATATAAAAAATATGTATAACAAAAGCTGTGCCTTTATTTTAAGCAATAAGTCGCTGATCTCATTTTAACTTTTTGCTGTTATTTTGGAAACATTTTTCTAGCTTTATGGTTGATTTAATTGCATTGAATCACCAAAAGGTATGAATAAATGAAATATGAAATTGTGTTTTTATTATCATATGTCTTATATTTTACACTCTGTTTTCGTTTACTATATGTATGTAAGTATGTATATACACATGCTCTTAATTTAACTTTAGTTCCACTGCATTTACTTAAATATCCACAACTCATACAAATAAAAACAAATACTAAATTAAACCAAAATAGCATCAAATTACCAGCAAACAACGTTTTCCGCCAAACATTTACACATTTTGATTATTTCTGTGTGGTTTCCTTTTACAAAAAATATTTTTATCGTAAATATTTACTTTCTCTTTTGCAAAAACAAAACCGCTCGACAATTAAAGCAACCGACAAGTTCTGAGCATAAATCGTTACTGGCACAGGCTAAGCAGACATGAAGAAACTGACACATAGAAAAAATTAAATCAAGTTTTCTCAGAGTTCTCAAGAAAGAGACAAATATAGTGAAAGATAGTACAAATATAGTATAAGAAAATGGAAAAATAAACAAAACAAAAACTTGAAGAACAACAAGTATTAAACAATTTTTGCAGCAAAAAGTAATTTTATTTCTTAAATTTTTATTAATACACGATAAATGAAGTGAAAATGTGATTTTAATTCGTTTCATAAGTAAAGTAAAACATATAAAAGTAAAAATATTATGAAACATGCAGTGTTTTATGAACGCAAAAATGGTGCACTGTGACGGAAATACATTGTTTGTTAACAAACAATATAAAAGAAAATGTTAGAAAAAAGGTTGTATTTATCTGGTGAAATTATTCTTAAATATTGCGCAGTACACAATTTGTTTGCTCCTGCGCTATTAGATTGGCTGCTCAAAGTTGGCTGATCTTACGAAGCTGATAATTATGTGTTTGAAGCGGAACTTCCAAATGATGAGTGCAAGCAATTTTACTTTTCTCAAAACAGGAATCATTAGGAATAATTAGTAGTTTACAACCACCTCAACCTAAGCAGCCGTACACATTATAAAAAGTTAGTGTGGTAAATTCTCTTCTAAATTGAACTTATTAAGAAATTCACTGATTTTTAATTTTAGAAAAGATTCTATTTGGGCAAAGAATCAGTGAAAACCCAAGTGTGCAAGGGAGCATGCTACCTCTATGTTAAGTGTTGCTGATAATGTTGCGGATAATGATTCCTAAAACTTGAATCTTAACAGTGTAGTCTGTGGTTACAGGCCAAAGTAACTGTATAAAGTAATTATTTTATTAGGTACAAGGCATATTTAACCAAGTGGCACGTTCATTTGTATAAAAGAATTGGTTTCATGTACAAATATCCAAGAAGCTTGTCGACATATACTCATACACTAAAATGTATCTACTATTACTATTTATCGACATGCAAGTACGTATGTACACCCAAAAAAGATTACGCTTTCCGCATGATTTACAGTTTGATGATTTAGTCCCTGTTCACACGCTTCAACTTTTGTTAGACCCCTTTCAGACAGGCAAATTTTACTTTGCAAAGTTTTGATTTTATGTGAGAGCGAGGGAGAAAGCATGATTGAGAGTACAGACTTTGATATACTCGCAAAGTTGCTTTGTTTTTCTTTCGTCGCTTATACACAGTTGTACTTATACACAGATTACATTACAGATTACATTGACTAAAACAAAATTTGTAAAAGAAAACTTTTTGTGTTTGAACACCAAAGAAAGTTTAAAAGAAAATTAAAAAAACTTTGTCAAAGTAAAATTTGCCTGTCTGAAAGGGGTCTTACTCAACTTTTGATTTTATCATTAGAAAGAAAGAGAAGATATAAAAATTGAATATGTTTCTCTTTCACTGCAGTGCGGAGCTGCTTGTACTCGGGAATTTCATTTTGCGTTTCGATTCGCAATCATATACACAAAGTTGTATTTTTGACATTCCTCTTTATTCCCTGTTTCATTGTTAAAAAGGATTGTTCAAATTTCGTAATAAAATTTCCAGAGTTAGCGATGCTAATGCATAAACTTGTTTTCTGTAGCAACAAATATTCTCTAACATTCTTTTAAGCCAAGTAAATTCCCGTAGATGATAAGAATGTGTTTATAGTATTAGGTTGTTTACAATATTTTATGATCTTTATAACATTTTTTTTTTAACTTTAAACACACATTTGTTATTAATAACTACGATTAATGATAAATATATTTAAAACTATATTTAAGAACAATAGGATAAGGAAATTATTATATGGTATTATTTAAGAGAGACATTTTGAAAAATAAAAGTAGTTAATAATAATTAATAGTTTTTTATTATTAACCAGTAGGTCTTTATTTTGTAAACAATTTTTAAACTTTATTTTTTATTATATTTCAATATTTCTTTCAACCATTGGTTGGCATCTTTAGAATAAACAAAAAAGTATATAATTAATCAAAAAATTAAAAAATATTGTTAACTAACAAATTCAAAATAATCAAAAATTGTTTCAAAATTCCATCCTTTCCACTGTCATCAGAATCCCGTTCAATGACTTCTCCAAAGCAGTCAGTTATA
Source organism: Trichopoda pennipes (assembly GCA_030448955.1). Taxonomy (NCBI): domain Eukaryota; kingdom Metazoa; phylum Arthropoda; class Insecta; order Diptera; family Tachinidae; genus Trichopoda; species Trichopoda pennipes. Next base: position 7,524,721 of record JASKUP010000028.1, on the reverse strand, counting down.
GACTCCAGTATGTAAGTTTTATTTCTTTTACATCAATTTTTTTCAATAAATCTTTTGTTTCAACTCATTTTTTTCACAACTTGAATGAAATAAAACGTCAAAAAGTACGAATTTTGAGGCAAAGCACAACACGAAAATTGTTGACACAAATTGCTGCGTGTAGACATTACGTCAATTTTATAAGAAACAATGGGTAACAAAAGTTAAGGTATGTAAACAGGGACGCAAAGGCTGCCAAGTCAGCATCATAATGAAACTTGGCAGTCCTGTAACTAATTTACTCAGAGAGACTTCATAGCATCGAAATCCAGAGACTTAAAAGTTTATTTACTTGACCTGCCCTTCTGAAAATAGAAAAATGTAAGAAAATATAAATTCTTTTCCATCAATTTTTTTTAGTTTTAAGGAAACTTAATACATGTCATTAATTTTATTAATTGCAACTACATTAGCAATGTTAGGGCTCAAAGTTCTTATGTATATATAAAATGTCAATGAAACTACAACTAACTACTAAATAGTGCGCCGAAAGTGGTTCGAAACAGGAAACTCGGATATTGAATTGCTCTAAGAATTAAAATTGGCTAGCTGGCTGTTTATTTGTTATTTCTTTTGTTGTTGTAATATAGTGACAAATTAGTTATTTGCACGGCAATCTCATACTTTTAACATTAAGCTTTAAAAGGTTTTCAAATATTTTTTTCAAGTGTAACACATTTTTTCAAATTGTGCATTTTATTTAATAAAAAAAAAGAAAACAACATAAAATAAGAGAAGGGCGAATAAGACCTGAAAACAAAATGATTCAGTAAAATGGTATAAAATTAGAGATTATAACCTGTTAGAATTAATTAGTGGAGGTTCGCTCTGAATCTCGATTGAAACAACATGGTTCGCCATACAAAAATATTAATTTTCTAGATTCATTTGAAGCTTGTTGTTAACCATGATAAAGTGCTGATTTCTCCAAGTTTAAAAACAAGTTGTCTGCACTAATTGTCAAAAACTGTAAACAATCAAAATTCGCCCGAAATATATATATGTGTGTGTATTAGTTACAATAATCAAACGTCAAAGCGAAACAAGTTGCATGAACACCATGGTTCGTTATTGTGGTTCAGAGAGCAAACAAGTGATTCAAGTGAACATGTTATAATTCCTCACATTTATTTGTAAAAGGCCCTTTTTTGCAACGCTGTGAAAAATAAAAAACAAAAACACTGTTTAAAAAACACCAGCTGTTATAATTACAAAGTACATTCCTAGTTAGTTTGTGATAGTTTAGAACGCTGTTTCTAAAGCAGGTTAATTGCCTGTTGTTTCTAATCTGACTCTGTGTGCAGCCTAGACTGTAGTCATAAATAACTGACCTGTGCTTAGTTTTCCGTAAAACTCATAAAAATATATTATTGGATTCACTCTACTAACCTATCGTAAGTTTGTTTTGACGATAATTTTGCCTGTGAATGGATTTGAGGTGTCAAATTGTTGATGATTATGATCATTTAGATAATGGTATTGAGTACATTTTGGAAAACGTTATAGGTGAAGAAGTTTTTAAAAACAAATATGAGTGTGAAGAGAGCAAAGAACTAATTGAACTTTTTAACACACTTCTGCTAAATACATGTGAGTGCAATGAAATACATCAGCAATGTTCAAATTGCGGTCACGGTGCCAATTACATTTACGAAGAAAAATTCAAAGAGCTGGTGTTAAATGAATCTGAGAATGTACGACACCTTATATACGAGTGTTCCTATATGTGCCCATGTAAAGTTAATAAATGTCGAAACCGTTTAGTACAATATGGGCCAAGAAAATTTTTAAAAATTATTTATTCTCAAAAATATTGTTCAAAAGGCTTAATAACTACGCGAAAAATACCTAAGGGAGCTTTCATTTGTGAATATGCGGGTGAATTGTTAACAAAGGAATGTGCTAAAAAGGTTTTAAAACGTATTGATTTGATGCGTGAAATGAATTATGTTTTATTTTTGAGAGAATCTTGTATATCACAAGTAAACTCGCTAGAAGGTAGTGGCGAAAAAGCTTTAATGACCATCGTGAATCCTAAAAGTAAAGGAAATATTGGACGTTATTTGAATCATAGTTGCGAACCAAACTGCCAAATAGTTAGTGTTCGAATTGATTCTCCAATACCAAAAATTTGTAAGATACATGGATATTTTTCAATAAGGTGATTTTTTAAATATCAATTCCAGGCATTTTTTCAAAACGCTGCATAGAAGCTGATGAAGAACTTTGTTTTAATTATAACGAAGGAGTAGAGAGACCAAAACTGGAACATATATCAGCAAGAATCCTTTGCCTGTGCGGTTCCAAAAATTGTATGAAATACTTGCCGAATTCAAATTATACGTAAACAAAATTAACCGTAAAAATAAGGTTGCACTAAACCTACATAAGTCCAGTGAAAAACAAATCATATTTTTATATTGTAATTATATATAATGCCTACAAAGATGTAAGCAAATAAATTTTTAAGTTTAGAATAAAATAAAAAAAAGTAAAATTAAAGTAATTTTTTAGATCAGATTTTTTTATTAAACAGACTCGAAGCAGCGCGGGCTACACGACTACAAAATTCTGCCAGCTGGGTGTGCCGCCGTGTAGCTAGCTAATTATTTTGGTAGCGGCAGCAGCATCATAAACATATGATATGTTTGTTTTCTGTTTTCATTATAAATATTAAAAAATTCATATCGTTCATCTAAAATTTAGCAATACTGTAAAAATACATTGTATTAAAAATACATAAATAACTGACTTTAAAAAGCAAATTCAGAGGTGCCACTTTTACAATGTTTCCAGCGTTTCTGAAAGCAATCAAAAACCAAAATTCAAACTGATTAAAGACGAAACAAATTTGATCATTGGCAGGCTTCTTTGATTGGGCGGCAATTTGTCCGTCAGAAAAGTTAATTTTTCAATTACTTCGCCATTTATTGTTTTCATATACTTTCTACTATACAACTTCTTTTAATCTGCAGCACAATCTGTAGTCGGTAGTCTGTTGTGTCGAAGGTTGTTGAAGCATTACCAGGTCATTTTTTCTATTCAATGAGTTGCAGTGAGTTTCATCGCTCGCTCTTGTAATAAAAAATTTTGCTTACCCCGCTTGCTTCTCCGGACAAACAAAAATTATAGAACTATAACTTTTTAAAATGTCCAAAAAAAATTATTCTATACAAGCAGTCCAAATAATTTTTTATTATCACCCCTATTCTGTTGACGTCGCAAATTTTGAGTCAACACCTTTTTAATGTAACGTCTAATCAATTAGATATTCCCTAACATTGAGATAATTTGAATAATATGGATTCCACAGCCTTTTACATCTCTTCGTTTCTTGTGGTTCTTTATAATGTTGTACTCTGAGTTTTCAACATGCATTAAAAATAAAGGACTTGAATTTTTTAACAATCTGTCTTGATTGTAGGTCTTTGAAGCATTTCATGATCTAAGATTTTGTGTGACGTGGCAGAGCTTTTTCTTCTTAAGTGATTTAGTTTTAGCACAGAAGTGTTAACCGATAGTTATGCTGATATTGTAATTGCTGAGCTTCTGTTGGTGCTACACGCAACTTTTGTTTGCGGAGGCAGGTGTTAGCCTCTAATTTGACGTCCCACCCTTGTTGTGGTAGCACAAAAAATAATCATTTCACAACCCTAATACCCACATTCCTATGTATAGAAGAGTTCTTCTTCTATATCATTATTAGTCTTCTGCAATTTGGGTTTTATTTACTTGTGTGTATTTCCATTCCTGAAAATGGTACCCAATGGTGTGGTGTGGTGATATATTAAGAATAAAATTCGTTTTTTATATCAAGACCTTGTGGTTAAAAAAATCATAAATAAATTATTTAAAAACACATAGTTTTTATATTTTACTAAAGTTTTTCGTTTTTACTAAATACGAATTTATGTATATCACAAATTAAATTTATTTTCATTATAATTTCTCTAATTGCTTTATAACAATTGTATATTAAAAGTGGCGTAAGAGTAATTAAGAAGATTATGCTTTCATTTAAAATTTTTTATTTATTCGGCCGATTAGGGCGATCGTCGGCCATACTAGTTCATATATATATATTATTATTACATCGTAGTACATCACTTGAAAACGTTTACATGCAAATACTTACATACTTTTAAATGAGTGTAAAATTAAAAATGCTTTTGAATTAAACTCTTGCTCTTGAATTAAACTATTCTAGACAATGCTATAGCTCGACGATCTGTGTTTTGGAATAAAGCTCTGATTAAATGTCGTATTTCTTCGGGTTTGTAGTTAGCAGTTAAAATGCCAGCACCTTCACACCATTGCTCCATAATTTCTTGCAAGGATGCATTTAGAATCATTTTTAATTGTTGCAGTTTCATCCAGTTCGTTACACGCAAAACGTGATGCTTGTCCTATTGAATATAAGTTTATTAACAAGTCTCTCGATCAATCTTCAAACTAACCTTGAATAAGTAAGGTGCTTTATCTAGAATCACTTGAATTAGCTCACTTAATTCGCTAGCAACTGTAGCTGATATATCTTCAAGGGAGAATATACGCTTAATTACATCATGAAAGAAATCATTTAGTAAATTACACATCGTTGAATTATACATGGCGCTTGGTAGTACATTCACCCAAAGATTTTTCAATAGGTCCATTTGTCGCAAACACTGGCGAAGTAATTTTAATGGTTCTGAGCCAATTGAATGTGTATCTGACAGGTCTAAATAAAAGAGACGGGTGCAAAAAAATTATAACAATTCGACTGTAAAGTTCTTGTAAGTAGAAACTGGACATGTAATAATCAAAATAACTTAAAATAATTTTTTTAAAAATAATTAATTATTAAAAAATAGTTTTTTAAATTATTGTAAAATATAAAAACGATAAATTTATAATTTTATTGTAATCTGTTTTTCGAAAAAAAAACAAGGTTTATACCTTTTAAGTGTATTCCAGGATAATGAAAACGAATTTAGCCTACTTAATATTTATTGAAAGTCTAATGGCAGTGCAGAGAAATACTAGTGTTCGAGCATAAAAATAAAAGGAGTAGAATGGGGGTGTGATAAATGCAGAGGAGCCTAATAAGGCGCTCAAGTCAGGGTACGCAATAAAAAGACAGAGTTGCGGCGCGTAGGTATGGGTCAGAAAACCAACCACTGTATCTTAAAAAGGAACTTATCGTCAGACAAGCTCCCAACATAGCGTTCAGCGGGGTGCCTCAGATACCGCAAAAACTATCAATGGCATCTTCAGCAAGCACTGTCCACTTCTTTGCCACAAGTACAGGCATGTTCTTGAAATCACATACTTTCAAATCACATGCGGTTTTAAAATCACACTTGTGTTTTTATGCTGTTCTGTAAATCACACTGTTTTTGTAGTTTTCGATGTGATTTTACTTTCCTGAAAGCACAAGAAAACAGCTGATTTACCTGACAAACACAAAAATTGAAATCACAATAGAAAACACAAAAGCAAATAAAAAATGTTCAGTAAAAAAGGTGCCCTTACAATTTTCTAAATTTTAAAGTGTTTGTTTTCAATAAAAAGTAATTATGTAACAAAATTAATAAGAAAACATATTGGTTGAATTATTTCAGTAATTTATTTTACAGTTTTCATTGTGATAGTAGCAAAATTACCCTAGTGATTTCAAATTGCAAGTGGCAAACGTGAAAGTTTTAAAAGCACATAAATTTGTGCACAGAACACATTTCTTGTGCTTTCAAATCACTTTCATGAAATGTGATTTTCAGAACAGGCCTGGTAGTCTCATGTCCCCTCACCCATTTTTGGGTGACTGTCGAATACTCCGCCATCATATTCATCGAGGCCCGACATTCAGAATGAAGATTCGATACGGTGAATACACCTGTGAGGGACAGGCTTTGTTGTCGGCAGAGTATATAAGATTAGATAACAGTGGATATTTATGCCTGTAAGACACTGTAGTAATTTGGGAGTCTGAAGCTCATTCTTATAAAAAAATTCGTTCACGTAAACCCTGCACCCAACTCTCGTCGCTCTCTTAGAGCCATCAGTAGAAATACATAATGCTCGAAATGGAGGAGAGTGCGCCTCCGTCAAATCAAAGTTAAGAAAGGTTCTGAGATGCAATTATCTATAAGATCAGAAATAACATTCGTGATCTCGGAAACGATGGCATGTTCCAATGCTGCTCTCAGTGTTAACTTCCTGGCCATTAAGTCCGCCGAGAGCCAGTCGAGCGTGACAATAAGTATCTTCCGTTGTCAAGATCGCCATAGTGGTCAGTAACCTCTCCAAGTTGGAGATATTTGCCGCATTATCCAGTGCCTTCCATCAGACAAGAACTCCATAGAGTTCGCAAACAATGTTCTTTGACTGGAGACCGTGTATTTTTGTTTGACTTTGAAAGACCTTAAAAAATCGTTTGCGATTTTTCAGTGTAGAAAACTTCCGATCTGTACCAAATTATTATTTATTGCTGCCCTCATTAAAACGAACCAAAACATTCCTATACCTTACAAATTTTTCCTTATAAAATAACTTCTAATTAAAAATATAAACTGTATAACTTAATCCGATATTATATTGTTTTACTTTCACAATTAGGGTTTTTTTAAATATAAATTAATTTTTTTAGAAAACTGTGTAAAAACACCGAAAATTTTAAAAGTTTAAAGTTTAACTTCCCTAACACAACTAAATCAAATTAAGCTCGCACTATGCCAACTAGAAAATATCTGTTGCCATTTTTTTCAATCGTTTCTAGCTGTTTATTCGGTATAAACGGCTCGAAAAAATAATTTGCTTCTACCATATGCATTTTTAACATCTTACCAAAGTCCTTTAATATTTGCTTAAGTATTGTTTGTTGGTACAAGACCTGAGCCTTTAAACTGCTAGCCCCAGTAGTCTGCAACGTTTTTACTAAGGCTGGATGTGTAGGTATGTCTGTTTCAGCATTTTTTGCAACCCAGTGCGCTAAGAACATGCAATTATTATAAAAAAGCGCAGCTTGTTGTGGAATACTTTCAAGTAATTTTTTATGGATTTTTGGAACATCGTTAATATATGTGTTGAGAATAATTGGAATTACAGCCAATAGACTATTGGTTTCTTCACTTTCAATACTGTCTGATGAATCCACTGGTTGATGTAATATACGCTCCATCAGTTTAACTAATTCCTACAAAGAATAATTTAATATATAAACAAATTTTACTCATTACATTTTAAACACATTCTTTATACCATAGATATTTAATAACATAGTACAACACATTATTTTGGGACTCAATTCTGAGAATTGCACGTGAAAATAGCTCCAAAAATAAGAACTTCTGCATCATTCTTTTTTTCTCAAATTGACTGCATTAATAATTTAATGGCTCACTTTTTCTCGGTATACCATTCGGAATACCTCTTTTGTGTCTGAACCAAAGTTGTAGTTATTGAGTATTAGAAAAAAAAAGCGGAACAAATCTATCCGAAAAAAGTATATCCAGTATCTAAAAAAATAGCTAAGATGCCCTTTTTCGCCATTCTTCGCCTTTTTTGCTCAATAAATGGATTACAAATATGCTGTTAAAATAATTTTTGCTTTCGAATCTTTACACTGATATGATTCCCTATGCATCCCGAATCACAATTATAAAGAAAGTAGAAGTAATTTGGAAAACCACCCTTTATTACAATTGTATTATATTGACAACCTTTAGAACACAACAAGTCTTCAATTTGTGTACATTGATTTTCTCCTAAATTCCTTCTAATGTTTTGTATCTTTCATATGTGCGTACATATATTCTACGACGGGGTTTAATTTATGGCGTATGATTAATTATGATTTAATTATGACGAATGATTTTACGTCAACCCGCGTCAAATTTGGTTTGTGAACAAACCGGTTTCGGCTATTTGCCATGTTCAGTGTTCTCACATACCAAATTTGAGGCGGGTTGACGAAAAATCATAACCAAATTTTGTATCTTTCCTTCATAGTTGTTCAATGGAATGGATGGTTTTTTATATGTTTTGTACAACAATACAGTCTTCCTGGAGATAAAATATAAAAATGGAGAATCAACGATGAAAAAACCCTAGCAACGATTTTGCTAAGTATTAATACATCTAAAGATGCCTGGAACAAATTGAAAAAAGTATACAAGCCTAGTAATTCAACACAAAAGGTATCCTTATATAAAAAACTATTAAACCTTGACATTACGGAGAAATTAGCTGATATTGGAATACGTATGCAAAATATTTATTTTATTATCAAGCCTCTCGAGCGAATACGATAATTCGTTGTAGCAATGGAGACGAGGGATTCTTTACCAGCTTTACGAACGTTGAAGGTGAAACTTCTGGAAGAGCATGAACGTCGCAGTCAACAAAACGAATTTCTTATAGTACAACAAGGTTTTGCTGCTACCAAAAAGAAATGCGATACAAATATAATACGAATAAAGAATATTTGAAAGTTGTGAAAGGCAGTTGTTTCATATGTGGTAAGAAGAGTCATTACACAAATAAGTTCAACTCAAGACGTGATGAAGCAAAATCTTATACATTAATTGCAATAGTGAAAAATGAAAACGTAAGTACACCAATATCCTTCTGGATATTCTGGACTCATATGTGTCAAAATCGTATTAAGTTTTCAAAATTGGAAAATGCCATGACAGTATCATGTTAGCAGATAAAAAATCAATTGGAATTGGAACTGTCAATATTTTCATAAATAATAGTAAAATTGCTAATTTGATAAAGTAAAATTGCAAATTTGATAAAGATGGCGCAATACACTAGTGTGTATGACGAACTAGTTTTAAAGGTCAAAAGAGAATAAAATCTATTCGTTTTTGGTGTAGAAGTACCGAGCGAGCAAGTATGTGCAATACGTTCCATAAAGAATATATGGCAGCGCAGATATTGACATCTCAACTACCAAAGTCTGTTTGTTTCATAAGAAATCTTAACATCCGTGCCAAACATCTATGGTGAGCAAAATTCATGCAGTAAAGTTTCCAAAGCATTGAGAAATTAAATCTGGTGAGTTATTAGATTTAATACACTCTGATATATGTGGTCCTTTGAACATAGATTCAGTTGGTGAAACAAGATATTTCTTGACTTTCATAGATGCCAACATTTTTAAATTTTAAAGAATTGATAGAACGTCAAACAAGTCGCAGAATAACATGTCTTCGCAGTGATAACGGTGGGGATTATGTTAGTATAAGCTGGATAAAATCATATTTAACCGGCAGACACCAACGTATAAGCTTTAACTCTACATTGTCTGGACATATAAATGTATTATCAGGTGTTCCTCAAGGCAGCCATCTTGGCCCAATCTTATTTTTGCTTTTTATAAATGATCTACAGTCATCTATTAAATTCTCAAATATTCTAATGTATGCCGATGATGTAAAAATCTTCCTAAGCTGTAACAACAACGACAATTGTCATCTTCTACAACATGATCTTGATAGTTTTTTTGAATGGTGCGATGTAAATCTAATGAAGTTAAATTTTAAAAAATGCAAACACATGCGTTTTTCTAGAAAAATGGTTGATTTTAATCAGTTTTATTTAAATAGTCATCCGTTGGAACCAGTTAACGAAATTTTGGATTTGGGTGTTCTACTGGACTCGAAATTGAGCTTTTCGCAACACATTAATATGACAAGTAATAAAGCTCGTGGATTACTTGCCTTTATAAAACGATGGGCCAAGGAATTCACTGATCCACATATCACCAAACGGTTGTATACGTCTTTAGTAAGACCAATTTTGGAATATGGGTCTGTTGTCTGGGATCCGCAGTATAATGTTCATATTAATAAAATTGAGTCAGTTCAAAAACAATTTATGTTGTTTTGCCTCCGTAATATCTACAGGCACAATTTTATGAATCTTCCCCCCTATAACACCAGACTTGCCATGATCGGCTTGCCAACGCTACAGAGTCGTAGAACCATGCTCAATGTAACATTCCTGATCAATTTAATAAAGGGAGATATTTGCTCAGGCTTTCTCCTGGAGAATATCCAATTTAACATTCATAGACGGCCCACAAGAAATTATAATCTTTTACATCTTCAATTTTTCCGTCAGAATTATGCTAATGATGATCCTTTCCGGAGAATGTGTTCTGATTTTAATAATCTTTACAGTTTGATAGACTTCTCCACCAGTATTCCTAGTATTAAACGTGATATAATTCTGTTCTTGAACACATAACCATTGAAATTGTTTGTTTTTGCTTTGTTATGTTATTTTAAACCCAATCTAATGTAATTTCAAAACAAATGTAAAATGTGATATTTTTAAATTGTTAATGAAAAATGTGATATTTTTAAATTGCTATTGATATAATTTACTTTTTGTAAACTTGTATTTACAGTCTGACAGGAAGATAACTTCTATAGACTATTAAATAAATAAATAAATAAATAAAAGAGTTTAGTCAGTATTTAGAACAATGTAGAATACGACGTCAGCTCACTGTGCCCTATACCCCGCAACAGAATGTTGTGGCAGAAAGGGTTAATCGAACGATAGCAGAAATGGCTCGTTGTATGTTAGTAGATTCTGGTGCGCTGAAGCAGTAGTAACAGCAGTTTATTTACATAATAGATCTCCAACAATATTGTCTAGATGGGAAAACATCCTATGAAATATGAACGAATCGTAAGCCAAGTGTAATTCATTTAAAAATTTTTGGTTCAGATGTATTTGTTTTAAATAAAAAAAGACAGCAAAATTCGATTCCAAAGGCTCAAAATATGGTGATAGTAGGATATTCAAAGGTGTCTATCACTTATCACTTATATAACAAGAAAAATCGTGAAGTTGTTGAGCATCGTAATATTTTGTTTAATGAATTAATGTTACCTAGTAAAGAAAGTAACGGTGAATATGGAAATCTTATTGATTTGGATGAGCTTTTTAGTAATGAAAATACTGAAAAACAGTAACAGACAGATATGTAGAAAATCAAGAAATTTTCAGCGATATTAAAGATTTGGAATATTCCGAAACATTAAAAATAAATAGTGATACTGCTGTTGATGAAGTTGTACAGTCAAATGGAACTGTTAAGCGTAGCCCAGGCAAGCCAGGTCGACCTAGAAAAATTTGTCAACAACTCAATAACGTGGTGGAGGAGCGAGGCCAAAGAACTTTCGAAGAGCCATTATCCAGTCAAAATAGTAAAAAAAACTATTAAAAGCAAATGGGTATATGCTTTGAAGAAAAACAGTGAAGATAGAGTCAAATGTTTCAAAGCAAGATTAGTAGCTAAAGATTGTGTCAAAAATAAGGTATAAACTACAAATAAACATTTTCATCTGTCATAAGAAACGAAACTATAAGGATGATTATGGCTTTAGCAATTGAGCACAAAATGTCAGATAAAGGAGTTTTAGAACATTTTTAGGTATGAAGGTGGAGCATGATGGTGATACTGCAGATATTGAAATTAGTCAAGCAAATAACATGGAAAATTGTAAACCATCAAGTAAAATGCGAACAAATTTATAGCACTTTATATTTATCGCTTATTGTAGTGTTACTATATTTTGCATTAACTACAAGACCAGATATGTAACATTCTGTTAATAAGCTATCTCAAAGAAGTGTTAACCCACATACAGCGCATTTGCAAGCTGCAAAATAGATTCAAAAATATCTGAAGGGCAGTAAGGATCTTAAATTGAAATTTTGCAAAGGGAGTTCACAGCTGATCGGTTATGAAGATGCAGATTGGAGTGGATAAACAAAGGATAAAAAATCATATTCCGGATATTTTACTTTGGAAATTGCCCAATATCTTGGTTTTTCTTAATTAAGAAAGTATTGAATTGAACGTCGATAATCAAGAAGCTTTGAAATTAGCAACAAATCTGGTATTCCGTAATCGTAGTAAACATATAGATTTTAAATATCAGCACATTAGGGAAGTCGTAAGCAACAGAGATATGTTTAAAATATTGTCCACCAGAAAATATGGTTGGTTCCCGATATATTTTCGAAAAATTGATTTAAATCAAAACATAATAAATTTGTTTGTTTGTTGAACTTAAAATATTAACATTAATTTGTGAAAATTGAGAGGTGTTGAAAATATAATTTGGATAAAAGCACTTTCCATATTTCAACAATTTATACCAATAATAAAATATTTTAAATACTTATTTTTAACATTTTTAATGTAAAAATACTTTGAAAAACTTACCAAGGTGTTCTTGGATATCATACATTGAGGAAATAAAATCGGATTTTTAGCTACCGCATCCTCTGTGTTTCCCTCAGCGATAGTAACCATGTCATGCAGATCTTTCTGTATTATTTCCCTAGCACTTTCTAAAACTTTTTTGCTTAAACGGTTTCTAAAGTATTTATCGAATTTATGCCTAAAATCGGCAAGAGCACGGTCTGTAGTTGGATCAATGAAAAAGATATCAGTCAATGTTTGTTCAAAATCCAAAACATCTTCGACTAAAGTTGATTTTTGATAACCGTCCATGGTTTCTGGAATCGCATGCATCAAACACTCGTTTACCAGTATATTAAGAAAGGATTCTTTTATGTGATTTCCAATTATCGTAAACACATGTTGCTCAGCAGCCACATTTACATTAATATTTTTCAAACAATCGAAAAGTGATTTTATGTGAATAAACACTTGCTTGTACGAAGGTCGTAAGCTACTTCCCAACTGTTTTTGTGAGTAAGATATGTTGAATTTTGAATATTCCACATTTTCGGTTGTATATTCCACAGATACCGGTTTTGTCACTATGGGTATCAAGAAGTTCTCCAATAAAAAATTACATATTTTTACAGGATTATAACGAGACTAAAAAAATAGTTAATTTTGAGTTATTTGTTTTGGTTACTATCTAGTCTTTACCTGAAAAAGAGCAATCACAGTATCCTGCAATTGACCACTATCCTTTGATATTTGAAGAGTAACATTTTTCGCGGAGGGTAAAATTTTTTCTGAAAATTGTACGAGACGATCAAACCTCTGCTGCAAATTTTGCAACAAAATAGTTGACTGGATATGATACTTTACTTTAACTGTGTCATAGCAATCGCACATTTGAAATAGACGATCAACTTCAGAAGCAGATTCACTGCAAATCAAATATTTAAGTTTTCCCAATAAATCCAAAACAATTAAGTAGTCTTTAGTAGCATTGGCATTTTCCACGCATTGAAATAAATCATCAATCTTTAATATGCGTTGGGCAACGCGAAGTCCCAAAGATACTTCACGAAGCTCTTCCACACAATGGTTCAATTCTGTATTAGCTTCATTCAATGATAGTTTTGCATCGGTGCAAACATTTTTCAATAAATGTTCTGCTTCGCCCAACAAAGCTTCTCCTTCTTCGATATACATATCGGAAGTAGTGTGATTTGGCATAAAGTCTGCATACTTTTCCTCAATGTGCTTACGTATTCGCAACTGATATCGTTTGATTTGGTCCAAAATCTTTATGATATTTAATTTTGTACTTTCTGTCGTAGGAAGCCCATCATTTAATTCCAATTTAATATTCGTCATATTTGTAGCCATTTTATTACACGCCCCAGTAAGAAAAAAAACAAACTAACCCATTTCCACGTAGGAGAAGATAACAAACTCTGAGAAAACGGCAAACTTTTTCGCAGAGTTGCACAGAACGGACTATTTCCAAGAAAAATGGAAACAAACGCCATGTGCAAGAAGAAATATGTAAACAAACTATGTAAAAAATAAGCCATTTTTGAAATCGTTTTTTAATAGTTAATTTTAATTGTATTTTAATTAAAAGATATAATATAAAAAGCTTGTAGACCACAGAATCAGATTTTACAGTTGTCACTTTTTTTAGTGAATAAACGAAAGCACTGGAGCTTAAATTATTTGGAGTTATTTTGAACATTCATGATTTCAGTTTTCCATCAATAACTCGATAACCATTCCGCGTGCACAAATAGCACTATATACGATCGATAGAGGATAAAAATACGATTCGAAAGTGATATATCTTGTTTCTAAAAAGACTTTACGGAAAAAGTTATAAGGCAGCAAACTTCTAAAATTGTTAAAAATCGTCAAATTTTTTGGTGTTTCATTAATAAGTCAAAAACTATTTCGCGTGCCCATATGCGGCTATATACGTTCGATAGAGGATAAAAATACGAATCGATAGTGATATAGTTTTTTTCTGCAAAGACTGTACGGAAAAAGTTATAAAGCGGCAAACTTTTAAAATTTTTAAAAAATCGCCAAAATTTTTTTGGTTTTTCATTAATAACTCAAAAACTATTCCGCGTGCACATATAGCGCTATATACGTTCGATAGAGGATAAAAATACGAATCGATAGTGATATAGCTTTTATCTGCAAAGACTGTACGGAAAAAGTTATAAAGCGGCAAACTTTTAAAATTTTTAAAAAATCGTCAAACTTTTTTTGTTTTTCAGTAATAACTAAAAAAACGATAGCGCGTGCACATATATGGCTATATCCGATCGATAGAGGACAGAAATATGAATCGATCACGGTATAGCTTGTTTCAGGAAAGACTTTACGAAAAAAGTTATAAAGCAGCAAACTTTTGAAATTTAAAAAAAACCTAAAATTTTTTTAGTTTTTCATTAATTAGTCAAAAACTATTCTGCGTGCACATTTACGGCTATATACGTTCGATAGAGGATAAAAATACGAATCGATAGTGATATAGCTTGTTTGCGCAAAGACTGTACGAAAAAAGTTAAAAGTAACTAGCGTTAAAAGTATATAGCGTTATATGTGCACGCGGAATAGTTTTTGAGTTATTAATGAAAAACAAAAAAAAATTGACGATTTTTAAACAATTTTAGAAGTTTGCTGCCTTATAACTTTTTCCGTAAAGTCTTTTTAGAAACAAGATATATCACTATCGATTAGTATTTTTATCCTCTATCGATTGTATATAGTGCTATTTGTGCACGCGGAATGGTTATCGAGTTATTGATGGAAAACTGAAATCATAAATATTCAAAATAACTCCAAATAATTTAAGCTCCAGTGCTTTCGTTTTTTCACTAAAAAAAGTTACAACTAAAAAATCTGATTCTGTGATCTACAGGCTCTTCAATTCTTGTTTTTTTTAAATACAATTTAAATTAACTATTTAAAATCTATTTTAAAAATGGTATATTTTTGTCATAATTTGTTTACTTTTTGTTATTGTAATACATGAAAGCACGTTGTTGTACATGTACCTTTTGTGCAACTCTGAAAAAAGTTTGCCAAAACAAAGAAAAAGTTTGCTAAAAAGTTTGTTATCTTCTCCTCGATCCCATTTCCAGCAATTTTATAATGAACCGTGTTGCCGTTGTATTATCTATGGTTGAATTATTTTGTGTGAGCAACTAGTATGATTGTTTAGTACCCCAAATCTTATTTTGTAGCTTATAAAACATTTTTGTAAATTTGTTTCAAAGATCAAGCTAAAGTTGTTGTATTGTTAAATATAATTAAAGAGTGCTGCATTATTTATTAAAAATACTCTAAATTTTATATATTTACACTTGGTAGCATCCAAATTTTTTGTGCAAAAGCTAAAAACATGCGCTTTTATCTGAATATTAACTACCTTTTCATGAGCTATAATTTAAAGATTATATTAGTTAGTTTTCTATATGGGGTTCGAAATAGTTTTTGATGAAATGTTCGGATTTTTTCGTTCACCGCTCTGCAAATATATAACTTTATCTATTAAATTAATACATAAAATATTTTTGAGATTTGCAAAAAACAATATTCCGTTAAAAAATTATAGGCAATATGTAAGAGATTTACGTTAATAAATAGAACCTTATTGTAATATCTCAGAAAAACTATTTCAAAAACTAATTCAAAGTTATTGTTCAATAATTTTTTTTATTTTCATTATTTCACTACTCCTTTGCGTAGAATCATGTGGAAATAAGATATTGAATTTTTTACATATATGTTTCAATTTCCTTATGATGTTACACAAAAAATAGACACCATGTGCTTAAAGGTAAGAAAATTAATAATAAAGGCCAATAAAACTTACACAAAATTCTTAATATTAGTGATAAAAATGGTATAAAATAATTTCTCGCCGCAGAAATATAATAATCTGGGTTGAAACATCCGATCATTACATGCTGTATCTATTGCCAATCATTGCAAAAACCCAACATTGTTTCAAAAATAAATATTATTTAATAAATAAAATTCCCAACTATTTCTTTAAGGAATCGTTCAATAAAACTAGGTCTTTCAAGAACGACCCAAGCCTGACATCTGTGATTTTCGGTGCTTATTTGAAGCAATCAAAAAGAAATACTTTGTTATATTTGTTTATTTACAGTGCTTAATATAAGTAAGTTATGTTTAATGAAATTAATAGAAATAATAAAAACAAAGCTGATTTTATCTTGATAATGAATTTGCTTCGTCATTCATTTAAGCTGTTAACAGTGCACAAAGTACGAAGACAATATTGGCATTCCTATAATTTTGTTGTAACTCGCATATGTTTATAAATACATATATAACAAAAAATTGCAGTTTTAAGTGTTTTAATTCATAACTTATGTATATTAGAAAAACTGGTATGTAAAAGTATAAATTATTTCTTAGCTGTAATACATGCCAAATGTTGGTTTAATCAAGCTTTTTTAACGGCACCGTGAATATGTTCCTATTTACTATATTCTGGGGACATGTGTATATATGTATGTACGTACATGTACTAAGGTATGTGAATATACATATGTATGTATGTATGTATATTACGACAAAAGGAATACATTAAGAAGATAAAAATTGTTTGCTCCAACTCATTGAATTTTCCGCAGTGGGAATTACAGTATCCTGAAATTGTTTAATAAAGCCATCCCACCAAACTATGAAAATCAGCATCATTAGATTTTATAGTCAATGAGTTAGCAACTTTTATCAAAACTACATTAAAAACTAAAAAGCATCGCAGGATAAAGCTTGGGAAGAAACTTAAAGATTACCACAACTAAGTCTTTTTTCGGTCATTACTACTTTTTTACTTTGCACCGCAAATGAAAAAAGAACGAGTCAATCACAAACTACAACCATATTGGTTTGTTAGACCCAGTTTACATTGTGCAACTTTTGTCGCTGCAACTCGTACTTTATTGTTGTAAATAATGTGAGTAAAGAGAAGAGAGGGGAAGAGAGTAACTCTACCACTATTCTCTTTACAGACATTATTTACAACAACAAACTACGAGTTGCAGCGACAAAAGTTGCACAATGTAAACTGGGTCTTAAAGGATTGTTTACAATATTTTTGTTACTTGCAAAAAACAATATTGCAATAAAAAAATAAAAGAATCCGAATATCGTTCTTAAAGCCGAATACGCACAATTTCACTCGATTTGAAATCGAATATGTAAACCTGGTGGTGTTTTGTTTTGAAGTGTTTTTTTTATTGCTGTATTAAAATTGTTATTTGTTGTATTAAAATAACATTTTCAATGATTTAAATAAAAACTTTTTTACAGTTATGAAATGAATGTTACATCGGATTGCAGTGCTCGTTACATGTCTCACTGCCAAAGTGCCTGTTCATCTTCAATCAACGATCATGAAGATATAAATGCCAAAGATGATGACATGACATTTTGTATGTCAAACTATGCAAGGGAAGCTTTGAAAATGATGTTTATGATGCGTTCCCACAATATGCTTACCGATGTAATACTGGAGGTGAAACAAGAACTTTTCCCTGCCCACAAAGTTGTTTTATCAGCTGCTTCTCCATATTTCAAAGCTATGTTTACGGGTGGCCTAAAAGAAACAGAAATGTCGCGTGTTCAATTACAAGGGGTTAGTAAGAAAACACAGTTTCAAATTTAATTTAAATTAAAAGTTTATAGCTGACTTTGATAATTGCAAATTTAAAGAAAATTCCTATTATTTATAACATCATTTTTACAATTTTTTAATCACACAATTTTGTTAGTAAAAAAACACACAAAAAAGAGAGAAAAGCATTTACATAGAATATTTTATCAGGCAAAATACAAAACATAGAAGCCATTATCCATTATACATTTCAAAGTTTCATTATAATAATAAGTTTACCCTAAATAAATATACATAACTGCTACATCTTGCAACATTTAGTTTTCAAATTACAGTGATCTCGCAGAAACGTGAACTAATTTTTACCGAGGGTGTTCACGTTTTCGATTTTGTTCACGTTTTAGATTGCATTTTTTCTATAACATATTTTAGTCTCTTTTTATCTTTTAAAATAAAGTACGTTATTTTTCACCTATGAGACATGTTTTGATTCTACTTCTTGTAAGTTGCTGATATATTTTAATATATGTGCTATGCTACTATGGGTTGCAAAAGGGTTTCTAAGATACTAATTTCTAAATAAGTACAGAGATCTTTCCATTTTTGGAAGCTCCGAAGAATGCAATGTTTTCGGTTTTCCAGGACCCGAAAATGTATTAACACATTTTGAAATTGCATCTTTTTTGTTTTTTATTGAACAAATCGTCGATTTGACGACATTATACTTTTTCGTCATACCAGTTACAGGTGAACCTTTCCATAAAAGCTCTAAAATATCTGAATTTTCTTGAAGAGTTATTACTTTTGGTTTTTTATTAGATATATTTTCAATAAAAATATTTTTAGAGACCACTTGTTTATATGCATAGTCAGCACAGAGAGATGTTTCCAGTAGAACTGCCGCGGTAATACCAAAACTACTTATCCTGCAACAGAAGTTGTTTACAACAAACAAACTACGAGATTCTTCTGCGGGGAATCCAAAAATGTTAAATAAGCTTACAAAATTTAATTTTAACGTTCGATAAAAAATTCACGTTTTAGAGCCTTCAGCCTTTGTTCACGTTTTAGAGTAGTCAATGTAAGAAAAAATATGTTTATGTTTTTGGATGTTCATGTTACTGGGTGTTCACGTTTCTGCGAGTTCACTGTACTTCTAATGGCTTCTAATTGAAACTCTTATTTAGATAAATGAACAATTTGTTTCCTAACGGGTTACTCTGCGTTTTTTATTTATAAATTTTTTTGAGGTTTTGGTGTCTTTTTGTTGTGTTGGTTGGATATAATTCCTATTATATCAATTTGGTTTGAGATATAGAACTCTTGAATTTTATATACAAAATTTAGGGTAAAGCCTATCTAGTACAATTAACGTAGGTTAACTTAATAATGATTCCAAATAATAATTTTTTGGATTGTATAAAAATTTTTTTCTGTTTCGACTTTAGAGAATTTTGCATTTAGTGCTATTGAGCATGCACCTGCTAATTAAACTTAGATTAAAGTCTCGATTAGTATAATTAACAACAATTAAAACAAAAACAATTTAAAATTCACGGTGTAAAGTTAAAGAACTGTTGAACAAACTTCTATTTCTTTTTGGTTGGTTCTTGGCAATCAAGAGATAATGCAGCCAAAGTGTCTAAAAAGAATGATGGAGAAGTTATTACATGAGTTGATTTACATCTGTTCCTGGCAGTTAGTTCTAACCAGATGGTGGTTCATTGTAAATGATCCGACACACAAACTCTCACGAGGGCCTCGAAACACACTACCTCAATTAATCAGCCAGAGAACAGCTAAATGCCTAAAGAAACAAATAGCGGAACTCTGCGGGCAACTGATTCCCGTGGAAATATAGTGGATTGTCCTACTAGCCTTTAAGGGGCCTGGGCTCCCTTTTACCCCACAAGACACCAGTCTAGATGGAATAGTAAGCTCCAAAAAGACTATCATGTGCCCCTGGGGGAAATGGAAAAAAAAAATTTTTTTAGGGCTATTTTCATGTGCAATTCTCAGAATTAAGTTCCAAATAAATAAAAAAGACCAATGTTTTAGTGCAGGATGTCCGCCAGGAAAGCATACCATTTTGGTAAACATTAGCCTTGACAGATCATATTTGACAGTCGTGAAGTAGACACGTGGCAAATTTATTATGGAAAAATATTCTAACAAACTTAATTATCGAATACTGTGACGATGAGAAAGTGAAATTGTTGACAGAAACAACGTGCCAATAAAACGCGTTATTTATCGTGTAGTGAATGATTACGAAGGGAGTCTGTAGGTTAAAGGCTCAAGCATGGACCACAACGTACTGCAAGATCGGCTGAAACCATTACTGCTCAAGAAAGTGTTCAAAACACTCCATCAACCTCAATTCGATGCCGTGCTCAGGAGCTTGGTATTCAAAGAACAACTTTTGACACAATTTTGCATTTGTTTCCACAGAAGATTCAGTTTGCACAAGAGCTTCTTCCGCAAAGACCATTTACGCCGCCGTACATATGCCAATAGGATGTACAGTTCGCCCATGACAACCCCGATTTTCTTAAAAAAAATTATAATGAGTGACAAGGCACCTTTTTAATTGGAATGGGTATGTGAATAAACAGAATAGTCGGTTCTGGGAAATGGGAACCCCCATCCATTAAAAGTGACATTCTGGTGTGCAATTTGGTCAGGAGGAATCATTCGACCTTACTTCTTTGAAAATGAAAACGGCGTAACGGTAATTGTGAATGGGCAACGATATCGTGGTATGATTGAAAACTTTGTAACGCCACAACTGCATGCTTTGGGCTAGATTAACATTAATTTCGCAGTGAAATTAATGAAATACCGTGTAAAATGTTTGAGAATGTAATGAAAAATGTGCTCAAAAGGGCTCGCATTTGTGAGGCTAACAGTGGCGGACATTTATTTGATGTTGTATTCCATACATATTTCCCGACATTATATAAAACATTTATTAATATAAGATCCACTCTCCTTCATTTAATCAAAAATTATAAACAAGCAAAGTAGTATACCTTCCCGACGGATATTTATATAACAGGTATTTTTATCTAATTAATTTCCGGTAGAAATGAAATAGAGTTTACTAGAATATCTTAATTCGACAATAATATAACTATTTTATATTTGCAAAGTTAAGTTTTTAATTTTAAAACGTAATGAAGAAATGACATTTAGTATTATTATGTAAATGTAGGTGTGCCCTACAGCGATGGGTCGTATTATATATTTCATGTACACGGGCCATATACGAGTAACTGAGGTGACTGTTTGTCAATTGCTGCCGGCCGCAACTATGTTTCAAGTGCCAAATGTAATTGATGCCTGCTGTGCCTTCTTAGAACGACAACTGGATCCAACAAATGCAATTGGAATTGCTAGTTTTGCAGAACAACATGGCTGTACAGAATTGCAGAAAAAAGCTAATCATTTTATAGAACGTCATTTTACTCAGGTAAGATTTATAACATTCTAACTGAATAAAGTATATTTTAACGTTCAATCAACTCTGTTTTTAGGTATGCCAAGAAGAAGAGTTTTTGCAATTAACCGCTTATCAATTGATTGCTTTGATTCGTCGTGACGAACTAAACGTTCAAGGAGAACGTGAAGTATATAACGCCGTCCTTAAGTGGGTAAAATTTGATGAGGAAAATCGTTATCCGAAAATGGAACCCATTCTTTTTTCGGTACGCTGCCAATTTCTTACACCTACATTTCTACGAGAGCAAATGAAGAACTGTGATGTTTTACGAAAAGTGCCTGCTTGCCGAGAGTATTTGGCAAAAATATTTAAAGATTTAACTTTACATAAGCGGCCAGTTGTTAAGGAACGTAAACCAAATACTACCCGCATGATATTCGTTGCCGGTGGTTTTTTTCGTCAATCTCTAGATATTTTAGAGGCGTACAATGTTGACGATAAAACGTGGACAACATTACATAGCCTGCGAATACCACGGTCAGGTTTGGGTGCTGCCTTTTTAAAAGGAATATTTTATGCCGTCGGTGGAAGAAACAATTCAATTGGTTCATCCTATGATTCAGACTGGGTAGACCGCTACAACGCTTTAACAGAACAGTGGAGACCGTGTGCACCCATGACGGTACCTCGACATCGTGTGGGGGTGGCTGTAATGGATGAACTATTGTATGCAGTAGGTGGATCCGCCGGTTCAGAATATCATAACACGGTTGAATAGTATGTTTGTCTTATATTCATTTATAGATAGTAAAATATGTATACGAATATAACTCTTTTTAGCTATGACCCAGAATTAGATCGTTGGTTTCGTGTTCGACCGATGCATGCCAAACGATTAGGTGTTGGTGTTGCGGTGGTTAATCGTCTTCTTTATGCGGTTGGAGGCTTTGATGGCAGTGAGCGTTTGGCTTCTGTAGAACGCTACCATCCAGAAGACAATGCGTGGAGTTTTGTTCCATCCATGACTTGCGGTCGTAGTGGATCAGGTGTAGCTGCAATTAATCAGTATATTTATGTAGTTGGAGGTTTCGATGGAACGCGACAGCTTTCTTCTGTGGAACGCTTCGATACAGAATATCAAGTCTGGGAGTTTGTAGCACCAATTAAAATAGCTCGCAGCGCTTTATCGTTAACATCGCTGGACGGAAAACTGTATGCTATTGGTGGATTTGATGGAACAAACTTTCTTTCTATAGTCGAAGTCTATGACCCAAAAACTAATTCCTGGGAAGAAGGTACTTCATTGAGTTCGGGAAGATCTGGTCATGCATCGGCTGTCATCTATCAACCATCGTGTGTTAATAATTTCATGGATTGCATAGAGGATGAAAGTCAAAAGCATAATGGAAGTGGTAACGGTCCGGAAAATAACGGTAATAGATCTGACGATAACTTAAATCATCAAAACAGTGGTATTAGTTCCGATGGTTTATTTGAGGGAAGTTCAACATTTGCTGGTTTTCACACTTCGTTTGGAAGCAGCGGATGTCGAAATTGTGAAAATGAATTGGTCTCTAATTTCAAGGAAAATGGCAATTATGAAATCTACGGTAGCGATAAAAAAACTTTCACTTCAAAAACAGACATTCCTCACAGAAAACGTTGCAATCTTTGGTGTAAAAAAACTTGTAAAACTAGAGCAGACAATTTTCTAATAGACTCTAAGAAGTTTCTCTGCTGGAACGAATATGATAATTTTGTTAAGTCCAAAGTTAGTCTCATGGATTGGAATCAATTACCAAAAATTTTTACTTTTACGAATGATAACAAGTGTAAATTGTCTAACATAAATTCGAAATACCTCACTGACGTTATAAGCAAGTGCAATGCTGGAAGTAGTGTTCAAAAATATTTTAATTCATTGCTAAGTAGCATTAAAAAAAGTAATTAGAGATATAATATTAAGATTTTGACATTAATGAATTTATTTTTCGTAGTTTTATTCGAAAAATAAAAATGTATATATAGCGGTGCAAAATAAAAGCAAAAGGAAAGTTTAACAGAAATGACTTTAATAGTGTTTTGCTTTACAGAAGCTAAGAATAAAAAATAATCTTCCCAAAGATTTATTTAAAAAAAAAACACTGAGCCATAACAGACGTACTCTTTCTTTTACTTTTATTAGTGAAAATTTAATATTACCAAACTCCTAAATCATTTTTTACCGTGCGTAATTTTATTAAATTTTTAGAGCGATCCGAAAGGATTTTTGAAAAAAACCTCAAAAGTAATTGTATGAATTTCAGAAAGTAAATTAATATATTTGATATATTCCTAATATTTTTTTAACACAAAATAAGAGCATTATTTAACATAATATGTCAACCTGAGCCATATTTTTAAACGCTTTTCGGAGCCAAATATGTTATATTTTGAATTGTCTGCCGGAGAAAATTATTTTGCCCTAAAGTTCTTGAGGCTTATTAATATAAGTTTTTGCGAATTCTATGCGCTTTCATCTGTTGACTATATATTATAAGAGCCCTTGACTTTTCAAATATCGTCGCACAGTATCAGGTGAAACTTTTATATTTTAATATTTTTTAAGCTCTGCAGCTATTTTTGGAGCACAAGGTAAATGGATTTTTTCAACAACACTTTGATTATGCCATTTAATCTTTTCGACCAACTTAGTGATCGTCCACTTTTAAGCTTATTTTCCACTCTGTATTTCTTTTATCTTTTTTTGAACTTCATTTCTCACCGTAAAACGACTACGACATTTTATTCTTCCAATTTCTCCATATGATTTATGTTGGTTTTGATTTAAATCGATTATAATTTTTCTTTCCTTGAGGGTAAGCTGCTTACGGGGTCTTATTGGAAACAGTTCTAATTAGTTTATGAAAACAAATTGTACTATTCATAAAGTTACACTCGCTATTCACAAAAATTAAGTTGATTTTACTTCTATGCTTTTTATATTTTACCGTTATTCCTTAATTCTGTGTTGCCATATTATGTGATTGCATAAAAATAACATATTTTTTGGGTTTTTAAATACAGAGTTGTATATATTTTTTTAAATAAAAAATATAACTAAAAGTTAATCTGAAATTTGTATAAACATTTTTGCAAAAACATTGCAAAATTAGTAAAAAATGCGTGCTGGTGCGTCCTTCGTTCTGCGTGCAAGTGTATATTTCAAATAAGTGGCCCAACTAAAGTAAGCGGAGGATATATAGGTCTATGCGATCCCAAGAGCTTATATAACGGATTTTCGTTTTCCTCCTGTCTTAGACCCGTTCCTATTAAAATTTTTTGATAAAAACTTTGTAAAATACTAATTTTCCCTCATAGAGTCCTAAACAATTCCGCGACTTTTTTTTATAATTTAACAAATTAGATATTTTTCTATGAAAACCGATTTGCTGTATCTCTCATCAAACTTTAAATAGAACTTGTTTTATTTAATTCTATTTTGTGGGAAATTTTCCTACCCATCCGGCGTTAATGGGTTAAAAAAGTTTGCACAATATGAAATTTATTTTATTTGTAGAATATTTATTTGCGTTAAATTTAGCTTTTTACTAAATAAAATGTACAAATCTTTTTTTATTTGTTAGCCCCCGGAATATATTAGGTAATCGCAGTATTTGTGAATGACCTATGGAACAATTTTTTAATGAGTTTGACATTGGATATTATTTTCAGTTAATAACCTGAGTTAACTTACATACAAAATTTATTTGCTTTGTATTTTTTAACAATTTAATTAATTTTTAATAATGCAAATACTCTATAATATTTTTAAATAATTCAATTATTTTCTCTGCTGTTTTTGTATATATTACATTTTTATTTAAAAAATTTAAATATATTTTAATGTATCTGTACAAGAAAATTTAATTAATTTCTTATAAACTTCTCTGCTTACGAGGTCGTGGAGGATTCCATGATACAGGAGTATTATCAGTTATGGATATAATATTTAGACCACTCATTTGTAATCCTTTAATGGCAGACTGAAATTAAATGGAAAAAGAATTTTTTTCTTTTATTATCGTTGGGACCAAAATACATACTACAACTCTGAATGGTTATTTGTTTAAATAAGATTAAAATGAAACAGTCGCTTAAAAACAGCTTCTGTCTCTAACCTTAAATACTTTGACATAAAAAGAGAGAACTTGAATTGCAGTCCGTCAATAAGAGTAGACAAAAGACATATCTAAAGCAAATTACTGTTATAATAGTTGATGATTTTTTTGAGATACGTAGGCAAAGAATAGGAAAATGTTGTTAGATCGTTAGACAAACTGTTCCATAATGAGTAACTGTAATCAGAAACGACTTCGGAATAATTAAGGGAATAAATATTTAAACATTTCTCGTAGAGTGCAAGAAGTTGAAGTTCTTTCTTGATAATATTATAAAAAAATTCAGACATCTAATGGTTAAAAAGTGAGCAAAAGAACATTTAAAAAATCTTCTGACATAAGACTATATAATGCCCATATTTATTTTGGTCATTATATCGTCTTATATTTCGATGTCTTATGTCAAACACAAACCTTACAACTTTATTAACCAGAAATTTTGTTCTATTAACATTTCTAACCGTCGAAGAAATATATACTTCCATACAGTAGAATATCTAAGACATCATCAATGGGTGGGCTACTTTATATCGTATAAGCTGAGGAAGCTGAATTTTAAAACAATGTAATCTTTGAAGGGTAAACACCACTCTGGAATATATGTTGTCAGTATGATATGAATAATCAAGTGAAAATATTTAGCTTATCGAAAAAAAATACTAACTTACTTTGCTCTAGGTGAATTTTAATATCTGTAGAATTTGAAACCAGATTTCACGGTATTCAAGAGTATAGAACTTGACCTCAACCAGCCTCACTGTAACGTGTCGTTAATTATTGTCTGAAATAAGTCCGTTGTGAAATATTAATTCCAAAAGCATGTCTTTGATTCAACCACACTAAAAAAGTTATTTAAATAAGAACGGGCCACCCCAGCTTTCACCTGCCTTACATGTGATTCTCTACCATTGAAATATACAAATTGTCTTCGTCCTGACTGGTACGAATTTATAAGGAATAACGGTGTATTTGAAAATCTAAATTCATTATTAAGTTTCTGCAACTTTACGTGGTTAATTCGATCACTTTTTCATCCTCTATTTAAGTCCTCTCTTATAGATTTAGCAATTCCAAACAAGACAGATGATAAACTATAATCACTGCTAAATCCTATTTACCGATCATTTAATAAATTAAAGTGATCAAATATGAAGGCTATTTGCGACCTTAAGACATTCAAATAACTTTGACAATGTAGTCAGTCAGTAAACTTACAGGTTTTAAGTTTTCAGTGTTGAGCGAATGTCTAGTCTTAGGTATTGGAATAACTTTTACAAGCTTCCAATTATACAGAAAAAGAGATGTTGTTATAACACAATTAATAGAATATAATCTTGAGACACATTTTCATTTGAATGGATATGTGAAAACACCGAATAGTCGGCTTTGGGGAATGGCAAACCCTTAAATTATTCAACAGTCACCTTTGCATCCATTAAAATACGCAGTCTGGTGTGCAATTTCGTCAGGAGGAATCATTGGACCTTATTTCTTTAAAAATGAAAACGGCGTAACGGTAACTGTGAATAGTGAGATATATCGTGGTATAGCGCCGTCAACGCAGCATCGAATTTTATCTTTCAGAGTGTCAGTTGTTTGTGGGTTGTTCACGTAAACCCGTTCTTCCAATTGCTTTAAAGAAAATTATCCAGCGGGGTTAAATCATAATTTACAATTGACATTTCCAAATCAAGAAATTATAGGACTGGGATATTTCTCATGCAATAACTGAATTGTTTGGGAGGTTGGGTGGCCACAAATAATTGGTTATCATGGATTGATAGCGCAGAGAATTCACGGTGACGATGATTCCTGACCACAAACTTATTTTTAAAGGACTACTTGTAAATTTAGTAAGCCTCACATGTGACAATTTTGTTTGTTTACATAACTGCCTAATTGAAAATAAGCATTAAACGCAAACAATGGTCGGTCGGTTTTAATTCTTCAAACTTCATGAGCGTGAAGGTCAAGATCTTTATGCAAAATGCTGCGCAAACTGCTTTAAGTGATACCCAATTGTTGCGAACGAAAACGAATTAATTAATGTTCCACACTCATTCACAATCTTTTGTTGTACATCGGCTATGTTTGCATCACTACGGCGAGCGTGGTGTTTTGGCCTTTAGTCAGCACCGAAAGTGAACCTCGAATTTAGTGACTAAATAACACACAGAGGTCTCAGAAGGAACCTAATTACGAATATAGAAAATATTCACATTTAAGAGTAGAATGTTCCATACTTGAAATTTTCCAACTTGTGACTAAATAAATCTCAAAGCATGACAGCTTAATTCACGACGTTTAACAAACAATTTACTTCCTAACCTCAAATTTGCGCACCCTGTATATTTTTTAACGGTATTAAATAACTAGTGTGCAGAAATCGGTTTTTTGTTTTTGGAGTTATAAGCGTTAGAAAAATTTTAACACATAAACAAATAATACACAAAACCTTAAACAAATATTTGTCAAAATAAATTGCTATTTCTTTCAATTTTTAATTTCAATATTTATGAAAATCTTATTTCCTTCTACAGTTCGATCGGCAGTCTGTAGCAGTAAATTGAATTAATAAACTTTAATGTTTATTGCTTATAACGCATTTAAGTTTTTAATTAGGCGTGCTATATCCGCAGCCATGGCCTTGAGTATGGAAATCTGCGCGAAGGGTTATCAGCAGCCCATATAAACAAACTTAGGACGAAATAAGAAGGAAATAATGTTGCCGAATTAGTACTCTGTTAAAGTTACGAAATGTTTCCGGCAACATTTTTCCAAATGAAATATGTTTCTGGCAACATTTCTTTTTCTTTATCAGCTTCTGGAATAGGTTGATTTAATATGGTGTTTCCCCGGCACCTGCTTCGCTCTCTATTCTTGCTTCACACCCCAATCATAAGCGAATCAACCTGCTTCGCCATACAAAATTTTGAGAGCGAAGCTGGTAGATTCATATTGAAGCTAGTTGCGAAGCAAGTAAAAATCCTCTCTTCCCTAATTTTTATCGTAAGTTTATCTGCACTAGTTATCAAAATTAAACGTTTTTGTAAACAAAGAAAATTTACAAACAAAATAAAGTTAAAACTTAATTAATTTTAATTTTATAAAATTAAAAAAAAATGGATAGGAAAAAAAATTATACTTAATGCTGTCGCGGCAAGAAGGATATCTTCTGTTGTTGTTGTTTTTCAAATGTTGTTGTTGTTTTTCAACTTATGTTTTTCTGTTTAATAACAACAGCCAAATCGAAGCAGATAAATGAGTCGTGTAAACAGCATGATTCACAAACTTGCTTCAGAGAGCGAAGCACGAGATTCAAACTGTCGTGGAAACAGGCTATAAGAGTGAGAGTTGGATGTTTCTTCAAAAACTGAAACGGGTTTTCCTATCTTTTCTTTTTAAATGTGTATAATTTTATAAATAAACTGTTCTTAATTAAAAAACGTCCATTTTGATGAATTTCATTAATCAGAAATATTAAAGATTACACTAACATACCGAAGTGATTTACCAAACTTATCGATTTTAAGTTACATATTTTTATTTACCACTGCATAAGGAGCAAAAAGAAACGATCCTATCTCCTTTTCACATTTACAACATTTATAATTTAGTTAAAAACAGAAAGAAATTTAAAAAGGTGTAAAAACTATTTTTGCACAATCAAAAAAACCGTTTGCTGCGGAATTTAATAAAAAAAACGTACACAATCCTTAATTACATACCATTCTTCCAGGTCCCAAGCCTTGTACTTTAACGCGTATAGTTTTCCATCCCAACTCTACAGCTTTCTAAATACATATATAGAATATATATTATGGATTTTAGTTTAGGAAATTGAATTTATTTAAATACTAGTGAAAAACTTACGCTTCCTATACTAATTGCTGTAGCCTGAGCAGCAATATTAGTACCCTTTCGAGTATTTTTAAAACCCTCAATGCCACAGGATCTAATAAGACGTGGGACACCTGGCAAGTTTTCGAGGTAAGTTTAAATTTGTTTATATATATAAATTTGTTTATATATATATAAATATATAGAAATTACCTTTGCTATCGGTGAAAGATATAATAGTGTTATTAGAAGACACGCGTACATGAGCAATTGGAAGTTCATTGAAAGGCAAGTTATTGAAAAGTTGCGTGGCTGTACCGGCATCTGGGAAAAACTTTTCTTTTCTAAAAAAGATGGTTAAAAACTATTAAGAAACTAATTGTACTCCACTTATTACTTTCCCATTAAAGTATCAATGTCAATGGACTTTTCACCGGCAGTGCCTTCATCTTCAGCTGGCATAGAGGCCAGCATTTGCTTTCGGTCTTCTGCCTTTTTTAAAGTTGAACCTGTATGAATTGTAATAGGATGATTTTGAACAGCGTTACGTGTCATCTTTAAAATGAATCCACTAAATAAGGCTTTAACGGAGGCGTTCATGGTATTTTTGTAAACAATCCAACCTATGGTTTAGTCAACACGACCTTATTATTTCATTACATCACCTGTACAACCCTTAGCGAATATAATAATTACAAAGGAACACACATTTTAACAGAGTTGCAAAAGAAAGTATGAAAGTACTCAAGATGTTATTATCTTTACCGAAACTTGGTTGAGCAACAAAGTTTTTAATGCAGAAATTTTTTGTAATAGATATCAAATTTATAGACTTGATCGTAGTACTGATACTATTGGAGGTGGCGTTCTCATAGCAATCTCTTCAAAATTTTCATCTGAAGAAGTGAAAATTGAGAATCAACATAAAATTGAATTTATCGCTGTCGTCTTGAAAGTTGGACATAAACGTCTATTTGTAACCTGTTCTTATATACCTCCATGTTCTGAACAATTGATTTATAATGAACACACTAAATCTATTGAGAGAGTTATGTCGAAATGTAATACGAATGACCTAGCACTAATTTTTGGCGATTTTAACCTTCCATCAATCACGTGGACATACTCAACTGAATCCTTCTACTATATCCCAACAAAAGCAAACGAGTGGAACAATGATGTTATTAACTGCATATCTGACTTATGTTTTTATCAACTAAATGGAATTAGTAATATTAACAACAAGATTCTTGATTTGGTATTTGTGAATGAACCTACAGACTTCACCTTACACAGAGCTGATCCGATGTCTTTACCTGAGGATCCAAACCACCCAACAGTCGAAGTAAGCTTTTCCATATCATCCTGTAATGGTCGCAACATAAACAATGATGCAGATGGAACATATTTTTTTAAGCGTACGGATTATGCTGCGTTAAATCAGTTCTTGTATAGTACGAATTGGTTGGAATTGTTATCAATATCCGACGGTTCCTCTGATTCTATAGGGGCAATGGTAGATTTATTTTATAAAACTTTATTTGAATACATTGATGATTGTGTGCCAAAGATCTTTGTAAAAAAGCACTCGGGCCCTCCATGGAGTTCTAAGCAGCTGTCAAGACTAAAGAATTTAAAAAACAAACGCTTCAAAAAGTACAGGATTACGGGTTTGGCTACTGATTATGCTGGATACTGTAGTGTACGCGCCCAATATAATTCAACTAACACTGAATTATATAAAAAATACTTGGAAAATATGAAACGCAATTTTCTAATAGACCCAAAATCCTTCTATAATTTTGTAAATTCCAAAAGAAAAACATGCGGCTATCCAACTATTATGAAATATTTAAATCAAGATTCTCGTGATAACTCAGTTATATGCAATATGTTTGCCGATTTTTTTAGCACCACGTTTTCTGATGATCAGTACACATATGATAACTATGTCTTTCCGATAACGCAATCTCAAGCAATATCTTTCCCATCGATATTTACTGATGACATCTTAAACAATATAAAAAATTCTAAAATATCATTCAGTTCCGGACCTGATGGCGTTCCTAACTGTATACTGCTGAATTGCGCTCATGCTTTAGCAATTCCTTTAACCATCATGTTTAATACTTCGTTGAAATTTGGTTACTTTCCCCGGCTATGGAAGGAATCTTATATCATTCCGTTATTTAAATCAGGAACCAGATCAAATATTGCAAACTATAGAGGTATAGCAAAATTGAGTGCGATTCCCAAGCTTTTTGAAAAATGTATTACTGCTTCGTTATGTCATCAAGTTTCATTAATAATTTCACCTTATCAGCATGGCTTCCGCAAAGGTTACTCAACAGCGACGAATCTGCTACAACTCTCTACCTTAGTGAACCGGGAATTTACTAATGGTCAACATACTGACGTTATATATACAGATTTTAGTAAGGCGTTTGATAAAGTTAACCACGTTTTATTACTCAAGAAACTCAGCTTAATGGGTTTTACCAATATTTGTATAAGCTGGATAAAATCATATTTAACTGGCAGACACCAACGTATAAGCTTTAACTCTACATTGTCTGGACATATAAATGTATTATCAGGTGTTCCTCAAGGCAGCCATCTTGGCCCAATCTTATTTTTGCTTTTTATAAATGATCTACAGTCATCTATTAAATTCTCAAATATTCTAATGTATGCCGATGATGTAAAAATCTTCCTAAGCTGTAACAACAACGACAATTGTCATCTTCTACAACATGATCTTGATAGTTTTTTTGAATGGTGCGATGTAAATCTAATGAAGTTAAATTTTAAAAAATGCAAACACATGCGTTTTTCTAGAAAAATTGTTGATTTTAATCAGTTTTATTTAAATAGTCATCCGTTGGAACCAGTTAACGAAATTTTGGATTTGGGTGTTCTACTGGACTCGAAATTGAGCTTTTCGCAACACATTAATATGACAAGTAATAAAGCTCGTGGATTACTTGCCTTTATAAAACGATGGGCCAAGGAATTCACTGATCCACATATCACCAAACGGTTGTATACGTCTTTAGTAAGACCAATTTTGGAATATGGGTCTGTTGTCTGGGATCCGCAGTATAATGTTCATATTAATAAAATTGAGTCAGTTCAAAAACAATTTATGTTGTTTTGCCTCCGTAATATCTACAGGCACAATTTTATGAATCTTCCCCCCTATAACACCAGACTTGCCATGATCGGCTTGCCAACGCTTCAGAGTCGTAGAACCATGCTCAATGTAACATTCCTGATCAATTTAATAAAGGGAGATATTTGCTCAGGCTTTCTCCTGGAGAATATCCAATTTAACATTCATAGACGGCCCACAAGAAATTATAATCTTTTACATCTTCAATTTTTCCGTCAAAATTATGCTAATGATGATCCTTTCCGGAGAATGTGTTCTGATTTTAATAATCTTTACAGTTTGATAGACTTCTCCACCAGTATTCCTAGTATTAAACGTGATATAATTCTGTTCTTGAACACATAACCATTGAAATTGTTTGTTTTTGCTTTTTTATGTTATTTTAAACCCAATCTAATGTAATTTCAAAACAAATGTAAAATGTGATATTTTTAAATTGTTAATGAAAAATGTGATATTTTTAAATTGCTATTGATATAATTTACTTTTTGTAAACTTGTATTTACAGTCTGAAAGGAAGATAACTTCCATAGACTATTAAATAAAATAAAATAAAACATATTGCAGTTGTCTCATGTAATATTTTAATTAAAAGCAATAAAATCAGAGCATGTTAAATCTAAAAAAAAAAAAAAAAAAAAAAAAAAAATGATTACCAAAAAAATGTAAACAAGCAAATAAATACTAAACTGTTCGTCTTTTAAAATGGATTTTATCTAAGGGCTCTTTCAGATTAGGCAACTTTAATTGCCCTGGTCTAGTGTTTGTGGGTGTGAGAGGGGAGGTTGGTCTTTCCCCTTCAATGCAAATTTAAACATATATTAAAAAAAATCAGTCGTCTTAGAAATAGTACCATTTTGCAACTGTGAAATAATTAATAGTTAAAAGTTTGTTATCTTTCCTACTTTTTGTTATTTTGATTTGGATTTCACGTGCTTTGCAGAAAACTCAGTTTTAATTAGAAAAACAAAACCAAAATGGCTTTAAAACGTTTAAAAAGTAAATAAAGTATATGTTTGTTTTTGCATTTCACTCTATTGAAAATTATTTCCTTTTTTAGCCAAAAGATCAAAACGGATGACGGGAAGACTAAAGCATAAAATTGAAAAAAAGGTACGGGAGCATAATAGGAAAGCAAAACGTGAAGCCAAAAAGAATCCTAAAAAAGGAAGGAAAAATCAGAAATTGATACAGATTCCAAATATTTGCCCGTTTAAGGATGACATTTTAAAAGAAGTAGAAGAAGCTAAAAAGCGTAAGGAGGAGGAACGTCTTAAGAGGCGTGAAGCCTTTAAGGTTGAAAAGGATCAGAACAGATTTAAAACGCTTGAAGCATTGATGGATGATGCGGATGTGCGCGGTGTAGTGCATAGTAATTTGCACGAGCATGATTCAGAGACCAGTCAGGTATTTCAGAAGTATTTCTTTATAGGCTTCATACATGCTTATTTATTTATGGAGGAAATCTAGTTTAGTGGCAATGCTCCAAAAAAGTAAGGGGTGTAAAATGCAGTATTAAGTAAATAATTTGTAGGAAACAACAGGCCTCCAAATTTTCTATGAACGACAAGAAATTTATCGATTATTCCTATCGAAAGGGACACACAATTAAAATAAATTAAGTGAAAAATAGCTATTTGCTTTCATTTTTATTCAACTACCTATATCGTTTTTAGACTATTCAATTATATCGTTTAAGTGGCACTATATAT
This sequence comes from Trichopoda pennipes, assembly GCA_030448955.1. Classification (NCBI taxonomy): domain Eukaryota; kingdom Metazoa; phylum Arthropoda; class Insecta; order Diptera; family Tachinidae; genus Trichopoda; species Trichopoda pennipes. The sequence continues at coordinate 7,490,501 of JASKUP010000028.1, read as the reverse complement.
TTATATGAATTATTTTTTAATTATAAAGAAGAGTAAAATAGATGCAATCAAAATTAAATGAACTTTTGAGCCCTCAAAGTGGTTCCTTTTCACAGTTGTATTTGCATAATTTAATTTGAAAAAGTTGATAACGTCTTGATCTTACGGTTAAATAGACACAGTGTAATTGCTATAAGTATGCCGTTATCACTTTTTCTCAAATCAGTGACAGGTAGCGTTAAACCCTAAAATTGTCAAACATAAAAAAAGCATTTAAAGGCTCCTGGGTTTTTCGATTTTTCAACAACCAACAATTTCAGTTTGCTTGTGCCTCTTGCATTTATACAGTCAAAAAAGTTATTCTTTTTACATATTTTTCTTCCGGGAGCTGTTTCCTCATTACATGAGAGTCAACCGTTACTCATCATTAGTTTTGAACATTCATCTATTGTTAATGGTTGTAGTTTATTTATCTTCAATGGTTGTGCAATCGTATATTCTTTTGTAGTAAGTTTCCCAGTCAGGGCTTTTAATTTAGGTTCACGTGTCTTATTCTTTTTATTATGGCATCTACGAAAATTTGTAATTTGCTTCCGTTAAATACGGGCACTAAATTCTTTGTTTTATTTATTACAACATCTTTAGTTCAATTGTAGCGAATTGTTCTGAATCCATTAAAATAAAATAAGCTGTTTGTTCAGTGTGACGTTTAAGACTTTTTAATTATTATAGTACCTATAACAGCTTATACTAAAGTTACCATGATTTAAGGCGAGGCATTCTGTTTGATAAATCTTAGTCAGTTTCTTTATTTTTGACTACTCCTAATCACTGCCGCCTGTTCCAAATATAATTTGAACCCGACGACAGCTTTTTCTATTTCAACCAAAAAAGCTGATGGTCGAAAAAAAAGACTGCCTCTCTTCAAACATGCTATTATTAACTGACGTTTCTTTTCATAATAGAATATAAGCTTCCTCAAATAGTTTAAAGTTTTGATAACGAAAAATTTAGAATCGTACTGAAGAAATGTCTGCTAGACTTTGTTGGTGTTTGCGTTGCCGAAATAAGCATGCTGTTAACTATGTGGCAATTAAATATATAAAAAAAATTGCAATAGGATATATGATGACATTCTACACCTAGCTAGATGCTAGCTCGCTGTTGTTATCGGGATCTAAGGGAACGAAGCCGCAAAGGGACACAAAAACTTTTTTAAAATTAAATTACGTTCACGATATTCCACGTTTTCTCAGAGCGCTGTCAAATGAAACGCATCACGTACGGTCGTTAAAGGGTAGGAAAAACTTACTACAACAGATACGACCCGGCTTTATGTAGTTTTTGCAACGAGATATTTTCTGGCCAACACAACCTCACCGAATGTTCAAATTTGAAAACTGACTTGCCACTTGAAGAGATTCTAAATTATTCTATTGAGGAGATCCCTGGAGTGCCATGGTATCAGGAAGGCTTAAACCCACTATCACACAAGGATTTGCATTAGTTTCCATATAAGATTCAGTTGACACAAGAGCTTCTTTCACAAGACCATTTATGCCGCTGTACATATGCCAATAGGATGTTACAGCTCGCCCATGACAAGCCCGATTTTCATGAAAAAATCATAATGACTGACGAGGCACATTTTCATTTGAATGGATATGTGAATAAACAGAGTTGTCGGTTCTGGAGAATGGAAAACCTTTAAATTATTCAACAGTCGCCTGATTTGACTGCTCCGGATTTCTTTTTGTGGGACTATCTGAAAAGCAAGGTTTATTTATGCAAACAAACCAGAAACGCTTGAGCAACTCAAACAAAATATTCGTGATGAAATTAACGAAATAACGTGTGAAATGTGGGAGAATGTAATGAAAAGTGTGCTCGAAAGGTGTTGCGTTTGTGAGGCTAACAGGACATTTATATGATGTTGTATTCCATAAAGAATTGCCGACATTAAATAAAACATCAATATAAGATCCATTCTCTTTAATTTAATTTAATCAAAAATTATAAACAAAGGTGGACACCCCTCATTAATATTTTTTTCTCTCATGTATTATAAACCTTTTTAAATTGTTAACATTCATAGATACAAGCTATTTGTATCTCACACCAAACGTTTGAGAATATTTGTTTTGTTCATTTTAAGTTTATAATCGTGCACAGTCACCTGGCCTAGTCACCCGGCGCCTATATAATATATTCCATAAATTAACTTTATGAAAAGGTAATAAATAAATGTATAAAATAAAAATTTTTTCCGCTTTTAGAAACAATATAAAGACCAAGGACACAATGAGCAATCTCTAAAGCAATATTTTAAAGAGTTTAAGGAGGTCCTGGAAAATGCTGATGTCGTTTTAGAAGTTGTAGATGCACGCGATCCTTTAGGTACACGATGTACGGAAGTTGAACGTGCTGTTCGTTCTGCTCCTGGTAACAAACGTCTCATTTTAATATTAAACAAAGCAGATTTAATTCCTAAGGAAAATTTAAACGCTTGGCTGAAATACTTTAGACGTTTAGGGCCAGTTGCGGCATTTAAAGCTTCGACTCAAGACCAGAACACGAAGTTGGGTAGGCGGAAATTCAATCAAAAGAACTCGGAAAAAGCGATGCAGGGATCCGTTTGCGTGGGAGCTGAGCTGCTAATGTCTATGCTAGGCAATTATTGCCGCCATAAAGGAATTAAAACTACAATTCGCGTAGGCGTTGTTGGTATACCAAATGTTGGAAAGAGTTCCATCATTAATTCGCTTACTCGTGGAAAAAGTTGCTCAGTTGGCCGCACACCTGGTGTTACAAGGTATGGAATTATAAATTTTTAATATCTTTATCATTTTCTGTGCAAGAGCCTTTGGCTTTTAGTGTTTTTTTTTTGTGCTTGATAGATAATATTAGAAAGTTATAATATTACAGTAAAACTGTTTCTTAAATTCGAAATTTTTATAATTTTTTAAATTGATTTTATAGTGTTTGGAGTGAAGCAACAGGGTATTCAAAAGCTATGTAGTGTTATCTAATTTATTAGTATTATAAATATAGATTTAAACAATTATATTTACATTAGTAAATTGGCTTAAAAATTAAAAAGTTTTCAATTCAATTTTTTAACATCCGCTCTCGATATATCGATCGGTTGCTGTTTTGTAAGCTGAAAACAGAACAGCCAAATAATTTAATTAAATAATATCTTATACATTTTTTGTGATCTACATCCTTTCCGCTGCTTGAATGCAGCAGAATCGTTTTTTTTTTTTATTTTGTGTCTTCTTGTTTCCAAAACCTTTTCTGTCTGAATGTATAACTAGCTTTTAGCTAGGTTAGGCTAAGTTCAGCAGGCAGCTGTGTTTCCACAGCCCATTTGAATTAATTTGATAATCCCCTTGTGTTTCCTACGCAATGGAAAAAGGAAAAAAAGAAAGCGCAGAAAGCGATGAAGAAGAAAATCAGAATGTAAAAGAGTAGATAAAGATATTAAACAAGTGTTAGAGGATGAGACTTAAGAGAGAAAGAAAATGGAATAGGATGTGGGGACGATAGGTGCAGAGGAGTAAGCTGCCGAATAAGGCACGCTAGCCCCGATAAGCAATCAGTCAAAGGACACTTGCGGTGTGCGCGTGTGGGTAAAAAAATAACCACTTTACCTTAGAAAGGAACTGATCCGCCCGGTCCCAATGATGAAGCATCAGATAAGCTGCCAAAATACTATCAACCGAGGTACTTCAGTCTTTGGTATTCCAGCTAAGGGTACAGGCAGTGGAGTAGTTCAATTATCCCCCGCTCGTCGTAATGGCTTCTGCAGAAATCATTGTGTGGGAGACCCAAGCATGGGTTGTCAACACGCAGTGGCCAGTTACTGCAACTCAACAACAAATCAAGCAATTGCGTCCTCGGTAACCCTTGCAGTGCAACCGCTTCTTTCGATCAAATGAGGTCCAGATTGTCTGATCAGGGGCAAATCAAACAAGAGCAGCGTCAATACGCTGTCTGCAAGCAGATAGGGTGTTGCCGCAAAAAGTAAAATGGCACCTTAGAAAACATTGCCCTCTTCCTTGCCAGTTCATCCGACACAAAGTTTCCAAGAGTAACCCCATGTACCTCAAGAACGTTCGGCATTCAGAGACAAGTTTCAATGTGGTAAACACACATATGAGGGATATGCTAGCTACTTTCCTCTCCTAATAGCAGACATTTCTGCTATTAAGACACTGTCAATATTTGGATTCTCAAGCTGATTCTTGTCCTAAATTCCTCCTCTAACTCTCGCCCCTTTCTTAGAGCCATTAGCATAAATACAAAGTGCTCCGCCAAATCGAATAGAAATTTCAAAGTTACAATAATCTATAAAATCTGGAATAACATTCGTGATCAGAATGCGACCTGTAGCTCCATGTACTTATTACATTTAGCTTAACTGGCGTTCTCATTGTTAGCTTCCTAGCCCATTGGTCCACTGGAAGTCAGGTGAACATGGCAAAAAGTTACTATAAGCGTTGACCTAATGGCTTCCGTCGTCAAGAGCGTCATGATGCCCAGTACCCTCTCCAAGCTGCAGATATTCGCCGCAACAACTGGAGGCTTCCAGCGGACAAGAACTTTAAAGAGAAATAAATATCGGCCTGATAATCGTTTGTAGCTGCCAATTTACACACCTTGGGTTAATACGCCAAGTCTTGTCAATGGCTTTTCTACATACGTATATTGCCGTAATGGTCTTGGATGTTCTACGCTGGATATTCAGTTTCTAAGATAATTTACTCTCCAAAATTTCGCACAATCAGATAAACTTAGTGATACCCCATTCAATCTATATAGTTTAATGGAAACTTGTAACTCCTAGAGAAGAGGGGATGTTCAGTTTTAATCTGATTAATACTAGGTAGAGATCACCTTGAGTACTGTTTTTAAACCTTGTGATACTGCATAAACATGAATCCCAGACCTTGTCACCGCTACATCGTCTTAAAACAACAATTATTTCGCCATCTGACATTTAAAACTTTTCAAAGGGGATTAGGAACTGAATATAACAAGAAGTGGAGAAATTTTTTGGAAATCCCTTTCCACGTATTTGTCGTCTCCGTTATTATTTCATCTATAGTTCTTGTCAAATTTGGGGTTCTACTTCGCTTTAGGTATGACCAGACATTTTTCTATTATATTCAAATCTGGACCTTGCGAGGTACAATATTAGCCATTCAACTTCTCTCCAAAACTTGCCACAATGGTTAAAAACAATGAAAGCAAATTTAATTTGTTTGGTTTCGATGGTCGGTCGGCGTTACGTGTGGCGTCAACACAAAGAAAAATTTTTGCACAAAAACAAAAACCCTAAGAAAATAATGAAGTATGGAGGATTATCAATGATGGCGTGGGCTGCATGACAGCTTCAGGGGTCGGAAACTTTATAGAAATATTCGGGGGCAAAACATGTTTCTGACATTTGAAAAACTATTGCTGATAATTTTCAGTGTTATCAAGACAATGACTCTAACCACACGGCACTGATAGTAAAGAATTGTTTGCTTTACAACTGCCGTAACGTTATCAAAATACCTGTGCAAAGCCCATATATAAACGCAACCTAGCTCTTATGTGACGAACTTGGACGTCGTAAGAAAAACATGCTTAAGGCCGCATTACAGAAGGAATGGAGCCAAATAACGACTGATGTGTGCAAAAAGTTAGTGAAGACTATTCGAAGAAAATTAAAAGCTGTAGAAAATTAAAAATTATATGTGAGAAAATATTTATTAATGCATAAACAATCGAATTTAAAGACTACCCCCGACTGTTAGTGTGATCATACTTTTAAGGCTTTCTGAGTTCCTTTTTTATTATTTCTATAATTAAACGGCTGAAATACCTAAATTTTGTTTTGTTGAATTTACTAATTGCGAAATAAATATTTTAAGTGAAATATTTTGCAAAACTATTTATTTTAAAGCTTCTGAACTTTTCATCAATTAGTTGCCTGACGTCCATGTAAGCCACTGTACATAATTTTTTATGGTGATAGGGGAGTAGCGAAGCACACCGGGCGTAGCCAGGAGTTATTATATAAGAATGGAATGCTTATTTTATAATAAATGCTATTGTTGTACAAAATATATTTTAGAGTAATGCAGGAAGTTGAATTGGATTCAAAAATAAAACTCATAGATTGTCCTGGCATTGTATTCACAAGTTCTATAAACAACAATAATATGCCACCTGTTTTAAAGAATGCTCAAAGAGTAGGAGATGTAAAGGATCCTTTTACTGCTGCTGAAAGCGTTTTAAAAAGAGCCAGCAAGGAATATTTTTGTAAACTGTATGATATTACCGAATATGAAACATTTGAGGAATTCTTTGCTAAAAAAGCTGCCAGAATGGGTAATTTGAATATTTGCAATATGCATCTTAGCATTTACACATTTAACTAATGTTTCTATTGCTTTTAATGTTTAGGAAGATTTTTAAAGAAAGGAGTACCAGACGTTGTTGCAGCTGCTCGCAGTGTTCTTAACGACTGGAATACAGGCAAAATTAAATACTGCACTCATCCACCAGAAGTAATTGAAAGTAACGATGTTCACATTAGTTCCTCAATTGTTCATAGCGAAGCTCGTGAATTCGACGTTGATAATTTTAAAGCAATGGAAACAGATATTTTAAACAGTTTTAATGTAAAGCCAGAAGAAGTTATGGAAATTGAAACTAATGGACCTGTGGAATATAAAGCATTCAGTGGAAATGATGATGATGATGGAAAACAACAGTCCAATAATATTATAGATGAAACGAATGTAATAAGTAAAAAGAAGCGAAAATTAGATGATGACAACAGTGGCCACGTAAAATCAAAAACTGATCCAACAATGGAATTAGATGGTAGGTTATGAATACATGATTTACTTAAGCATAGGCACAATAGCCATCGGCATTTAAAAATTGCATTAAAAGTAGAACAAATGTGTTTTTTGAATTAAATGTTACTATTAATCTTTTTTACAGTCTGTTGTACACTTCAAGACTGTAACAGTTTTATTCATGTAAACAGATAAGTAGGCCCGTTGGCAAATAAAAAGTTCTTATTAAAATATGGCCTAAATAATGTAAAACGGCAGAGAATTTCAGGCAAATTATTCGCTGAGATCGCAGAGTTGATAAACCGCCATTAACAGCCCTTTAACCATACGACCATTGGACGTCTGTTCAAAGCCGTAGTAAATTTTGAAAATTCATTGTAAATCGGCTTTTCGCAATTTAACTCAGAGAGATAGAGAGAGAGAGAGAGAGAGAGAGAGAGCGTTCCTAAACATTGGGAAAAGTAATAGGTGATCCAATAATAATATCTCAGTTTTCCACTGAGACAAAACAAGATTTTGGCACAGATGCACACCCAAAAAGTGTTCTGAGAACGTTACATAAAGCTAGATATAACTGAAGTGTAGCCAAACGCAAATCGTGGATATTTACTGTTAATCAAGAAAAAAGAGTGGACCGTGCCAAAAAATTTGAAAATAGGCAATACGATTTCTGGCATCAGGTAGTTTTCCCAGCCGAAAGTTAATTTAATATATTCTTATCTGAGGGCCACGTTAGGGTTTGGCGAAAGCGTAACTCTGCGCACCAAGCATAAATTCTTTACCAACCGTAAAGAAAACCATTTTAACATTTTAAAGGGAAATGTCGAAAAAGGTGTAGCTAAACTTACCTGAGTCCTTTACATTTCAGCACGAGAATGACGACAGCCCATGACGTAAAGATGTGACTTGTATGTAATACGACACTCCCCTCGCAGTCCCCAGACTTAAACCTCTTTGAGAATTTGTGGCAGGTATTGGAGCGAAGAATCCGAAACGTTCAATTTTAAATGTAACTGAGGTGAAAGCAATTATATTGGAAGAACGAAATAGCATAGGTGAAAATATAACTAAAACGTTAGTCTACTCCATGCACAATAGAGAAAACAATTCAGCTTCTAGTAATGTCCAATTGTTGCGAACATTGAAGAGTTTGCATCACTACGGCCACTACGAGCGTATTGTTTTTGTATACTGTCAGTAACAATCCCTTGAGCCTGGAATTTAGATATTACATTTCATATAGCAATCTCAAAAGGACCTTGATTAGAAGGAGAAGCTGCTCTAATTTTATGAAGTGGTACGGTGAAATTTTCACCATTTTCACAATTAAAATTCTTTGCTCAAGAGTGTAAAGTTCCACGCTAAAAAATACCAACTTTTTACTGAATAAATGTCAACAGATGATAGGTCAATTCATGACATTTGAATATTTGACAGGCAATTTACTTTCTAACCTCAAATTTGCATAAAAATACGCTTGTGTCTGTACTTAAGTCCTTAACTTTAAAGTTATCGCAATGAAAAATGTCATGTTACACTTTTTGTTTCCTGAAAACTTTTTTGTATTTTTAAATTCTGGTTGTTTTGCTTTTTTCAATTAATTTATTAAATTTTCTCCTTTTTAAGGAAATCAAACACTAAATAAGAATATCAAGGAACAGTTAAAGAAAAAGAAGAAACAAAATGCTCGCAACGAAAAGAAGGTTGCGAAAATTGCGAGTGATCTGGATGGATTTAGTCTAAATACATCAACATCAACAAATGAGGATAAATACGACTTTGATGAGAACTTTGCAATTTAATAATCAGCGCCTCCGCTCTATTGCCATGCGGACATAAAATAAAATATTTATAGAACTTTTATTAATATTTGTGTACATATATACATACATGCAGGTGTAAAATATGTGCATGCAGATTAAAAAAATACTGTAAACTATAATACCAAAAAAGAACAATTTATATTATTTTAATTTTACTAAACGAGTTATTTTTTAAAACCAAATAGTTAAGAATTATAAGTTCTGTGAATCGCACGATTTGCATTCCACAAAGTCGATTTCGAACAAAGGCATTTTAACTTCAAAGTAAAAAACTATCAGCTGGAGGGAAATTTCAATAACCACCCTACACAAAGAATACAAAAATACACAGGACCTTATCGATAAACTTAAAGACATCAAGATAACCGAAAATACCCGACTTGTTTCCTTTGACATCAATGATCTATATGCCTCAATACCAACCCAAGAAACCTTAGTAATAAACTAGACAATTTAAACGACAAACAATACATTACCGAAATTATAGATATTGCGAAAACGATAATAAAACAAAACTACTTTAGATTTAATAATCACTTGTAGAAATTAACTGACGGACTCGGTATGTGAAACTCAACTTCATCATTCTTCATGGAAATTTTCATGCAACATCTCGAATTATTACACATAAAGACACTAATGGAAAAACACAAAATAACTCATTACTATAGAATGCATTCTTAAACACAATCCATGATAACATTACATATACAATTGCAAAAAAATAAGACAGAAACTTACATTATCTTGACATCACAATAACGCGAAGAACTGAATATTTAACATTTGACATCTATAGAAAACCAACTATGACGGACACTTGTAACGACACGCTTTCGCTGGTTGCTGGGATAGCGACAGCCGAGGCCAGGGTCGTTGCAATTTTGTTTATTACCTACCTTTTTGGTCCATGGAAGGAATGACACTCAATGCTTTATAGACGTTATTAAACTTATCAACAAGTTTATTTAGTCAACTTTTACAAGGTAGATGGTTGATAGTGGACGGTCGGGAATTGTAGCCGAAGAACGGGGAGTTAACTCGCTGAGGCGATAGGCAGAGGTAGGAACATCAGTGGAAGGGGTAAAGACGACTGCGGCAGAGGTGGCAACGATAAAAGCGGTAGCGGTACAGGCAGCAGTACCTGGTAGACAGACAGACATAGGCGGCAGTGGTAAAAGCGGATGTAACTGGTAGCGATACAGGCGGCAGAGAATGGTAGTGGTACAGGCGGCAGCGGTAATAGCGCCAGTACCTGGTAGCGATACTGTGTGATTCGATTTACATCCGCGCCTAACCATAAAGCCTTAATCAGATGGTGGATCTAACCACTGCATAATTTGGAACGTCATGCTCGTTCTAGGAAGCCGAAGCTATAATTCTATGCAACAGAACTTTCTAGTTGCAACTTCGATGATTCCAGAGAAGAGCTGCAAATCATCACTTCTGGCTTAAGAGTTGGAGACTTTCCAACTCCTGTGCAAAACACATGTCTAGCATGCTCACTGGACTGGATCATTCACTTAGCATGTCATTAACAGTGAGATGATCCTGGCCACCATAATAACCATTATACTGTTATGGGGCCGCGAAACCACAACCACCACGATACTCCCATAAAGGGCTAACCTCAATAATCAGTCAGAGAACGGTTAAATGTCTAAAGAGACAAATAATGAACTCTGCGGCTTACTGATTCCCGTGGAAATAAAGTTGTATCCCTGCTGACTTCAGGGGACTGGGCTCCCTTTTTCCCCAGTTGCACTGTGCCCCGGGGGGGCCTGGTAGCGATACTGGCGGAAGCGGCAGTACCTGGTAGTGGCAGTGGTACAGGCGTCAGCGGCAGTACCTGGTGGTGGTACTGGCGACAGCGGACAGGCGGCACAGGCAACAGCGGAAATGGCGTCGGTACAGGCGGCAGCGGCACGGGCGGCAGTGGCACAGGCGGCAGCGGCACAGACGGCATTGGCAAAGGCGGCAGCCGTAAAGATGGCTGCGGCACAGGCGGTAGTGGCGCAGACGGCAGTGGCACAGGCGACAGCGGTAGAGACGACTACGGTACAGGCGGCAGCAGTACAGACGGCACATTTAGCGGTACACCTAGCAGCGATCGCTGGGAGTTCTTGACCGTATTGAATAATACTGAGGGAATATAAAATTCCGCAACAGCATCAGTCGCACGGTCAAGCCACCAATTACAGCTGCACTGTCGATAAGAGGTTATTGCGGAATATAAAATTGCTCCAAAAGATCCCTCACCGGCAGGCACGCTACTTGCTGTCTGCGGGCAAGAAGTTATCGCGGAATATAAAATTCCTCCAACAGACTTCTTTCCTTCTGTAGTGGAACCACCCTAATGTAAATACCTAACACAACAAACTAAAAAGTTTAAATCAAATTTCTCAAGTGCAATGCACTAGCAATGCACTTATGTTTGTTGTTGTTATACTTTACATACATGCAACTGATGAATGGCCTTCAACGGGCATTTACATAGCGTGTGTGTTTCGATCGGTGAGTTTCAGGTGACACATTTATTTTGTGGAAAGAAATCCCAAAATGAATGCAATAAGAACCAGGTCACATTTCACTTTTCATAACAACACTAATATTAATAACATTTATAATAACATTTGTATATAAATAATATTAATAAATTAAGTTCTAGACTAATAATAACCTTCTCACAGTCGCAATATAAACGGCTGAAATTGAGGGAAGAAAATCAATCTTTGTCTGCATGTTCAAGCTCCTAGTTGAGCTTATTAACTTTGACTGCTCCTAGCTGAGCACACAAAAGAGATAAATAAAAAGGATTAAAATTAAAATGATCAATATTTATTTATTTCAAAAACCTAATTAAATAATATTACACTTCAGGTGATCTGCTGACACGAAATCTATCTGCTAATAAGAAGTAAATGGGGAATATAAAATTCCTCCAAAAGACTTCTTACTCGCCGGCGATCTGCTTGCATTCAGCTGATAAGAAGTTAATGCGGAGTATAAAATTCCTCCAAAAGACTTCTTAACTGCAGACGAGCTGCTTGTTAATTCTAATAAATTCACAAAATGTTCTGCCTTATTTACTTGTGCGTGGGTACACACATTCACACACCCACACATTATTAGTTATAGTTGACTGACAACTATCACCTGTGAGATTTGGTCTGTATAACAGCTGACTGCATTGATGATCTGCTTATTCCTGACTCACAGGTGGCGCTCCGACGTTCTTGACCGTTAATTTAAATCTGATTTTGTACTTCATAGATAAATTAAATATAATGTAATAATTATAATATAATATAATTGATAAATAAGATAATACTAGTAATTTGTCTTAAATTAAAGAATGAATTCAATTTGAATAGTAATAACAATAAGAAAAATAGTAACAATAAGTATAGTAATAATAGTAATTCATTTTAAAATAAAAAAAAGTTACAATGTGTGATGGGTACGTGACAAGGCGTGAGCCCGCACACACTAGTAATATCGTGTAGGTGAAAACTAGGGTACTACTTTAACCGTTACACACTACCATCCACATCACTTGAAATAACCCGACCAAATATTTACTAGCAGCATTTAGACACGTGATACACAGACTTAAGATAATCTCACATACTCCGGATTAATACAACAATGAACTCGACATAATCTACTTCTTATAAAATACAACACTAAAAACAGGAATAAAGAAGACTAAGAATCAACCGATACAACACGACGGCACACTGTTACCTACACAGGAACAGAAATATATAGATTAACGTACCTTTTTCATGTCACTAAAAACCAGCAACACTCTGAGACACAATATCAGAACATCGACAGAAACAACCGACAAATTTAATTTCAGCGGAGTATACAGACTTACTTGTACCTGTTAAGCATACTTATATAGGGCAATCTGGACGAACTCTAAAAACAGAACACATACGGTTATACAAACGGAAAAGGGAAGTCTAAATTTACATTACACCTTGCGAATCACGAATACTTACCAAAGGAAATAGATGAGTGTATGATTCTACTGCATTCTAGCAAAAAAGGACGAAGCGTAGACGTACTTGAAAACATGGAAATCTACCAAGCAAAAACTTGTGACAGCGACATTATAAACGAACAGGTAAACACAGACTCACACACAATTTTCACCCCACTTAAACTTATCATAAACTGAAACAATTTTTGCTTATGGCGTACGAACACACGTACCTGGACAACAATAAACGACAAAAATATTAGTAATAATTCCCACATACAATGCCAGATGGCTGACATTCTGACTACACATGTAGATACGACGATTATGGGATAAATACCTGGACCAAAAATACAGACTCACCAGTGCGTGATAAAACGTGGCTTGTAATGATGTATTTACATCGAAAGCGGTCGCCATTTGCGAACAAATAGCCTGGAAAAACGTCATATTGGGGAGGAATTGGCAACAGAATTTCAATAATAGTTTTGTTTCTCTAAGAAATACATATAGCGTTATTATAATCACTTGGACAATGTACAGTGGCTCTCGATGTGATACAGGCAATTATGTTTAGTAGCTTTAAAATAAAGAACAGTTAAAATTTTGCATAATATTTCATTAAAATATTTAGTCTGCATATTACTAAATTTAACTGCAGCCTTATAACAATAAAAATAATAAAGCAAAGCTAAAAAAATCTTAAAACTCTGCTCATGCTGAAAGTCGGACAATCTTTAAATTTGTTTTTATATGCATTAATTAATTGGTCACATATCCTTTTTAATATTCTACAACTGTTAAACTTAAATAGATTCCACTAATTTTTTACGCACATCAGGCATGTGCTGTAATGCGCCCTTAAATTGGTTTTTGTTAGGCGCATTCTGTTTTGCATACGACCTTCAAGTTCGTCCCATAAGTGCTCTATTACATTTATATAGTGGGCTTCGTGAAGGTGTTGGCTGACTTCCAAACCGCCTGAACGCAAAGTTTGTATACAATTGCGCTATCGTACGCATGTATTTGTAAAGTTTCGAAACTATGCAACCATGTGATTTGTTTTTGTTGACGTTATGGAATGTAGGTGATGCAATGCATTATATTTATTGTTTACAAAAGTGAAAATGGAAGGCGGCGCTCCAATGTAAGTTCCGTCCAAAATTCGGTGACTATAACACAGCGTATTAATAGAAAAGAGAAATGTTTTATTAGCGCCAAAAAAGCTGCAGCGAAGAAAAATACCAAAAACTATAAACTTCGGAGAAGTAATTTCAAAAATGCCGGACGATATATTTGGGATGAAAATTTCTACTTTTAAGATGAGTCAATAGTGGTTTTACTCATACTGTTCTAAAGCTCTTTATTTCTAGTTATTAGAAAATATGCTAGCGCCTTTGTGGCCAAAGAACGACACTGGGCGTCCTTGTCCAATTCGATTTACTTAACTCTATGCAAGTTTAGCAATTAAAACAGCTTCAGGGAATTAAGGGATCAATTTGGTATATGGACAGCAACGGCTGTTGCTCAAGAAAAAAGTAATAGCATTTCCGTTGACTCATATAAGCCAAAGAATGACAGTGGAACGAGTGGAAATAGAAACTGAAATATATTGTAGTGTTCCATATTAATTCTTTATCATTAAAAAATTTACTTACGCTTGTGAGCTGCCCATTTTATTCTCTTTTTTGTTTCAATTATACCGCATCAACTCCAATAACCAGCTAATAGACCAATTCTAAGAATATTAAAAGCTGTAGAAATTTACAAAAGAATTAGGGAATCAAATATAAATATATAAATACTGTCCGAATTTCAGTGTGGTCATAGTTTTAACGTTTTTTTTGTTGTTTCTATTATTATAAAGCTGAATCAAGTCTTTGTTTTGTATGCAGAATAAATATTTTAATAAGATATTTTGCAAAATTTTAAAGCTGCTGAACTTTTTTCTGTAATTAGGTGGCCGACTTTGGATGTGCGCCACTGTACGTTCATAATTGAAATTTCATATTTATAAATATTTATTTTGTTTAATATGAATTTACGTTCATTTTTAAAAAATCATTGCAGACCTTTTTATTGCATTTGGTATGGCCGAAGAAAAGACACTTGGAGAAAGACAAGATATTGCAGCAGTGTCTTAGCTGGAACAATTTGCGCATGGTTAATGTGCAAATGCATGTTTAAATCATTTTTAATACCAAAAAAATATGAAAATTTCATTCTAAAGCTATCAATTATAATTGCTGGTAAGTCTGGCTATCTGTCTGTCTATCTGTCTGTCTGTACATACATATTTGAGAGCACAAAAAAGAGTATTATTTTTTTAATTTTTATCTGTGTTTAATTTTTTAGCAAGTGGGTTCCTGTTCACAGATGCCATAAAATGTATTATTTATATGACCTTTATAAGCTTATTGGGAAAATCCGGACGAAGCTATATGCGAGCCTTAAGCTTTGCATACATTATTTCCGGTAAGCTAAAAGATTTCTAAATTTTTTGAAATATATTTTTTCTGAAAATTTTTTTTTTTAATTTAAAAAGGACCCATTGAAAACTTATCTACGAATACCGGTGAAATTATACGAACTTTCTCCTGCTCCAAAATACTGGCCACAAACTTAACGCGTACACGTTTTGATTTGATGATAAAACCCTTTCAAAATACCATAGTCCGCATGAAGGATGACATAGCAGAAGTTCAAGATACATTTAATGAGCTGGCAAATACTACAAAGGATATACATCAAGAAATAATGTTAGACGACGAAGACAAAGACGAAAATATCACCAGCGCCGGGGTATTTAGAAAACTCCGCGACAGCCAGCAATTTGATGCAGATCATATTGATAAACGATATAAAAATAAAATAATGGGACGCTGTTTAAGTCAGTTGGAGAATGGCAAAGCCCGTTGTAAAAAATCATTTGCAAATGCTTTAAACAAATGTTATGATAAAATGCCGTTTATTATAAAAACCTTAATATGTTGGCCATTCAAGATAGACTTTATATGTAAAATCAATATATTTGGTAAACCCGAAAAGGTGTGCGACCCTTCAGATGCAGTACCCAACAATTTCGGTGAAACTTATGTCGAGTTAGTGGAAACTGAAAATGAAATTTACCAAAACAGTTCTAATTATAATGTTAGTTATACAATTTTAAATTCTGAAGATATGCCAGGTGTAAAGTAAGTATAATTTTTATTATACAGTGGCTAGCATCGCAAAATATTTTATCACAATGTCGGCTTTTTCAACAAGAAATTTGTTTTTCAATTGTGGCAACACCAACAACATGATAGTTTTGACATTAAGTATTTTGACGTATTCGTAGTAGATGCATTGGCAATTGCGACATTGAATTTCATTTCGCATGAAAATCGCATTAAAAGCCACTTTGAAAATGATGGTTCTGTTAAAGTTACATTTCGTTAAATTCGTGATATTTTCGGACAACATAATCGTCCTTCTGAGACCGTTATTAAGAATTTGTGTTCGTGAAATTCGATTTTGACGTATTCGTAGTAGATGCATTGGCAATTGTGACAAACAAGTCAATTTCGCACGAAAATCGCATTTAAATAACTAAAATCCACTATGAAATGAAAATGGTGGCTCTGTTAAACTTACATTTCGTTAAATTCGTGATATTTTCTGAGACCGTTATTATAAATTTGGTCGTTAAATTTGAGTCGAAAGGTTCGATACAAAATGTGCGAACACCAACGAGTGTTGAAGCAAATCCAAATTTGTCCATTCCTCGACATTCTCAACAATGGGGGTTATCTAAAACCACCACATGGCGAATTTTGCGTAATTTTAAAGCCTTACAAGTTTCAACTAATGCAGGAATTGAAGCCGAACGACCATTATTATCGACGTAGATTCGCTCAATTTATTCAGGAACAGCCGGCTATTTTCGAATGAATGATATCTGCCAAATCGCCACCACGACCACGCTGACAGATGTCGATTCTTTAATCAAAGTTTTTTTATCACTTTTTGGCAAAATGATGGTCCTATTTCATTAATCACATCACGGATTTTAAGTTTTAAGGCTGAAATCGATCCATTGGCTCCGTACAGACTTTTTAGCCCCATAAAAAATAATCCAGTGGTGTTAAATCAGACAATCTGGCTGGCCACTTAACTGCTGATTGTCGTAAAGTTATGCCATCAGGAATATTGATTTGCAATAAATTGATCGTTTCATTGGCTGTGTGACATGTGGCACCATCCAGTTGAATAATAATAAGTCAAAACTGAGTTGTTAGCATCTCGCGATAGCGTGATCCATTGACCGTTACCGGATTACCAGCCTCATCTTGGAAAAAATGGCCCAATGACGCCTCCAGACCACAAAGCGTATCATACAGTGAAACGTTGAGCATGCAAAGGCTTCTCAATAATCGCTCTAGAATTTTCAGGATTTTTTCAGAAAAACTTACCGGTTGGTCCTGAATGGATTAAGCGAATCTACGGCGATTTGAATGGTTGGTCGGCTTCACCAGTTCAACCTTCAAAGCCAAATCCTTGCGCAAAATAAGCCCTGTGGTGGTTTTGGATAACCCCAATTCTTGAGAACGATCAGGAATAGACAAATATAGATCTGCTTCAACACTGTAGCTCACGGCTGCGGTGTTTTCGGTTGAATGACCTGGTGGAACACGCGTTGGTGTTCGCACTCAAATTTAGCGATCAAATTCTTAATAGCGGTGACAGAAGGACGATATGTAACTATACAGAACCACCACTTTTACGGTGGATTTTAATGGAATTTAATGTGATTTTCGTGCGAAATTGAATTCATTGCAACAATTGCCAATACATCTACTACGAACACGTCAAAAAACTAAATGTCAAAACTGTCGTGTTGTTGGTGTTGCCACAGTTGAAGAACAGACTTCTTGTTGAAAAACCCATTATTAAATCTTATTGCATCGTTATTAATGAAGATAATTTTTGAATTTTTAAGGGCGGCTGAAGAAACAGCTAACAATATAGCAAAGGACTTTAAAAGTAGAAAACGAATATTTGATTTCATAATGAAAATATCGGAACAGTGTCTAGGATTAATGTTTTTTAAAATCCTATACGGTATGTATGATGGACTCCTAAAAAGAATATACAGTCATGGACATGGGACCACAGTACAGCACATGATTTTGGGAATAAATTTTGAGAATTATACGTGAAAGTAGGATCGAAAATAAGTTTTGTATCACTCGTTGTGTCAAGTTGGCTGGATTAATAATTTAATGGCCATACGAATTGTGTTTTTGCTTAAGTGGATCTGTATCAACTTTTCTACACTGTAACATGGACATATCTAATAAAAAAGGTGATAAAAATCCACCTTGAGTAAAAACAAAGTTCGAGAGATAGGGAATATTTTTTTCTATCTGAAGCAAAGTTGTAGTTATTGAATAGAAGAAAAAAGTGGTGTACAAGTTAATAATGTCGATTTGGGCAACATATGGCATGTATATCGCATACGGTTTGTTCCACCAATAGTAAACATCTGTCATTATAATTCGATAGATGCCAAAATTTAAATGGATATTATTATAATAATGTCGCATTTTGTTCCAAAAAGAGATAATTTGTGGGGAAGCCTCATAACCTTCTTTCATATGAAAGCAATGGCTGTTGAAAGTTATCGATTGTTGGTAGAAGCTAACGATTAACATGCACTAACTCAAAAAACTTGTGAACGATGGTTTGCGCGATTTAAAGGAGGTGATTTCAACACAGAAAATAAGAAGAGGCCTGGTGAGCCAAAAAAGTTTGAAGATGAGCAATCGGAAGCATTCACGGCGTAGATTGTTGTAAAATCCAAGAAGAATATACATTATAATTGGGAGTCACACAACCACCACATGGCGAATTTTGTGTAAGGATTTGACTTTGAAGCCTTACAAGGTGCAGGAATCGAAGCCGAAGCCCATTATTCATATCGCGTGGTTTAGCTTAATTCATTCAGGAACAACCAGCGGCATTTTCTGAAATCATTTTTTAGACGAAGCTCATTTCACTTGTCAGGGTATGACATGACATGATAAGATTTACATCTGCACCTGGCCGTGGGCCTTAACCAGATGGTGGATCATTACCGCTGTTGGATGATATGTAGTGTCATCCTGGCGCTAGAAGGCCTTTGGATACGTATATCCTCCGGTCACTCCTAGTAGCAACTTCAAAAGCCCGTAGTAGGCCGCAGCCTTCACTCCTTGCTGAAGAGTTGGAGATTATCCAACTCCTGGTCCAGCACGCATGAAGCTTAATATAATTAAGAACACGACGGCATTGATACTCACTCGACCTGGACCATTCATTGTGTTCATTGTGAATGATCCGACCCATAAACTAAAACGAGGGCCTCGAAACACACAATCACCACGATACTTCCCCGCAAGACACAAATCTAGATGGCTGTTTTTTCCATAAAGACTTATAATGTGCCCCCCGTAGGACTTGTCAGGGTATTACGTGATAAGATTTACATCTGCGCCTAGCAGTGAGCCCTAATCAGATGGTGCTCATACCACTGGGAATGAAAAGCAACGTCATTCACGCCCTAGGAACCCGAAGACTAATTCTAGCAACAGGTCTTTCCTAGTTGCAACTTTGATGATTCCAGAGCAGGGCTGCAAGCTACCACTCCTTGCTGAAGAGTTGAAGACTATCCAACTTCTGTCCAGAACACATGTTTAACATGCTCAACTGTGTAATTCGATTTACGTCCGCGCCTGGCCATGAAGCCTAAATCAGATGGTGGACCAAACCACTGTATAATTTGGAACGTCATACTCGTCCTAGGAAGCCGAAGCTATAATTCTATGCAACAGAACTTTCTAGTTGCAACTTCGATGATTCCAGAGCAGGGCTTCAAATCATCACTCCTTGCTTAAGAGTTGGAGACTTTCCAACTACTGTCCAGAACACATGTCTAGCATGCTCACTGGACTGGATCATTCACTTAGCGTGTCATTAACAGTGAGATGATCCTGGCCACCATAATAACCATTATACTGTTATGGGGCCGCGAAACCACAATCACCACAATACTCCCATAAAGGGCCAACCTCAATGATCAGCCAGAGAACTATTAAATGTCTAAAGAGACAAATAATGAACTCTGCGGGTTCACTGATCCCCGTGGAAATAAAGTGGAGCTTCCAGTTGACTCCCTGCCTGTCTTCAGGGGACTGAGCTCCCTTTATATTCTCAGTTGCACAGATCTAGATAGCTGTTACGTACTATAAAGACCATAAATGTGCCCCCGGAGGGGATCTAACATGTTCACTGGATCTAGGAACATTCGACCAGGTAGGTGTTATTAAAGGTGAAATGAACCTGGCCCCATTAAAAACTGACCTGTTCTGGGGCCGGGACCCCACAACCACTACGATACTCCCATATAGGGGACAACCTCAGTAATCAGCCAGAGAACAGCTAATTGCCTAAAGAGAGAAATAGCGGAACTCTGCGAGCTCACTGATTCCCGTGGAAATAACGTGGAGTTTCCAGTTGTACCCCTGCTGACTTCAGGGGACTGGGCGCCCTTATACCCCCAGTTGCACAGGTTTAGATATTCGAGCGTTCTATAAAGACCACAAATATGCCCCCGGGGGGGACTTGTCAGGGTATGTAACAAGCAAAATTGCCGCATTTGGGTTTCTGAAAATCCTAAAGCGATTACTGGGAAGCCTTCGCATGCTCAATGTATGGTGTGCTATAGGCGCTGGAGGCGTGATAAGGCCGTTGTTTTTCCAATATTAGGCTGGAAATGCGGTAGAGGTCAATGGATCGTGCTATCGCGAGATGCTAACTACTCAATTTTGGCCTATTATTGACGACGCACGGTGCTTTGTCTCATAGGCAAAATTAAAATAAAATAAAGTGTATAGAATATTTAAGTAATATACATTTTTGTAAAGCTAACAAAGTACCTTAAATAGATTCGTAAGTAGAATTTATGATCTCTTCTTCTTGTTAACAGTAGAGGGCGCTAAAGTCAGAAAATGTTTGAGGTAAAACTGTTGAACAGAAAAACGATTTTTACTGTGTTACAAAAAAAAAAAATTGTCAAAATTTCATTTTTATTGTGTTCCTTTGAAACATAACAGTTTTGTTTATTACTATAGGTACAAAAAAACAAAAATTATTTTTGGTTAATATTTTTTATGGAAAAGTGGTTCATGCCATCGAAAACTTTTGCGATTTTTTATTTGGAATTACTAAAATACAAAAGTTTGATAGAGTAAATAAATTTTTTTTTTTAAGAATAGGTAATTTTTTATTTGCGATTTTAGTACATTTTAAAGGGCTTAAATAGAATATGTAAAGAAGTTTTAGATTTTTCAACCGGAAATGTAAAAGTGATACAATTTTTTTATCACATGTTTCCTAAGTTGCAGAAAAAGTTACAAAGACCTAAGTTTGTGGTACTGCCAACATTAAAAAAAAATAGTTTATAACTTTTTTTTTATTAGTACTATAAAAAATGAATCAAATTTTGATGTAGTTTATAATTTTTATTCAATAGTGACAAAAACTTACCAAAAATTGAAAGAACTTTTTTTTTTTTTGCGGAAACCCTAAAGTTTTGCAAACTTTAAAAAAATTTTAAAAATGTGTAAATAAAAAGTAGGCAATTTTTTATTTCTCATTTATAGACTTTGTTAACAAATCTAACCACTAGTAAAAAAAATTTTAGATTTTTAACCGGAAATTTGAAATTTTGCATTTTTTTAAAACGTCTATATTATTTAGTTTTACAAAGACCAAAAAAATGATTATATAATTTTTTCCAAGTAAAGGGCTCCAGAGACGTTCAATGTTCAATTAAATTTTGCAAGCTGTGCAATTTTATTGACTGCGTATGTGTGTGTCTTATTGATAATTTTGGCATTATATTAAGAGTTTTATCTTGCGGAATCCCGGCTAATGTTACAACATTTATGTTACTAGGAACTCTTATTTAATTCAGTATGGCTGGTATTACATGCCAAGTACTGTTCATAAGGTTTTAGTGCATGGGTGCGATGTTCTGGAATACTTCAACTTACCAATAGGTAATAAAATATTAAAAAAACCTTTTAGACATTTTTTAAAACTACTTTTATTCTAGGGTGTTTGTCCGAAGAAGCCTTAGAAGCCAGTCATAAAAATATAAGGAATGTGCAATTTTCCCATACAAGAAAAACGACAAGAGAAAATAGAAATAGAGATTTAATGGCTCATTTATTATTAATGTCGGATCAGGAACTATCGTCACTTAGGTCCACAAAACACATAAAAAATAATGATGAATTCAAAGATATTGAGAAATACATTTTGAAAGACAACATCATAAATTACAATTAAAATAAATTATCTTATTTTATCAAATTTAGAAACAAATTTATTTATGACCATTTTAAAGGGAATATTTAATTATTTGCATTTTGATCACAAATGTAGCTAAAATTTAGTTTTTGAGAAAAAGGATATATGGGAGATGGTCATGTCCTTGTATGGACTGAAGCGAAATTTCCCAGAGAGCTCAAAAATATAGTTTTATAAGTTGTTATAAGTTTTTAGTGCATTCTGATCACTAATGTAGTTACAATTTAGTTTTTGAGAAAAATTATATATGTGAGGTAATCATGTCCCTGCACCGAATGAAACAAAATTAACCACTGAGCTAAAAGACATATTTTAACTTTCGATTTATTCTATTCACAATTATAGCTAAAATTAAATTTTTAAATTTAAGGATGTATGGGAGGTAGTCATGTCCTTGCACCGATTTTTCCGAAACTTCGATTTTTTTTAATTGACATATTTTGAACTAGCACACCAAATTTCATTATTCTACGATAACTTCTCTAATTTTGCCGATTCACTGTATGGGGACAAAGCACTGTGCGACGTGGTGCTGTTAAGTGGTCAGCCAGATCGTATGATTTAACACCACTGGATTATTTTGTGTCGGGCTATGTTACGGACAGAGTCTATACGGAGCCAATTGAAACGATTTCATCATTAAAACTCAAAATTGTGATGTGATTAATGAAATAGGACCGTCATTTTGCCAAAAATTGATTAAAAACAACTTCGATGAAAGAATAGACATCTGGCAGCGTGGGTGGTTGTGGTGAACATTTGCCAGATATCATTTTTCATTCATAATTCCCGACCTTTTTTCTTCGTAACATAAAAATCATTTGAAGCATTTTAATCAAAATTTTTTGTTTTATTTTCTACAAACTTCGTGTTGAAAACCCCTTTAAATGCATCATTTTGTAAGCAAAAGATCGACATTATTAACTTGTATACCTATTAATATTTTAAATGAATATAATTTTTATTTAATCGCGATTTTTATTTAATTTTTAATTAAAAATATTTAAATAAAATTTTTATTTATTCTATCAATTGCAGTTTGTGTCCAATATCACAAAAAGTACAAAAATAATCTTGAACACGATAACATTTATGTAACAGATTATTTCAAACATGTCGACCGAAGGAGAGTATCGGCGAGCAAAAAATCACTTTTGCCACTAAAGAAGGTACGAAGGTACGCCTTAGACAAATTCATTTCCATTTTTCAATTTCATTAACGATTTTAGTTTGAAAAAAAGAATTTAATTGATGTTAATCAGATATGGCATCGTACACACGAAGAGTCACAAGCTGTTACACTTCATTTATTACAGTTTTCTTTGGAAATAATAACGGGATGCTTCTTTTTGTTTCTCGATTACGTTCTTATATCAATTTTAATTATCATACGAAATAATTCCGAAATGTCCTTTGTTCAAGAAGGCGAACATACGATACATTTCCAGGTAAGATAAAAATCTAATTATTAATACAGTGCAAGTTCGGTTATGCGACTACTCACTGTCGCAACGGCTTAAATTTTATTATTGCAGGTTTAATTTCGCCTCTTTGTTCTTGTAGTCTCATATTCGATTGTAAAGGGTGTTTTTTTAAGCCCGATAGAACTTGAAATTGTAAAAAATAACACAAAAAATTAAATTGTAATCAAAATTTCTTTTTTATTCGAAGGATCAATAAGTGACATTAACATTTGAAAATGATTTCGGGCATATGGGCACCGCGGCTGTTCTTGACGAAGCGCATTCTGGACGTCCAATTTTGGGCCACTTTTTCGAGCACTGCTGGGCGTATGTCACAAATAACACGAACAATGCTGTCCTCCAAGGCGTCAATTGTTGCTGGTTTATCAGCTTATGCAGTGACTTCACGTAGCCCCACAGGAAATAGTCGAGTGGTGTCAAATCGCACGACCTTGGAGGCCAATTGACAGGTCCATTTCTCGAAATCAACTTATCGCCAAATTTTGATTTCAATAAGTCGATGGTTGCGTTCGCTGTATGGCACGTAGCGCCATCCTGTTGAAACCACATCTCGTCCGGATCAATGTCATCCATATTTTCAAACAAAAAATCATTGATGATGGTGCGGTAACGATCTCTATTGACCGTAACGCGAGCTCCGGCCTCATTTTTGAAGAAATAAGGTCCGATGATGCCACCAGCGTGAAAACCGCACCAAACGGTGCATTTTTCTGGATGTAATGGAGTCTGTAGGGTCTGTTGTGGATTGGTCTCACTCCATATGCGGCAATTTTGCTTATTAACAAACCCGTTAAGCCAAAAATGCGCCTCATCGCTGAACACAATTTTGCGATAAAACAACGGGTCAGTTGCCAACTGCTCTAGAGCCCAATCGGCGAAAGAACGACGCATATAATGGTCTCGCTGGATCTTATACGGGTGTAGGCCGAGATCTTTGCGCAAAATTTTCCACGTAGTGGACGGACAGAGCCCCAATTCCTGCGACCGACGACGAATTGATAAATTTGGATCTTCTTCCACACTTTCGTTTACAGCGGCGATATTCTCTTCAGTACGCACATTCCTTCGACGTGTTGGTGTTATTGCATCCTCTAGAGAGTATGTGGTACGAAATCTATCGACAGTTCGACGAATGGCTTGTTCAGATGCACGATTATGTACGCCATAAAAATGACGAAGTCGTCTATAAGTTGCGCAAATCGACGACTGATTTTCAAAGTAAATTTGGATAATTTCGTAGCGTTGTTCAAGCGAGAGTCTATTCATGATGATTTGTCAGAGTATACTGAAACAAATAAAAAAAATGTTTCATCAAAATTTAATTTTTTGTGTTACTTTTTACAATTTAAAGTTCTATCTAGCTTAAAAAAACACCTTTTATTAAAGTTATTGAAAAAAATGTTGAAGTTCATTTTAAGAAAGGTGTTATTTGTCTTTTTTGTTATACTGTGATAATTTATTATTATCATTATTATTCAATGAAAATTAAAAAAATTATACTGAGGAGACCAAATAGTGGCTTAGAATCGTATTTCATTGGCCAAAACTTTGTAACTTTTTAATTAACAAAGATTTTTTAGAAATTCTTTTTTTAGCCAATAGATAACATCTTAAGCTTTCATCGAGTTTAGGTTTTATTAGGATCGGCACAGCGCGCTGCACTTCAAATTATGCTTAACAATGCTTACATATTTTCTAGTTTTTGGTCAACTTTAAAATAAAACAGTGTAACTTAATTTTTCTTTAATTATATATTTGTTTCTAGTCATACTTTTTTTTTACATTTTTTTTTTAATTTTTATTACATAATTACATTTGATTTTAAGTATAATTTACAATGTAAAGAGTTCAAGGTTTTCCCCTTCTCTGCTTAATAATTATAAATAGTTACAACTTTCAATTACACACATTAAAGAATTTTTGGAGGCAAAACTACTTAAACTACTTAAACTACATAACTTACTAACTACTATGATGGTGCAAGCTCATTAATATGGGTATACTCAGAACATAAACATCTGGAGGTGAAGTTTAGAGTCAGTCTTTCTATTCTGACGCTTACTTATTCTACTCCCGCAAGTGCATGGAGACGCTTATTTTGAGAGACTTGTAATTTTTGCATGTGACATTTTGCACTTGTGGACCATACAGGAGCTGCATAAAATATAACAGCATGGAAAATTTTTTTCCTCCTTTTGTTATTTATTGAATCTTCAAAATATGAAATAACAATAAGTTGTCAAAACTTAAATCTAGAGCTAATCATTAAGCCCGACCAATGTCAGACATACACCTAGTGACAGAAAATGAATGATGCTCAAGACGCTTCATCTGTAGCATTGACTACTAGATCCTTAGTGTCCCTCTTTTTCAGGCGAATGTGACCACTAAAGTATAATATATTTCGAGCAAGTAGATTAGGATGGGTTTCGAGTTTTGTTAGGTATTTTCCTGCGTATTTAGCTATTTCAGCAGTCTCTAGTGGCATGTTTAAGTCCCGATGGATGTTAGAATTTTTGACGTACCAAGGAGCTGATGTTACTAGGCGCAAAATTGTGTTTTGTCTACGTTGGATCTTGTCCACATTAGAAGCTGATGCTGCGCCGCATAGCTGGATTCCACCATATTGGTTTCAAAAGAGACTTGTACAATAATAGTTTGCAATCCAGACTCAGGGTAGAATTTCTACCAATGAGCCAATGTATCTGAGCCAATTTTAGCTTCATCTGAGTCAGCTTTGCTTCAATGTGAGTCGTCTATCAAGATGAATACCAAGGTATTTCACATGCGAATGTTCCGGAACAATTTCGTTATTAATTCGAATGAGGGAACAAGTATCCCTTCATGTGAACGTCATATGAACACACTTTTGTTCG
Source organism: Trichopoda pennipes (assembly GCA_030448955.1). NCBI lineage: Eukaryota > Metazoa > Arthropoda > Insecta > Diptera > Tachinidae > Trichopoda > Trichopoda pennipes. The sequence continues at coordinate 7,464,092 of JASKUP010000028.1, read as the reverse complement.
TTCACCTTTATTCTATGGGAAATTGGAAAATTGCTTTTAATATTAATTTCTTGTTCTCAATACTAAGCATAGAATTTCTATTTATAAATGGATATAATATTGCAATTAGTTTTTTAACTTTATTTGCTGTATATGAAATGTGGTTTGAGAATTTCATTTTAGGATCGAGAACTACTCCTAAGTATTTAACTTCCCTTTTCCATTCAACTGAATTGTCACCAAAGTTAATATTGCTCTGTGGTAAAAAGCATGGTTTACGTTTTCTTGAAAAATATATAGCTTGTGCTTTATCATAATTTAACATGATTTGCCATTTGTTAAAATATTTTTGCAACTCATCTAATGCTCTATGAAGGTTTGATATAACGTTAACTGCCAGCATATCCGGGCTGAGTATCGCGGTGTCATCAGCAAAAATAGACATTGTGCAGTAGTCCAACTGTGGGAAATCAGCTGTGTACAAATTGTATAAATAGGCGACAAGCAAGAGCCTTGGGGGTACCCTGCTGTGATTGAAAATAGTTCAGAGCAAGTACCACCAATGTAAACTTTGAACGTTCTAGCGAAAAGAAAGCTGTGGATCATTTTAATTAGATGTACAGGGAAGTTAAAGTTCAACAATTTGAAAATTAGTCCTTTATGCCACACTGAATCAAAGGCAGCTTTGACGTCAAGCAATACCATTCCAGTTGATTTTTGGGTTTTGAAGTTTTCGTTTACAATGTTTCTAATTCGAATCAGTGGATGAGCTGTGTTGTGTTGTGTTCTCTACGGAAGTCGAACTGTTATTTTACATTTTATAACCTTTTCAATGATTTTACTTATCGAAGATACTTCTAGTCATAAATAGATTGTAAATAAATAAATAAATATTTAATATTAATATTTTTATACTTTATTTCATTCAAATATTAAATGCAAATCAAATTTATTATTTATTTTGCTGGAATATTTCCTGTAAATATTCTATATTCTGCTCTGTATTACTTCTGTCCTGTAGCAATGCCTTAGCTTCGGCATGTAGGTCCGAATGATTCAACTTCCATTGACTTTGAATGCTAGAGATGAAGGGATCTGATGTTGCTAATAATATATGAAATAAATCTTCAATTGTAGAACTTCGTGACATTTTTCTGATATTATGTTCTCTGTAAAATCTGTAATCCTTATTTCTTTTTTCCTGGACTTCCTCTGATAAATCTCCATGATAAAGAACTTTGTGCACTGTTGCTGACATACATATTTCCATAATTGTATTTGGCGTAGTCACCAAATTTTCTAGCATTAATTTGTTCATTGCACGCAAGTACTTCAGTAATTGTTTTAATTCTATATCAACACCTGTTATACCAGATGTAGTTTCGGGATCCAAAAAGAATCTTCTTGCGGTATTGCCATCGGTTGTATTGCCTGATCCTTGTTTTGGTTGATCTATAATTAACCCGTGTTTGAGAATTTCATCTTGAACTTGTTTCTTTTACAATTTTCTTTTCTCTTTATTGGTGTCATTATTAGTTACTGATCTTGAAGATCCGAAGTCCAAATCATAGCTAATTTTCAGTGCGTGTTCCATAAATCTTATCCTCGTATGTAGCGGTGATAATCTAAATTCAAATGCATCATACTATCTACTGACTTTGTCGGTTCTTGGTTTAACCGACTTGATGTTGCTTTAAATATAATACAGTTGGATGAAGCTTTTGTATCAGTCAAAACCTGGGCAGTTTTTCCGTCTATCATTGAAGGTATTAAGTGGTAATTCAATTTAATAGTCTGTTCATCTATCTCTAACTCTAATGGTTTTAGTGTTGAAATTTGAGCTCTAATGTCACTTATTTCATTCTTAATGGTATCACGAGTTTCCTTTTTATACTCAAATTTTATTGGTATTTCGTAGACGATGGAGTATAGTTTTTCCAAATACAATTTGTTTGCATTGTGCTGGAAGAAGTTTCCGAGTCTTCTAAGTTCTTTATTAATCGCGATAGCACAATTGACAGCATGAACATATCTGTGTCAGAAATATCTTCAAATAAAATTTTTTTATATTGTTTTTTGCCAGAAGATTCATCGCATCCCCATTTACAAAAAAGAGTCAAATTGCAGTTTAGATTTTTTTCAACTCATTTCCTTTAAGTGATTGTAGCAACCTGTCGGCTGTATGATCAAGTAAAGCTTGCAGTTGTAACTGTACCGAAATTGGTGTGATTTTAAGAGATTTTTTTGGGGGATAACGTTTCTTTTTAGCTGCAGTTATGTGATGATATGATGGGTATAAATTTGAGCCTTTTTCGATCGCACGCAATCTGAGTTGATTATACTGCTGTTTTGTTAACTTTAAATCTAGAAATAATGCAAGCGCTTTCTCATTTGTAAACTGTTTTTCCTCGTTTGGTGTTGGAGTGTTTTTAAAGACCTCCACTTTTGCTAATTGTTTTTGTGATCGCAGTTTGTGAAGAGAATTATCTTTAATGTTTTCACATCCGATTTCTTCAGTTTTCGTCTCTTAGATCTATCGCTACAGTTATCCACCGATTTTTGTGGTCTTCTCTATTCATATGTGGTTTCTGAAATCAGCTGTATACGAAGTTCATCTTGTAACCAATTCGCAAAGCGCTTGTAAAATTTACTTTTACTAAAGTCAACTTCCTTGCAGGGTTTATTCAAAATTGTGACGAAATCAGATTTTTTTATTTTTAATTGTGTTTCAATGTTGATAGCATTTATGTTCAATTTTCTTTGATTATCGCTTAGAACATCGTCTTTATTTTTGTTTTTTAAATATTCTTCGGTCAATTCTTTATACCTAAAAGTCGCCATATTTTAATTAAGCTGAAAATAATGTATTTGTTGAAGAGTTATAAAATAAAATTCCAAAAACCTTTTTAATTCGAATACTTGTACGAAACTAAAATTTATTTCCAAATTATTTTCCTTATATCAGGCTTCAAAAATAAACAGTACATTATCATTAGGTACTTTACTGAAATAAATTTTAAACATTTTTTCCTATAATTTTTAACAGGTACTTGAAACATCTGTGCAAGAATGCATGATAAATTCTAGGAAGTTTTTCAACCATTTGAAGAAATATTTATACCACTAATAACTTTCCTCTTTTTGTCCCTACGTTTTGCAATTTTGTATTTATGGCAGTGAACAGTTTCGAAAGTAAATTTACTAGCAATTTTAATAGAATTTTGTTTGTAAAAATTTTGAGTATTTTCATTAAAATAAAAAAAATGTTCTACGGGCGGGTCCGGGCGGGTGCAAAGTATATACTTTTGCCTTTCTTTGGGTGGTTTCGATTTTTTGTCCTTTTTTGTCCTTCAAAAGTTATACACTGTTAAACTTTAAACTTTACAAATATATGGTGGTTTCAAATTTATTATATAACATCCTAACTACAAATTATACAGGGTGCTCAAAAACCATTTGTGAAAAACAACAGTCCACCTAATATAACAAAAAAAAAACGCAGCCCATTATTAATAACAGTTTTCAAGAAATCGTAATTAATATGAGATCAAATATTACAAATTTCTTTTTATTTCTAAATTAACTTAAATTCTTTGCTTTTAGCAGCATGCCACGCCTGCTACTGCGAATATTTTGCCAAAATTGTTTGGCTACCTAAGTTCTGTGCTGTTTCCTTTCTGACGGCATAAAAATTGTCAAGAAAAAATATAGGTTTCGGCCAATGAAAATTGATTCTGAGCCACCGTGCGTCGACGACTAATCACATCCTTCCAAAGAACAGTTTGGTTTTCGAAAAGAATACGCTGCAGTCCATCAAGTTAATAATATAGCTAATTTCATATGGTGTTATAGAAACGCTAGATAGAGCATTGGAATTTTATATTTGCATATAGAAAAGGCTTTTAGCTTGATTTGTAAGCTGACAGAGTTCTGGTATCCTATCCAGCTTCAAAAAATCATGCGAAGTATTTTGCAGCATTTTCCAGCCCACGAATTGTTCCTGCTGGGCTACCACAAGGGTCAGTAATATATATTTCAGATTTTAACATATTTAGGAACCATTCTGTAGCGTTGTATGCGGATGATACTGTAATAATTACAAAAGGAAAAGTTTCAAATGCAATCGTTGAAAGAATGAAATCTGTAGGTCGATTCACTATGCTATTTAAACCAAGGTTGTTTTGGTTAAATATGTTAGCCACTGAATTAGCCACTGTTGCAATTCACTATTAACTTTAGCCAAAAACACAAGAGTTAAAAATTTTTTTTCTGGCTTTTAATATCAGCTGGTTCAGTCAGTGGTTTTTTTAGCCACGACAATTTTGGTTTGTTAACAGCAGAATTTTTAGTGGTGTTAAATTTAAAAGTAGAAGAAGTTTTTATTTATCCATATAAAAAATGGCTTTTGAATACCTAGGTTATATTTTAACACAAAATGAATTATTTAATAGTGCGCCTTCAGTAAACCGCCGGAATCTTCGCGAATTAGATAATCCTTTCGACTTGACGTCGTCAGAATTTAAAAAACTATACCGCGTAAGTCCCGGAATGGCTCAGGAAATTGTTGTGCAACTTGGTGATATTTTAAAGGGTTCTAGAATTACTGCAATATCAGCTGAAAAACAGGTATATAGTTAAACATAATAATAATAATTAAATGAAAAGTTATTTATGTGCAGGTGCTAGCGACTTTGCGTTTTTATGCAACTGGATGCTACCAACGTCCTGTAGGAGAGCAATGGGGTATATCCATGAGCCAGTCGTCCGTAAGCCGCTGCATTCATAAAGTAACTGAAGCTATAAACACGAAGTTGTTTTGCTCAGTGGTAAAGTTTCCGATGACTCCAGAAGATCGACGTGTTGCAAAAGCTGTTTTTGCTTCAGCTGCTTCACCTTTCGTAGCTGGTACAATTGGTGCAATCGATTGCACTCATGTACCAATATTAGCTCCGAAAAGCCATGAAGAAGCTTACGTTAATCACCATGGCTACCATTCAATTAATGTGCAAATGGTAAGTAAAGCTATAAAACTAAACCAACAATAAAAGTATTTATATTTGCAGATATGTGATCCAAATTTAAGAATTTTAAACGTTAATGCAAAGTATCCAGGAGCACGGCACGATTCGTATATATGGAGTTCATCTGCGATTCGAAGAGTTATGCAGCGAATTTTTGAAAATGGAAATCACAATTTTTTTTTTTGGTATGTAAAATTTAAATATTTACATAAAAAACAAATTTTTTAAAACTATTTCACATATACAGGAGACTCTGGATATCCATTAGAGCCATGGTTAATGACTCCTCTTCCAAACCATTTAGAGGGAAGTCCTAAATTTTTTTACAATGAGGCTTTATGTAAAGCTCGTAACCCAGTTGAACGACTTTTTGGCGTTCTAAAAGGAACGTGGCGGTGTTTATCTAAGCAACGTATTTTATTATATGATCCAAGTTTTGCCGGAAAAGTTGTTAATGCCTGCGCAACGTTGCATAACATGCAGCTACAAGACCAAAGCTTTGAAGCAGACTTTGAGACACCATCGACTCAAACAACTATCGATTCGGTAAATCAAAACTTACCATCCTCAGTAGCTAAACGCGTCCAAGATCGAATAATAGCAAATTATTTTACATAACCATTTAATGTATGTACGTATATTTTCTTTTTGTAAAATAAAACACTTTTTTATAAAATTATAAAGTAGAGCGTCTTTATTTATGATTTATTATGTTTAGTTGCAAAATATATGTTTTTTTTATTAAAACATCAAAAATGAAATAAATCAAAAACACAGTATTTACACATATGTAGGTATGTTTAAAAGCAAAAACTTTTAATACAAGCGAAAATTAAATAAAAATAACAAAATAAACGAAACACAGAAACAATTCATTAAAAATTAAAAAAAAAAAAGTTTTGTTCAAATAAAATAAATAAGTATAACAAAATAAGCAAACAGAAAAATTTCATTAAAAAAATTAAAAAGTTTTGTTAAAATTGAAAATTAAATAAATTAATATAACAAAACAAACAATTACTAAAACCAAAAATTATATACAATAAATAAAAAACCAAACAATCCAAGACACACACAACTAATAAAAATAAAAAGCAACTTATAAATAAATTAGTAAAACCAAACCAAACCATAAAAGTAAAAATAATAAGGCAAACACTTTAACCACAAAGCCATACAAAATTATAAAACAAAGAATTTAACAATAAAGACATGAAACTTAAAAATTAATAACAAAAGAAATTAACAGCCAATCCAATGATGTCGAACTTATTCGATCGCTTTCATTTTATACAATAATAAAATAAATAAATAAATAAAAAATAATATTTCGTTTACTCTTTAAGTCTGAAAGGAAAAAGCAATGATTACTCACTGAGCCTCTTATAAATTATTATGAATAAGACACACTGTATATGCCATTACATTTTTAAATAAGCCTTAATCATAATAGTTTTTTGGCAGGGTTATAAAAAAACCATAAATAAAATAAAATTGAAATTTACAATGTTACTTACATTTTACTTATCACATTGGCTAAATAGCCAATGGCAGTGGCAACTTCTTTAAGTCCGTCCCCCATCGTTTTGACGGCATCAACCATGGATTTAATGTTTTCCGCATTGAGGGCGTTGGTCGTTGCGTTCGAGGCGTTGGTCGCTGCGTTTGAGGCGTTAGCTTCTGCAAACATCTATAAAAACACAAAAAAACCAATACTAGTATTTTATAATAGTTTACCGTGATGGTATTACTTACCTTTAAAGTGTCTGCCTGTTTGTTGGCGATATCCAAGAATTGCTTCTTGGTTTCGCCGTCGTCCTTCTCCAGCTTCCTTTTAACACCTCTTCCTGGCATCCTCTTAAATGTGCTGGAAGTCTCCGACCGAACATCACAAGAATCTTCATTATTTGATGGCGAATGCACAATGATGTCTTCGGCATTCTCTAATAAAATTTGCAAATTCTAATGGAAAAAGAATTTCTTTTGATTTTCATACACATTAACTTGACTGCAACTTACCTCTTCCAACGGAACATTTTCAATGACTGATTCTTGGCCCTCTATATATTCTTTGCCGATAATGGCAACAACCCTCCTTTCTAACTCGCTTAACGCCTCCTGCGTTAAGGGTCTGTTTCCTGTTAAGGCTTGCTCCTTCCTCCTTTCTCTCGCCTTAACGCTCGTCCGACTTTTTAGTTCTTTCCACACCTTTGTTAATAAAAAAGGTTTTACAATTTATTTGTATTTGAACAATGTTTATTTTAACAATGTTTACTTACCGTCTGCCACTGGTTACTCGTTTTAATAGAGCCGCCAAGACAATTTAGCGTTTCCGCCACTTCTGCCCACTTTTTTTCTGACTCCAATTTGCCGTGCAGCTTTTTGAATTTCCCTGATGCAAGGCCCTCATTTTCCATCAACAAGTCCACTAAATTATTTAACTGCTCGGCAGAGGCGCGGCTTCTTTTAATGTTAGTATTCATTCTATTAAAAAATGAATAAACCTTTACTAAATTAAAAATGTTATAAAAATGAATATTTTACTTACCCGGCACAATAAAAATTTGCAACATAAAATAACTTTTTGGTTTGTTTTTTTTGTATTCCTCTTTGTGCTTTTTTCTTATTTTGACATTTCGCTTGGCAGTAATGACAACGTATATTAATTTAAACGCGGATAAATTTAACAGTACTTACTGTGGCTAACAATGAATTAAAGAATAACATAGTGGTTAGTGCAAACCACAATAGGTTTAGTTAAAATTAACCTTAACCAAAGTGGTTAAAAATTAGTGAATCGACCTACTGGTCATTTAAACGCTCTGAAACTCTACGCTAAATTGAAAATAAAAGTAAACCAAGCAAAAGCCTAAGCCTTAATTGTTCCATAAAACCATAAAGAATTGCATCTAGCAGACTTGATGTTAATGGAAGTGAAATTCCAATTCTAAATGAAATTAAATATAAGGTGTCCGCCGGGAAGGTATACTTTGTTTGCTTATAATTTTTGACTTAATGAGAGAGAACTGATCTTATTTTGCTTATTGTTTTATTTTATGATGGCAATTATGTATGGAATACAATATCAGATAAAATTCCGCCTCTTTTTTTTTTTTTTTTTAAAGAGAAGTAGCACTTCAGGCAACAATGCCTATTTAGTCAAGTACCGTGCTACATTCTTTTAGGAAAGGGATAGAGAAGAGATGAAACAGGTGGTGAAAGTAGAAGGATAGTCGGAAATTAACTGCCGTATAAGACAGCACCAGCCATCAGTGACTATGCCTTCATCGCTGAGCAGCCTCACCGACAGTAAATTTTTATTTTTGTAGTGAAAAAAACTACCTACTACTACAGGGGCACCTCTGCTATCCTCACAAATGCAAATCCTTTTGGGCACATTTTTCATTACATTCTCACAAATTTCACACAGTGAAAGGTTTGTTTGCATAAACCTTGCTTTTCAGATATCCTAACAAAAAGAAGTTCGGAGTAGTAAAATCAGGCAACCGTGGAGGCCAATCAACATCATCATTTCTTGAAATAACCTGTTGTGGAAAGAGGTCTCTTCCATTGTAATACTGGCTGTATGCGATGTGGCACCGTCTTGTTAATATCACATGTTAATCAAGCCCGAAGTATCCATTTGTGGCGTTAATAAGTTTTCAATCATATCACGATATCAATTCCCATTCACAGTTGTCATTGACGGTTTCCCATCCCCAAAACTGACTATTCTGTTTATTCACATATCCAATCAAATGAAAATGCGCCTCGTCATTCATTGTGAATTTCTCATCAAAATCGGGTTTGTCATGGGCGAACTGTAACATCCTATTAGCATATGTACGGCAGCGTAAATGGTCTTGTGGAAGAAGTTCTTGTGTCAACTAAATCTTATATGGAAACAGATGCATGTCCTTGTGTCCAAAATCCTGAGCACGGAGTCGAATTGAGGTTGATGGATTATTTTAAACATTTTCTTGAGCAGCAGTAATGTTTTCAGCCGATTTTGTAGTACGCTGTGGTCCATGCTTGGGCCTATCACCTACCCTCTTTCTTCGAAATCATTCTTACATGATAAATAGTACCCCCCGGGGGCACATATATATGGTCTTTATAGAACTTCGACTATCTAGACACAGTGCAACTGGGGGAAAAAGGGAGCCCAGTCCCCTGAAGTCAGCAGGGGTACAACTGGAAACTCCACTTTATTTCCACGGAAATCAGTAAGCTCGCAGAGTTCATTATTTGTCTCTTTAGACATTCAATAGTTCTCTGGCCGATTATTGAGGTTGGCCCCTATATGGGAGTATCGTGGTGGTTGTGGTTTCGCGGCCCCATAACAGTATAATGGTTATTATCGTGGCCATGATCATTTCACTGTTAATGACACGCTAAGTGAACGATCCAGTCCAGTGTGCATGCTAGACATGTGTTCTGGACAGGAGTTGGAAAGTCTCCAACTCTTAAGCAAGAAGTGATGATTTGCAGCCCTGCTCTGGAATCATCGCAGTTGCAACTAGAAAGTTCTGTTGCATGGAATTATAGCTTCGGCTTCCTAGAACGAGCATGACGTTCCAAATTATACAGTGGTTTGATCCACCATCTGATTAAGGCTTCATGGCCAGGCGCGGATGTAAATCTAATCACACACGATAAATAGTGTGGTCTGTTGGCACGTTGTTTCTCCCAAAAATTTCACGTAACTTTCTCATCGTCGTAGTAGTCGATGATTGATTTTGATAAAATGTTTTAACGAATAAAACACCTTCGTTTATCGAGTATTTTCCATAATAAATTTGCCACGTGTCTACTTCACTGTTGCCGAATATAAACTGTCAAGACTAATGTTTACCAAAATGGCGGAAACTGTATTTAAGAATTGTTTTATATAAAAAAAATTACATTTAGACATCGTGTTCTGTAAACATGCGACAAAACTATAAAATGTGGTAAAGTTTTATTATCCACTGCTTAACCGTAAGTCGGTCTTCAACCGTAGAAATAAGATTCTATTGTACAGAATGTGTATGTATGTGTATGTGTATGTCAAATATGGTCATTAAAAGAAGATAAAACACTTCTCAAACAGTTGAAATTCAAAACAAATCTTCAAACTATATTCACTCTTTTCACATGAAAGATAATTTGCTATTGTGAATTTCATGGGAACGCATTTCCCTGCTATCAGTTCCTAGTGAATGCAACTTAGGAAGAAGAAAATATAAAATGAGAACCAGCACTATTTAGTTCTTCTTAGGGAGAACTCCAGAATTTGCCTACCATATCTTTGTGATTTTGTGAGTGCGAGCATCGGCAGTCTTCATCTGCCAATTCTACAAATTTCATGCAACCTCTTGCAAAGCAAGTAACGGTGGCCTTCAAACTTTCAATATCCCGTCCATTTATGTTTATATACCTTTTTCTAGCTTTGTTAATATGGCTCGACACTTCTCCTAAAATTCTAATTTAAGCTGCTTTGTACACTTGTATCCCTGATACAAACCGTTCCTTCTCCAATATTTACTTTACCAGGATGTGTAAAATTTTCATAAATTTTTGGGCCTCGTTTAGACTATCTGATTTAATAACCGTGCTTATGGTTTTGCTAAACGAGTAGCTGAAAAAAGCAGATGAAACAGAAACGCTTTTAGATTCAAAAATTCAACAAAGTCACCAGCAGGGTGACCTTTTCTGATTTCTTTATCTGAGAACTGAGTTATAGAAACCTTTAAAAGCTTCTTGGCGCAGTTGATGTGGTTCTTTTGCAGCTAAAGTTCGTTTTCATACCGCTTATACTACGTCAAAAAGGTTCTTTCTATATCCTTTCAAGTGTTCATAGCAGTCAGCTCCATGGCATTGCAATAAAAAAACTGTAATGTGTATTTTGTGAGAAATGTGAATTTTTTTTATTTTTAGATTCACGGCTCTGGTCTAATAGCCCGTCTTTTAAGAAATACAATGGGAAATTTCAACATGCATGAAACTGTTACCAACTCATTAACTAACGATATGTGCTTACCAATTCCAACAGTTTTGCCAAGAAGGTAAGTTATTGTATTATTTTTTTCTAGCGCTGGCATGCTATTTAATTTTTAAGACATAAAGGGTGGACATAATTTGAGGTTAAGAAGTCAATTGGTTTGAAGCACACACTTTTTTAAAACTTCAGTTTTGTTGATGCCAGTGTAAAGCAAAAACATAGAAATTATGATGTCGGGCAAATATTCACCTCAAGCACGTTTGCTGTTTGAAACACATTTTGCAACAAAACTCCGCTTATCTCGTCAATGCAGCGCCAAATTTCATCTTTCAGAGCATTAGTTGCTTGTGAGTTGTTCACGTAAGCCCAGTCTTTTAAATGATTTAAGAGAAAATAATCTAGCGACGTTAAATCACAAGAACGAGTTGGCCAAATGGCACCGCCAAAATGGGAAATTATGCGACTGGGAAATTTTTCATACAGTAACTACATTGTATAGGTGCTGTGTGGCTTGTGTTACCGTTTGGCTCAAACTGAAGGTCACTGATTGTCAACATTAGCCAATTGTGACCACAAAAGATTGGTTATCATGGTTTGGTAGTGACGCCGTTTTTCTTGCTCATTTTTAAAAATTAATATAGGGCGATGATGCGGTCTGATCACAAACTTTATCCTACAATCACTTTCTTTGGATGTGATGTCTTTTCGAGGCCTGTTTGTTCATTTTTTGAGCTTCATGCATGACAATTGTTTTGTTTACCTAATCGTCTAATTGCCACATTTAAAAATGATTTTGTTGAAAAATGTGTTGTACGCGTTCAGCTTTTCAAAAAGCTGATTCACAAACGTTCGATGCAAACAATTTTCGGTCGGCTTTAATTCATGAACGTGTAAATTACGATCTTAATGCAAAATATGGCGCAAAGTGGCTCTAGTAATGCCCAATCGTTGTGAACCTTAACGAGTTGATGTTCCAGGCTCATTCTTCACACTTTTTTTTTTTTAAGAGAAGTAGCACTTCAGGCCAACAATGTCTATTTAGCCAAGTACCGTGCTACATTCTTTAGGAAAGGGATAGAATCCCTTTGTTGGGAATCGAACCCACAGCCCCCAGTCATGTAAGCTAGCACACTACCTACAAGCCTACAGGGGCATCTAAACTTACCACTTTGCTGTATAGCGGTAATCTTTGCATCACTACGACCATTACGAGCATGATGTTTTGGTTTTTTGTCAGCAACAATACCGTAAGCCGCTAAATTAGTGATTAAATTACGCACAGTGGACTCAGAAGAAGTCTGCTTACGGGGAAGTGATATATTTAAATGTTCACAATTTTGGTAAAAAATGTTTACAATTAAAATTCTTTACTCAAGAGTAACGTTCCATACTTAAAAATTCCCAGCCTTTTATTAAATAAGTGCCAAAAAAAAAATACCTCTATTCGTGACATTTTAACATTTGACAGATAATTTCTTTCCTAACCTCAATATTACGTCAAGCGTTCATTAAACCAGTTCGCATAAAAGTTAGATCAAAACATAAATTGGTTGGCATTTTTTAAGAAACAGAAAATTAAGAATTTCTTCAAATATTCAAAGTTGTTGGCAAGACATTGTTACGGATGCAACTTGATAACGCTTTAAAAAAAGATTAAGTAATAAAATAAACAACTCGGTATGCTGTTTACTAACTGCGTAATTTTCTAAGAAACTTTATCAGCATAAAAGCAAAAACAAAAATACACACCGACATTTAGGCGCCTGCCTAAACATTGAATGAATAACATAACAACAACAAAATATGATACAAAGGGAGTAGAAGATTTTTAAAATTCTGGACCTCTAGTGGACATATATAAAAAGGCAGCGTCTGAGTGGATAGTTAGTTAGTTGAACAATAAACCTCGTAAAGTAAACACGTGCATCTTAAGTAAATTGTTCTGTAGTGTCAAGTATGTGTGCAGTTAAAGTAAATAAACTTGTAATTAATTTAAAAACTCTAAAATCTGGTGCTATTTATTTTGCAATAAAGAACTCACAACAAAACGTTTCTAAAAGTTATAAACGTAACAATATTAATAAAACAATTATATCAGTGCAGTTTATGGATTTAAAAAAGTTTCAAAAGGAAAAGGCTGGCATGGCGGATTTGTTGAAAAAATAGAGGTAAAACTTCTAAATTTAGCTCTTTGGGAAATGGGTCGATATATGAAAAACTCATAAATTTATATACAAAATTTTAATAATTTTTTTTTATTATCAAGAAACGTCGTCAATAATAGACCAAAATTGAGTTGTTAGCACATTGCGATAGCGTGATCCATTGACCGTTATCTCATTTCCAGCTTCAACTTCGAAAAAAAAAAAACGGTCCAAACATGCCTCCAGACTACATAGCGTGCCATACAGTAACACGTAGAGCATGCAAAGGCTTCTCAATAATCGCTCTAAGATTTTCAGAGGCCCGAGTGCGGTTATTTTGCTTGTTGATATACCCTGACAAGTGCAAATAGGCTTCGTCCGAAAAAATTATTTTTCCAGAATGAACAAATTTACGGCGATGTAAATAGACGGTCGGCTTCAATTCATGCACCGGCTGAATCTTGTAAGGCTTCAAAAACAAATTCTTACGCAAAATTCGCCATGTGATGGTTTTAAATAAATCCAATTGTTGAAACGTCGAGGAATTGAAAAATTTCGATTTCAACACTGTGTCTTACGGCTGCGATATCTTCAGTTGAACGACCTGATCGAACAAACATTGATGTTCGCACATTTAGTATCGAGCCTTAAATATTACCACCAAGTTCTTAATAGCGGTCTCAGAAGGACAATTATGTTGTCCAAAAATATCATGAATTTTACGAAATTTAACTTTAACAGAACCGCCATTTTCATAGTGGATTTTAATTATTTTAATATGATTTTTGTGCGAAATTGAATTTATTATTACACTTGCCAATGTATCTACGAATACGTCCAAAAACTAAACCTCAAAACTATCATGTTGTTGGTGTTGCCGCAATTGAAAAACAAACTTCCGGTTGAAAAACCCGATATTAAAATATAACATATTGTATTAAAATTGTATTACCTTTCTAAAGAAGTGTGTATATGACGTACGTAAGAATGAAATGTAATTCACGACTTATTAGCAGTTCTTTGTAACTAAACTATTTGATATCCTCACTGTTGTAGATAATGTTTCCTTCTTAAATATATTGTTACATTTATACCTTTTATAAACGTTTTGTTGTGAGTTCTTTATTGTAAAATAAATAACAGCAGTTTTTAAAGTTTTAAAGTTAATAACAATTTTATTTACTCGAACTACACAAAGTTGACACTACATAACAATTTACTTAAGATGCAGGTCTTTACTTTACCAGATTTAATTTCACACTGACTGACTATCCACTCAGACGATGCCCTTTTATATTTGTCCATTAAAAGTCTAGAAAATTTAGAAATCTTTTACTCCCTTTGTATAACATTTTGTTGTTGTATGTTGTTTATTCAATGTATAGGCGTCAGTATGTCTGCCTGTATTTTTGTTTTTGTTTTTATACTGATAAAGTTTCTTGTTGGAATTTATTGTAAGATATTTCATGTTGTTTCGTGTAGAAAAGGTTTCTTAGAAAGCTAAGCAGATGGTAAATAGCATACATGTTTGTTGTTGTCTTGCACGTATAAAATTTCTACGCAGTTAGTAAACAGAAATTTGTGTTTGTCTTGCATGCCACGCAGTTAGTAAAAAGCATATCAAATTGTTGCTGTTTGCGTGTATAAAATTTCTCAACAGTTTGTAACTAGAAATGTTGTTGTTGTACCATAAGTTTTTTTTAGCAAGCCACGCACTTAGTAAACAACATACCCAGCAGTTCACTTTATTGCTTATTAATTTTCTTTTAAAATTTGAGGAAAATACATCCGTCACAATATACACTGCAGTTCATTTAAATAACAACAGTGATAGTCATTACGAAAAATTGATATTTAGATAAATGTACTACAAATCGCTTTGTATGTGCTTTCATATTATATTAATTGGGTAAAGAAAGAATGAAAAAAGTCCCGTTACGAATTTAGCCATCAAAGCCTACTGGAATGGCAAAAAAATTTACTTTAAAATAGTTCATATGAATAACAACAGTTGATAATTTTTAATATTCTAAAGCGAATAGGCTGCGCAAATTTTTCAGTCTTATTTAGTTTGACAAATTGCACTTCATTAAATAAAAAAATTTTAAAATGGGACGAGGAAAGTCATTATCATTCAAAGAAAGAGGAAAAATTGAAGCCTATTTTGAACAAAAGTTGTCCTTTAGAAAAATTGGAGAGAAAATCGGAAGAAGTGCTCGTGTTGTCTTCAATAACATAAAAAGTCGGGATTCTTATGGGAAAACATGAAAGGAAGACCAGCAAGTGTTTTATCGCCAACAGACAAGCGTCTGTTGCGTCTAATTCCTGTGATTCCGTACCAAAAATTAAGGCGAAAGCCAGAGTTTCAGCAAGTATTTCGACTGTTTGGCGCTTGATAGTAAATTCTCCTCATATTCAGAGAATGAAACTTAAGAAAAAACCTGCAGTAAAAGCCATTCACAAAGAGAAACGATTGAATTTTGCTGAAGTTTACATGGCGTGGAAAAGAGAATGGCACATGGTTGTCTTTTCAGACGAAAAAAAAATTAACCTTGATGGTCCTGACGGGTATAATTTTTATTACCATGACCTGAGAAAAGAAGAAATAATATTAAGCCGTCGACACAGTCGCATTGGGGGAATTATGGTATGGGGTGCCATATCATACTATGGCAGTATTAAACTGCAATTTAAAACCACAAAACTGAACACAGAACAATATAAAAACATTCTAGAAAAAGCTTTTGAGGAATGCAGCAACATTTTTGGACCTTTGCGTTGGATTTTCCAACAGGATAACGCTCCGATACACAATGCTAGAGCGACAAGAGCCTGGATAAGTGACCAAAATGTGACGCTAATGGAATGGCCACCTTACTCACCAGACTTAAACATAGTGGAAAACGTTTGGGGATGGATTTCGCGGAAGGTTTATGAAGGAGGTAAGCAATTTGAAGACGTTCCATCATTGGTCAATGCCATCGAGACCGCTTGGGACGAGATTTCCCTAGATTACCTTAAAACTCTCTACGATTCCATTCCAAGTCGCATATTTGAGGTTATAAAGCACCATGGTGGCAACACTTCTTACTAATTGTTAGAGAACATGTGAAACTTAATAGTTCTTAGCAATAAGACCTAATTTTGTGAATATTTTTTTATGTTTTCCAAACTTGTTTTTGCGTTGTTATTCATATGAACTACTTTTTTTTAAATTTTTAGCAAGTTTTTTTTTCAACATTAATTAATTACTTTTAATTACAAAAATTTTAAAAAATTGTCAATAGTAATAATAAAAAATAAAACAAAATATCTAAAAAAAAATGTTATATCTTTGTTTTGCTTGGTTGATTAAAAATCCGCAGTAACATACAAATTTTTTTGCTGTTTTTATTTAAATGAACTGAAGTGTATTGTTACAAAAATAAAAAGTATTTATAATTTATTAATTTTATTAAAAAGCTAAGTTAGATGCTTAGTTTAAGTTATAAAAAGATAATTACAGAAGAAAGTAAATTAAAATGACCTATTTTGTTACTACACTTAGAAGATGCTAAGAAATTTTATGAAAACAAAACAATAACAAATTACATTTAAATCCCACGAACTAAGACAAAACAATCAGAAAAGAAATCAAACAATGAATGATGATAGCATGTATAGTACATGCGTTTGCAGATGCCTCCAAATGCGGAGAACTAGAGTATCACTTGAACAAAGTAAATTTCATTACAATTTAAAAATTTCATCTTTGTGTTATTAATCTTTAACTCATTTTTAGATTCTACTTGCAATTAATATCGCTGTATATCTTTGTGGTAATATTGATATATCAGAGCACAAGTTTTTTGCGTTTGCGTCGCTTTGTCTGTGCATATTTTTATCGAAAACGGGAAAAAAGAAGAATTTTGTTTTTGTACAACAGTTTACTCAAGCAACGCCGAACCTTAAGAGAGTCTATGTTAAGAGAGGCGAAATACAATGCCACAAATCGTCAGATGCGATTAAAAGCAAATTTATTCTTGGTAAGATACTTATATACTCTATATACATTTCATATGTAAATATACTAAGTAAAGGATGGGTAAGTTTGAGGTTAGGAACTAATTATCTTTTGAACACACACTTTTTTTAACTTCAGAGTTATTAACACTAATAAATATCGCCAGGTTGATGTCCACCTCTACCACGTTGACAGACGTTGGTTCTATTTACAGCATTTTGAAACACATTTTGAAATTAAGCTTCCCTTTCCTCGTTAATGTAGCACCGAGTTTTGCGATTAAAGTACGCTCAGCAGTCTCAGAAGAACTTTTGTTACGACTTTTACTCCCTCTAAATAATGAAGTTGGTCATCTTTTGCGAAATATCTGTAACACACGCGGCGTTACAGTGATCACGTCCGAAGACCTCCCTAAATAATTCAATCGGTAGTAGCGACGGGCAGTATGCGCAAAGGGCAGAGACTTAATTAATGCGAGCTAATGACTCACATTTACTAGCAATTCCTAGTTCATGTGAACAGTTTCTGTTCACAATTCCAAGGATTAAAGTGGTTCAGCGGCTTACGCGGACATCTCGGCCTAGGAAATACACGTTGATATTTTAATTGTAGCGCCCGTGCAGCCCAGGAAATCTAAGGGCATCACAGATCTGTTATTGCTCAATCTCATTATTGCTAGACCCAAGTTGTCCATTTAAGAAGCTAGTGCCCTTATAATGGAACAAAACAACAGGTACAACTCCACTCTTGTAAACGTCATCGAACACTTACACGTTTTACTAAGGTCGTGAATGAAGGTTACAAAAAGCTTTAAATACTAAAAACATCTACTTAATATATTTGAGTTTCGTTCGTTATTGGAATTAACCAGACAAATCACTCCACGACCTAATAACAGCCATGCAGCCAGAGATTCGAGGAAGAGCTATCAATCTGTCTTACACACTTGTGTTCAAACCTGGTTGGTTAGTTTTCCCATTGTGCGCTAAATTAAGCCGCAGGCTCCACTACTGGTGGTTCTCTTCCGTGAATTCCTGTAAGTTTCGACTTTAAAACCATATTTTCCCCGGCGCTTTGGTTTTGTGGCAGCGACTCAGAGAACCATGATAGTAGCTACAGCCAATTGCTAGCTGGCATCCATTTATGGATAGAACCAAGGAGGTATCTGATCGCCTTCGAACCTCTAACTTTCGTTTTTGATTAATGAAAACATTTTTGGCAAATGCTTTCGCTTAAGTTAGTCTTATGAAGGTCCAAGAATTTCATCTCTCGCATCATAATACCCTCCCAAACTGCTTTTATTAATCATTACCTCTTGATCTAAAAAACAATGAAAGTAGAACGAGGGTGTTATTTCATTGTACCATGCACAAAATATTCAGGCCTTTGAAGCCTGCTTTAAGCACTCTAAATTGGACAAAGTAATTGTACCGGCCTACAACAACACTCGATAAAGAGCACTGAACCAGGTTTAAATAGGAGGAATATGTGAAAAAATACGAGTATTTAACACACGAATTTAACGAATTGATACAGTAAAATTTTCACCATTTTTCGAAGTTAGTGATTAACAGCGGTCTCAGAAGAAGCCTGATTGTTGTGACATTTAAAAATTTGATAGAAACTTTAGGTTTGTTCCCGTACTCTACTTTGGCAGCCCGCGGGTTCCCAAATTTACACAAAAGCGTTCCCGTACACAAAGTTTGGGCAAGTGAGAGAGAATTTGAGAGAATAATGTTGTTTTTCTTTCTGCCCAAAACAGCCCGCACTTTTTCTTCGGGCTGATTTGGTAAGATTGTAAATCAATCAGCTGTTGCATAAAATAAACAATAAAAATTGTCAGCAAACAAGTTTTCTTTAGAGTTGAAATAAAACTTTATTGAAGAAGGTTGAAAAATGCAATTAAATGCTTGAATTTTTTATTTATGTATGTATGTACTTATATGTATGTATAAAAAACATACTAATGAGATATATATATATACATACAAGCATAGATAACAACATATGTACATATTTCCATGGACATAAAACAAGTAAATAATTTTGACATTTTATTTCGGGCTAAAAATTTTGTTTTAAGTGTTCCCGTACTTTTAAGCGTTTTAGTCTCTAATTGAGAGTATTTTTTCATTACTCTCATTTGCCCAAACTTTACCCAAAAAGTACGGGAACACAGCTTTTGTTACAAAATGTGCTTCAAAAGAAAAGAGTGGATGTTTGCCGAGGTGGGCATTTTTCGACATTGTATTCTAATTATTAATTCCCATATTTCTACTTTATATTGGAATCAATAAAACTAAGGCTGTAAAAAATGGTGTGCTTTAACCTAATTAACTTCCTAACTTCAAATTTGTTGTTGTAATAAATTGCTATTTATTTCTTAATTCATGTAACATGTTGTTTATCGCTGTTGTAAGTTCAAATAATCATTTAACAAAAAATCAGTTAAAAATACAACATTAAGTCGTCACACTTTGTTCGGATTTAAAACATTTTTGTACGCCTGGAATCAGCTGTCTCACTGTTTGCCGCCCAATAATATTTTGGTCGGCTTCAGCAAATAAAGATTTGGCGATTTAAGTCAAAAGTGACCGCACCTGATAAAATTTAATACTTTAGCATTTTGGGGCAAAGCGGTCTTAGAAACCATTGTAAAATAAATTATTTAAATATTTACTTTCTATTTAAATAATATTTAGTATTCACTAGATATTGCGTTTAAAATGGCCGCGATACTTTAATTGGCTGAAGAAATTTGATGCGGGACGACGAAAATGTGTTATATGTGGAGAATTGGAAGGTAAGACAAATAAATTTAAAACTAATTAATTAAACATAATTTCGAAATCGAGTGTTGCTATCCCTCATTTGATAAAACATTATTTTTAAACAATTTTTTGTTATTTGCGATAATACAAAATAATTTGTTAAATAGAAGTTTTGAACACATGCATTTTCATAGTGATATATTGGGTGGGCAAATTTGAGGTTAGCAAGTAAATTATCTGTGAAGTGGTTAAATGTCAAAAATTGATCTGTCATCCTTTGGCATTTATTTAGAAAAAGGTTGGGAAATTTTAAGCATGGAACACTACGATCTTGAGCAAAAAAAATTTTAATTGTGAATATTTACTATCAAAACGGTTGAGAACTTTACTCTATCTCTTCCTAAAATTCGAACTGCTTTTCCTCGTAAGCAGTCTTCTTTTGAGACCACTCTGCGTAATTTAATCACTAAATTAAAGGTTAAAAAAATAATAATGTACAAATAGCCACTGTACAGCAAAGTGTTGACAATGTGTACAGCAGTGATTGGGCATCACTAGAGGCACTTTGCGGAATATTTTGCATAAAGATCTTCATGTTGAGGATTATAAAATTCAATTCATTCAAGAATTAAAGTCAACCGACCATTGCTTGCGTCGAACGTTTGTGAATTTGGTGCTTGAAAAACTGAACAAAAGCCACGTGACGGCCTTCTTTTTAAAAAAGCCGGTTATGTAAACAAACAAAGTTGTCGCATATGGGGCTGATAAAATTCACTAACAGTCCTCGAAAAATCATTACATCTAAAGAAAGTGAATGACCATGTTTATGGTTAGGTATCGTCATCCCTCCGTATTTTTTTTCGAGAATAAGGTAGGAAACGCTGTCACTAAACCACAATTGGCTTATGTAAACATCAGTGATCTTTAATTTCAGTCATATGTTTCCACAATCCACATAGCTACCCAAAAAATTTAGCTAATAAATGAGAGATATTCCGGTCTGGACATTCATCGACATTTTATGTCGATTGGCTGATTTGTTTTTGTGATTTAAGCCCGCTGTATTGTTGTCTCTGGATTATGTGAACAACCCAAACATAATTAACGCTCTGAAAAATAAAAATCAGCGCTGCATTGGCGAGATAAGCGAAGCTTTGTTGCAAAATGTTTTTTAAAAAAACGGACGTGCTAGATTTGGACGCTTGCTCCTCATAATATTTTATTATTAATTTCCATATTTCAACTTTACATTGGTATCAATAGAACTGAAGTTGACAAAAAAGTGCCTATTTTAAGCCAATTTACTTTCTAACCTCAAATTTGCATATCCGTTACTTTGTTCTTTTTGGTTTCTGCATCATGTTTCCATTTTTTTTAAAGCATCTAGAACACAATGGACTAACGACTCTAAAACTGTAGCACATATTAAATTGGTTGAAAATTCCATTTCAAGCAGTTTTCGCATTTTTGAAAAGCCCTTCCATTTGTTCCATTTACCATGAATTTTCTATGAGATTGAGGCGCGGCGATTGTGCAAGTCACTTTAAAATGTTAATTTTGTTAACAACGAAGCACTCTCTTATAGTTTATCGCCATAGATTTTCTTTGGAATTAATACGTTGTCCTACGGGGCACCTTTATCGGCCTTTATAGAATACCTGACTATCTAGACTTGGGGGGGTATAAGGAAGCCCAGTCCCCTGAAGGCAGCAAGGGTCAACTGGAAGCTCCACGTTATTTCCACGGGAACCAGTAGCCCGCAGAGTTTCTGCTATTTGTCCATTTAGGCATTTAGCTGTTTCTCTGACTGATTATTGAGGTTGGCCCTTCGGGAGTATCGTGGTGGTTGTGGTTTTGCCGTCCCAAGCATAAACTGATTATGGTGGCCAGGATCATCTCACCTTTAATAACACCTACCTAGTGAATGATCCTAGATTCAGTAAGCATGCTAGTCATGTGTTCTGAACTGGAGTTGGATAGTCTTCAGCTCTTCAGCAAGGAGTAGTGGTTTGCATCCCTGCTCTGGAACCGCTGAAATTGCTACTAGGAATGACCTGTTGCTAGAATTAGACTTCGGCTTCCTAGGACGTGAATGACGTTGCTTTTCTTTCACAGTGGTTTGACCACCATCTGATTAAGGCCCACGGCCAGGTGCAGATGTAAATCTTATCACGAAATACGTTGTCCTTTAGATCTTCTAACTAATCTTAATCCAGTGAAACACTTTAAAATTAATTCGACTCATTGGCCAAAAGTACAATGGCCCAATTAATATGTTTCTTTACGAATCCAGTCCCAACGAGTCTATTTTTGAGTGAAGCCCTTTGGCTTGCTTGGATTTTTATGGTTTTAAGTTGCCTTCTATATCGCCTCTTTGAATGGTTCTTGGAGCAACCTTTAGTAATAATAACAATTTGATTGTAACAGTGATGATCATTTTATAGCAAGGAGCTTTGACGACATAAGTTGATTCATTTTAATCGTGCTTATTATTGCCTTTCGGGAGTGTTTACATGAAAACAAATTTTAGTTAGAATTACAAACAAACATTTTTTATTTTAATTTAATTTTAATATGTCTGATGTAAGTTTCTCAAAAACTAATAATAATTTTCATCACATACACCCGCTTGTTAATATTATTACATTGCTTCTTTGGAATCGGAAGGCACTTTAGTTTTGCCCATTACTGTAATAAAACCGATTATTTTGATGGCAAAAAGATGATATGGCTGCAGTATGGTTTTAGTCAAATTAAGTCCATTTTTATTTTGTTGACTCCAAAAACAGGAATAGTGTTGACAATATAACTAAATGCAAACGGGTGTCATTACATAAATATTCTTGATCACAGATTATCTCTGTAAGAAATAGCTCATATATATATCATATATATATATATATATATTATTATATATATATATATATGTAAAGGCGTTAAAGGGTTAAGGCTCATTGCTAAATACACCACGCATGGCTTTTTGACGTTTGAGGGGAGTAAAGTTGATTAGAGTCAGTCGTTGAGATAAGTTGATAAGAGTCAGTCGTCGATATAAGTTGTTAGAGTGAAAATAAGATCCGCGAAGTTGTTAAAAGTGTTAAAAATAATTTCTTACAAGTGCTTAAAAATACCTTAAAACTCCTTATATTAAATACTTAATTAAATTAACGTTATTCACTTAAAATTAAATAATTACTTTTATACATATGCCTATTCTTAAATTTAATAAATATACCCAAATAAATTTAATAATTGATTTTAATAAAAATTGTCATTTCATGAAAAATTAAAAGTTTACAATTGGGGGCTCAACCGTGTGTAACCATACATATGTGCATACACATATATCAATCAATGTTAAAATTTGCATTAACATAAAAAAAAAAAAAAAAAATTTTGTGCTATAAAAAAATGTATATATGATCAAATAAGTATACAGAATTTATATTAACTAAATATTTGTTATTGTAAAACAAAAATACAGAAAGAATGTAATGAACGAGGATAACGGAATTAAAGATCGAAAATTAAACAAAAAGAAAGAAACATATTGTACAAGGTCAAGAACAAAAAATTCAAAAACAAATGAAGGTGCAAAAGGCAATGTAGAAGAAACGTTTGACACAAGCAGTTTAAACACTAAAGTTTTAGATTCACTAACATCAATTGAGAGCAATACAGTTGAAAAGCAATTAGAGAAACTAAAAGAAGTTGACAAGTATAATTTAAAAGCAGTTGATTTAAGGGTTGAAAAATTTGAGAGTAAAAACAAAAAAGTTAAAATTAAACAAGTTGTTGACAATAAAAACATAATGGCAAACGAACAATTAAGTGAGTTAATAAAATTATTAACTATAAAGATGGCAAAAGAAGAAGATGCTGAAAGTAAAATGAATATTTCAGTTGAGAATTTTTCAAAAGTGATTTGCGAATTTGACGGAAAGAATATGCCAGTAGAAAAGTGGTTCGATACTTTTGAAGATAATGCGTCAGCTTATGGACTGAATGAGGGACAGAAATACGTGCAGTCACGTAATAAGGTTTCAGGGATGGCAAAATTATTCTTAGAAACCGTGAGTGTTAAAAACTACAGTGAATTAAAACAAGAGTTGATAAGTGAATTTAGTAAAAAGTATAATTGCAATGAAGTACATAAAATGCTAACAAACAAACGCAAATCAGAAAGTGAATCATTCCACGAATACATGCTGCAAATGCGCAAAATCGCAACATTGGGAGAGCTTGATGAACTATCAACGGTACGGTACATAGTGGACGGGTTGAAAATAAGATCGCAATTTAAATACCAATTATACAGTGCAACCTCATTCAAAGAACTAAGAGAGAAATATGAAATTTACGAACATATGCAAAACAATTTTGGTAATGAAGACAAACAATATAAGTTTTCACAAGTAAAAAAAGAAAGGTGTTTCAACTGTGGTTCTATAGAACATAAAAGATCTGAATGTAAAAATTTGTCAAAATGCTTTAAATGCAATAAGTTTGGGCACATCGCGAAAAATTGTACAACAAGTGTGTTTAATAAACGAGAGGTTGAAAAGAAAGTTAATGTGATCGTAGACGAAAATCGATATAAAAAGATAATGCTAAACGATAAAATCCTGGAATGTCTCATCGATACAGGTTCTGATGTTTCTCTGGTAAAAGAATACATATATAAAACAAACTTTATAAATTGTGGTATATCAGATAGCAAATCTTTACTTTTCGGTTTCGGTAATAAAAAGACAACCCCACTTGGACGCTTTAGTGCACAAGTTACAGTTGATGAAATAGAAACACAACATGAATTTATTATTGTGCCAAATAATGCACTCAAATGTGATGGTATTTTAGGCTACGATTTTGTAAGGAAATTTAAATTTTATTGTAATGAAGATGGTTTCACTTTTGAAAATAAAAATTTTAATAAAACAATCGATGAACTTAGTGTATATAATATAAAAACGGTAGAACTAGACGTTGACAATGCTCATAAACGAAAAGTCGAAAATCTAATTAAGTCGTATAAATGTGTATTACCGCGTGAAGAATGTCCGATATCGATGAAAATTGTAACAAACAACGAGTTTAAACCGTTTCGACATTCACCGAGTCGTCTCCCTATTCAACAAGAACAAATATTGAACAATCAAATCGAGGAGTGGCTTGAGAAAGGAATTATTAGAGATTCAACTTCCGAGGTGGCTAGCAGAGTCGTATTAACTAAAAAGAAGTGCGGTGACCATCGAGTTTGTATAGATTATCGTCAGTTAAATAAAATGGTGTTAAAAGATTGTTTCCCAGTGCCGGTTATAGACGATGTTTTACTAAAATTACAGAAGGCCAAATTTTTTGTCGTAATGGATCTTGAGAATGGTTTTTTACATGTTCCTATTCACGAAGACAGTAGAAAATATACAGCCTTTATCACAAAACAAGGTTTGTACGAATTCAATAAAGCACCGTTTGGATTTTGCAACTCCCCAGCCAATTTTAGCAGATATGTAAGTTACATTTTTCAAAAACTTATTAATTCAGACGTCATGGAACTATATATAGACGATATTGTTATTTATGGCGAATCTGCTGACATATGTTTTGAAAAGTTAAAACTCACGTTAGACACTGCCGCAAAGTTTAACTTAAAGTTCAAATGGTCAAAGTGTTCATTTTTGAAAACCAAAATAGAATTCTTAGGCTACACAGTTTCGAACGGCAGCATCTCACCCGGAAAAACAAAAACTAAAGCGGTTCAAAAATTTCCCATACCGAAGAATGTTAAAGACGTACAAGCTTTCCTTGGCTTGACAGGCTATTTCAGAAAATTTGTCAAGGGCTATGCCCATATCGCAAAACCATTAACTAATTTGTTAAAGAAGGCTTCATCGTTTCAAATGACTACTACAGAGTTAACTGCAGTTGAAAATTTAAAAACAATAATTACCAATGAACCAGTTTTGAAAATCTATAATAGAAACTCTAAAACAGAATTACATACAGATGCATCTAAGGAAGGCTTTGGAGCAACTCTTTTCCAAATTTTTGATGAAAAACTACATCCAGTTTTTTATTGGAGCAAAAAAGCTTCCCCACAAGAATGTAAACTACACAGTTATATTATGGAAGTCAAGGCTGCTTATCTGGCTTTCAAAAAGTTTCGACACTATCTGTTGGGTGTTGAGTTCAAATTAGTGACTGATTGTTCAGCATTTAAACAAACAATATCTAAAAAGGATATCCCAAGAGACGTGGCACAATGGGTCATGTACCTACAAGATTTTTCATATGTTGTGGAACATAGACCAGGAAGTAGAATGAAACATGTAGATGGTTTAAGCAGATACCCAGTCAGCGTGATGGTGGTATCCACAGAAGTAACAGCTCGTATTAAACGCATGCAGCAAACCGATGATTATATTAAAGCAATATCATTAATACTTCAGTCGCAGGCTTACGATAATTTTATAATCAAGGGTGGTTTAGTCTATAAGACAGTAAATGGAAACGATCTGTTATTGGTTCCGAAAGCAATGGAGGTAGAAATAATAAGAAATGGTCACGAAAAGGGTCATTTTTCGATAGCAAAAACCGTTCACGTGTTACAACAACAATTTTATATACCGCATATAGAGAAAAAGGTTTCGCAGATTGTCCAAAATTGTATAAAATGCATTATACATAACAAAAAACTTGGGAAAAAAGAAGGCATGCTACATTGCTTGGATAAGGGCGATTTGCCGTTGCAAACAGTACACATTGATCACTTAGGGCCTATGGATGCAACTTGTAAACAGTATAAATATATCCTGGCTGTAGTTGACAGTTTTTCTAAGTTTGTCTGGTTGTTCACCACAAAGACGACAAACGCCGATGAAGTTGTAAAAAATCTAACAATATGGTCTAACACATTTGGAAATCCGAGTCGTATTATCAGTGACAAAGGGTCAGCGTTTACATCGCAGCAGTTTAAAGAATACTGTGAACGCAATGCAGTTGAACATATTTTAATCACAACAGGCGTTCCAAGGGGTAACGGTCAGATTGAGCGTATAAATCGCTGTATTTTATCTGTCATTGCGAAAATTTCACATGAAGATTCGTCTAAATGGTATAAGTACGTTGGGCAAGTACAAAAAGTGTTGAATTCCTGCGTACATAATACTACAAAGTCTACGCCATTTGAAATAATGTTCGGTATTAAAATGAAGACTATGCCAGAAAACAATATTATCGAAATACTGCAAAGTGAACTCCTAAACCAATTCGACAAAGATCGCCAACAACTGCGAAATGACGCGAAGCAGCAAATTTTAAAAACACAAGAAATATACAAGAAGCAGTACGACAAAAAACGGAAAAATTATATTGAATACGAAGTAGGCGATCTGGTGGCAATCAAACGAACTCAATTTGTAGCGGGCAGGAAGTTAGCCAGCGAGTACCTAGGTCCATACAAGGTAGAAAAAGTAAAACGCAATGGACGGTACGATGTTTCTAAAACAGCAGATTTCGAAGGTCCAGCTCAGACATCCACAAGCTGTGATTTCATGAAACCATGGAGAATAAATGACGCTGAAGAACACTTGTCATCGGAGACCGATGATGGTCAGGTTGGCCGAATGTAAAGGCGTTAAAGGGTTAAGGCTCATTGCTAAATACACCACGCATGGCTTTTTGACGTTTGAGGGGAGTAAAGTTGATTAGAGTCAGTCGTTGAGATAAGTTGATAAGAGTCAGTCGTCGATATAAGTTGTTAGAGTGAAAATAAGATCCGCGAAGTTGTTAAAAGTGTTAAAAATAATTTCTTACAAGTGCTTAAAAATACCTTAAAACTCCTTATATTAAATACTTAATTAAATTAACGTTATTCACTTAAAATTAAATAATTACTTTTATACATATGCCTATTCTTAAATTTAATAAATATACCCAAATAAATTTAATAATTGATTTTAATAAAAATTGTCATTTCATGAAAAATTAAAAGTTTACATATATATATTATTACGTTTATTGATACTTCTTTAATTGCAAAATAATAACACAGTCCTTTAGAGTTTTAAAGTAAGTTAATACACACAACATAAACACGATGGTAACTTTGTTTAACTCAACTTGAATTATTTAATTTGCCCAGCAAGTGGTGCTTATGTATGTGTTTTAAGCGGTTCTTGCACATACAAGAATATTCTACTTTAACATCACCCCTGCTTGGTTGTGTGTTTTTTTTTACTGTGTGTTAGTTGTTTTTATTTTCTGGTCTTTATCTTATTTGGTAGAATTTTACAGATTTGTTAATCAAAAAAGGAAAATAGATGGATTCCCTTCTACTTTAAAGTTCCAACAAACCGAATCTAGTGATAAAACTGTTATATGCAATTTATTCGCCGATTTTTTCTCGACAAATTACTCAGTTGCAGATTACGATGAATGTTTTAAGTACCCATTAAACATTGCAAAATCTCAAACGGATAATATACCATTTATCGATATTTTGACAATCTCCAAAGAATTGAAAAGGATTAAATTCTCATATAATTGTGGACCTTACAACATCCCCAGTAATATTTTGATAAATTGTGCTGAAAGTATTTCCATCCCTTTGGAAATTTTATTCAACATGTCAATAAAATATGGTACTTTTCCTGAAATCTGGAAGGATTCTTATATTATTCCTTTTTTTAAATCAGGTAACAGGTCTGATATTTCAAATTACCGTGGTATTGCAAAATTAAGTACTATACCCAAATTATTTGAAAAAATTATCACTGATGGATTTCGGAAGGGATGCTCTGGCATAACAAATCTTTTACACTTTTCAACAATTATACATCGTGGATTTAAAAAAAAAACAACAAACTGACGTTATAAATACTGATTTCAGCAAGGCATTTGATAAAATAAATCATATCCTCCTAAAGAAAAAATTGGAATTAATAGGTTTTGCCGATTTAACTGTCAAATGGATTTACTCTTACCTAACAAATAGGAAGCAAATGGTTCGTTTTAATAACGCCTCCTCTAGATGCATAAAAGTTCTATCTGAAGTACCACAGGGAAGCCACCTTGGGCCGCTTCTTTTTTGTTATTTATTAATGACTTGCCTGATGTCATTAAATCATCCAATATTTTGATGTATGCTGACGGTGTAAAAGTTTTTCTTAGTTATTGGCAAGTAACCGACCAGCAACGCCTCCAAGGTAACCTTAACTCGTTTCAACAACTGGTGTAGAATAAATCGTATGGAGCTAAATCTCAAGAAATGTAAATATATATGCTTTGCTAGAAAGAAACCGATAATTGCGTGCTACTATATCGATGACCATTATTTGGAGGAAGTTGACAAAATACTTGATCTTGGATTGCTACTTGACTCCAAACTCAATTTTATTGCACATATCAATTTGACAGCAAACAAAGCTAGAGGTGTACTTGGATTTGTGAAACGTTGGGCTAAAGAGTTTGATGATCCATACGTTACGAAAAGCCTTTATATGTCCCTTGTCAGGCCTATTCCAGAGTATGGATCCGTCATTTGGGACCCTATATATAGCAGATGTTCTCGAATCTGTTCAAAAACAGTTTCTGCTTTTTTGCCTCCGTGGTTTGAACTTTAAGCCATTGGACTTACCTGCCTATTCAGCTAGACTTTCTCTTATTAAGCTACCAACTTTAAGGAGTCGTAAAACAGCACTTAATATTTCGTTCATTTTTGGTGTGATAATTGGCGATGTTTTTACTCATTCACTTATTAACAGGATTACTCTTAATGTACCGCAACGCCCTACAAGACATTTTATACCTTTAGCAGTGGAAATCTTTCGAGCCAATTATGCTAACGCGGACCCTTTTAGAAGAATTTGTGCAGATTTTAATAAATATTATAATTTCGTAGATTACAATTTGTCAGTAAGCGCAATAAGGAATAACTTATTAGTTTACCTGAACAACTAGGTGTTTGCATTTATG
The DNA here is from genome assembly GCA_030448955.1 of Trichopoda pennipes. NCBI lineage: Eukaryota > Metazoa > Arthropoda > Insecta > Diptera > Tachinidae > Trichopoda > Trichopoda pennipes. The sequence goes on along the minus strand of JASKUP010000028.1, from coordinate 7,434,216 downwards.
TATATTTTTTTTTACAGAATTTATTTTTATTGTATGTATGTTAAATTTGAGCAAATTTTTATGTTGTATGTAAAGCTAGTATTTATTATTGTATGGGTGTTAATTTAAGATAATTTATATTGTATTTTAATTAAAATGTCTGCAAGGATGTTAATTTCCGTAGACAATTAATGATAAATAAAAAAAATAAAATAAATGATTAATTAAACTTGCATCTGCATATTTTTTGAACTTATGGCCGTTATTCGTATTAAATTTGAGCGGAATCTATATCTATTTTTATTTATGTAGATTAAATCGTTCTTAATCGTGTGAAACTTAATTGATTTGATTTTTTTATTAACTTTTCTAGATTCAAAATTCGCCTTCTGCCGAAATGAAAGCTGTAAAGTTGCTTATTGCAACGAATGCTTTAATGATATCGAAAATACCTGTTGGATTTGCAACAATGTCTTGTCTACGGAAGTTATATTAAATTATAATGATTTCTTTGAACAAGCTTGATTTTTATATTTTATTATTAATCTGTATTTTATATTATTTTATTTTAATTTATTTTATTTTATTATTTTTATGTCATTTAATAAATTAAATTTATTTTTTGGTTTATATAGGGTGGGCAAATTTTATGTTAGAAAGTAAATTGCTTTAAAACACATACTCTTTTTGACACCTTCGCTTTTATTCACACCAGTTTAATAGTGAAATATGAGAATTAATAATGGATTATGATGGTGGGCAAATGTGCACCTGTAGCATGTAGTGCTCTTTGCATACTTACCTTGTCAATGCGGCTCCAAATTTCATATCTACATTTGTCAATTGCGGCCACAAATTCAGGGTGACGACATTTTCTTGCTCATTTTTAAAAAGGGTCACCTGGCCACAAACCACACCATACGGTCAGTTTCTTTGGATATTGTTACGGTTGTGTCCTGCTTAAGTTTTAAAATAAAACAATTAAGCAATAAAGCGAACTACTGGGTATGTTGTTTACGAACTGCGTGGCTTGCTAAGAAAACTCATGGTACAACAACAAAATTTCTAGTTACAAACTGCGTAGAAATTTTATACACACAAACAACAACAATTTGATATGCTGTTTACTAACTGCGCGGCATGCAAGACAAAAACAAATTTCTGTTTACTAACTAAATGCGCAAAACAACAACAAACATGTATGCTATTTACCATCTGCGTAGTTTTCTAAGAGAAGCTTATCGTGTTGATAAGTTTTTCTTCAACAACAAATATTTTGAAATGAATCCCAAGCAGAAACCTTATCAGCATAAAAACAAAAAAAAAATACACACAGACAAACAGGTTCCTATACATTGAATAAACAACATACAACAATAAAATGTGATACGGGGGTAGAAGATTCTTAAATTTTCTAGACTTTGAATGGACAAATATAAATAGGGCAGCGTCGAGTGGATAGTCAGTCAGTGTTAAATTAAACCTCATCAAGTAAAGACGTGCATTTTCAGTAAATTGTTCTGAAGTGCCAACTTTCTGTAGTTAAAGTAAATAAAATTGTTATAAATTTAAAAACTCTAAAACTGGTGTTATTTTGCAATAAAGAACTCTTAACAAAACGTTTATAAAAGGTATAAACGTAACAATATAATAATTTTTTTTAAGAATATTTGTAGATTTTGTGAGCCCCATATGCGCCAATTTTGTTTGTTTCAATAACCGCCTAATTGAAAATGATCACTCATCACTAAAGATGATTTTGTTTCAGTTTTTCAAACACACAATTCACAAATGTTTAAGGCAAACAATGGTTGGTCGGTTTTAGTTTTTGAACAAGCTGAGCTTTACAAGCGGGCCTTTAGTTCTGCCTAAGGTAAGATTCCAGCGTCATTCTAAACACTTTGCTATACACCGGCGGTCTTTGCATCACTACTACTTTTTGTCTATCCTGTATTTTCTTCACTAGCTAGTTCTCTTAATTGCATCTTGTGGACCTGCTTCCACAATGATTCTTGATTTAGATAAACTATAGAAGCGGTGCCATTCAAATAAGGTTATCGATAATCTCAACTGACATTATTCCTTGTAAAGTTAATTCTATATTCTGTATTGAGAAACAAGATCCAAAATACTATGCTCTCGTATGTAAAGCTTATACTCACTGTTCTGTGTATTAAAACAATATCACAATTGTTATGTGCGAAGTCTAACAAATACACGTGATTGTCAGGAAATAAATGAATCAAGTAAATATCACAGGCTGGCAAGGATTTAGTCATAGTTCTTTTACTTTTCAGAATAAATATTAGAAGAAAGTTTTTTTTACTACTAATGCAGCTGAAATGTGGATTTAATAAAGGGGCAGTCCCTCGTAAAGGAATAAAATACTGTTCAAGATATTTATTGCTTCCATATGGTATAACAATATCATGAGCTTCGAATTTTGCGGTTAAATTGCCCTCAGTAGAAGTCTGATTGCGAGGAACACTGCTCGAATTTTACGAAATGATAGTAAATTTTCACAATTAAAATTCGTTGCTCAGCAGTCTAACATTCCATGCTTAAATTTTCCAAATTTTTACTTAATAAATTTTGAAGGATGACAGCTAATTTATTCATTAAAGATTTACAATTTACTTCCCAACCTCAAATTTTAAGGAATATAAAACTTTAAGCATGAAACATTACACTCTTGAGCAAAGAATTTTAATTATGGAAATGATGAAAATTTCACGCATCACTTTGTAAAATTCGAGCAGCTTTTCCTTGTAATCAGGCTCCTTCTGAGACAGATGAGTATTATTGCTGACAATAGACTAAAACAATACACTTGTAGTGTATGCTGCTGAACAGCAAAATGTTTATAATGAGTCTGGAACATCAAATCGCAACAATTGAGCATCACTGCGCAGCATTTCCCATACAGATCGTCGTTAATAGTTTTAAATTGAAGATTTCCTGCTTTAAGAAAATTTTGTTTACGTAGATATTAGCTTAAGGGTCGCCTGTACTAACGATGTGATAAATAGAGTTTTATCTATTTTATAGTCCTGCTGGATGCTTTTGTAAGAACATGGTTGTATGCTTCTCGTTACCTTTTTTAATTTATTTGAGCGAGCTTGTTATGATGAAAATATGGTAACACCAAATAATTAATTTAATAAATAATTTAATAATTAAAATTAAAGTTAAGGCTTTCTGTTCGATAGCTAAATGAACGCCTCAATATTACCATTAGGGAAACCGGTCTTAATGTTTTTCTTTTGTTCACGAACAGCCCTTTCAATAAAAACTAGAGGTTTTCTTTCGAAAATTTTCAAGAAAATAATGCCGTATATGGCAACTCTATGTATCTGACTTTACAGCTGATGATTTTTATTTAAAAAAAAAACAGCACGTGACCTCTCTGCATCCAATATTATGCGAGTTGCCTATCTTAAAAATGTTCATAATAGATCAGAATTCCTTCCACTTACCGCACTTATGAAAACTCATTGACTTACATAGCGTCTGTTGCTTTTTCCTATAACCGTGCCATGAGTTCGGTGTAGATCTGAACCGAAAATTTCCCGGTCGCTTAATTTCTTCATTTCGACGATCTCAATTGGCCGCCTCATTCTTGTGATTTAATGCCGCTAGTGTTTATTTTCTCTGGAGCCATTTGAAAGAACGGACGTACGTGAATAACTTACAAACAACTGACAATGAAATGCGGCGCTGCATTAACGAGATAAGCAAAGTTTTGTTGCAAAATGTGCATAAAAATTTTGTAAAAACAGCGGACATCTGGCAATGTGCTAAAGGTTGATATTGATATTTATCTGACATCATATTCTTTTATTGTTCACCATATTTCTCCTTTACATTTTTATCGTTAGAACTAAAGTTGTTCGAAAAAAGGTGTGTTTTAAGTCAATTTACTTTCTAACTTCAAATTTGGCCACTCTTTATGATGTTGAAAATAATTATAACAGTGATTTCACGAAAAGCGTCAATACAAGATACTTCTATGCGTTGTGAACCTTGCTACCCCCCCCCCCCCTCTTGGGGGGCTCATTTATTGATCTTTATAGAGAGCTCGACTATCTAGACCTGTGAAACTGGGACTATAAGGGAGCCTAGTCCCCTGAAGGCAGCAGGCGTCAACTGGAAACTCCACGTTACTTCCACGGGAATCAGTAGCCCGCAGAGTTTCCGCTATTTGTCTCTTTAGACATTTAGCTGTTCTCTGGCTGATTATTGAGGTTGGCCCCTATGTGGGAGTATCGTGGTGGTTGTGGTTTCGCGGCCCCAGAACAGGTCAGTTTTTAATTGGGCCAGGTTCATTTCACCTTTAATAACACCTACCTGGTGGAATGTTCCTAGATCCAGTGAGCATGCTAGACATGTGTTCTGGACAGGAGTTGGATAGTCTCCAGCTCTTCAGCAAGGAGTGGTGGTTTGCAGCCCTGCTCTGGAATCAGCAAAATTGCAACTAGGAAAGACCTGTTGCTAGAATTAGTCCTCGGCTTCCTAGGGCGTGAATAACGTTGCTTTTCATTTCCAGTGGTATGACCACCATCTGATTAAGGCTCACTGCCAGGTGCAGATGTAAATCAAATCACGTAATGTACCTTGCTACTCTCCCCCATGGGGGCATATTTATATGTCTTGACGTAATCTCACCGTCATTACATGTGTCACCGGGGTTCACCAGAGTTCAGTTTTTTTGGTTTTTTAGCCTTTTAGCTGCTCTCTGAATGATTATTAACGTTGGCCCTTCGGGAACATCGTGATATTTGTGGTTGCGTGGCCTCGTTTGAGTTGTGTGGGTCGGATCATTCACACAATGAATGGTCCAGGGTCAGTAAGCATGCCTGCGGTTGTGTTCTGAAATTTCATTAAGGTTGCATATGTTCTGGACCGAGAGTTGGATAGTCTCCAATTCATCAGAAGGCTTTGACCTGCTCCGAGCTTTTGGAATTGCGGCTGGAGGATAGAAATATCCGAAGGCTTTCTAGGGCGTGGGTGACGCTCAAAAAATCATCCACGGTAGTTAGGTACTGATGTAAATCTTATCACGCATGTACCTTGCTGCTCATTCTGCAACCAAGAATCTAAATTTGTGTTGCTCTATTATCAGATATGGCTAGTCTATCTTCTATTTCTAGTTCTTAACCCTGTCAAAATGATCTCAATTGACTGCCAATAATTACTACTGTAAGAACCAAAGAATAGACACATGTCCTTTGTGCCCCGTCCGTGAGGCTCTAGTATACACAACCTTTGTGAGATGGTAAAAAATCTATTTTAAATGTGTCCATTGCTGTATTATTTATTTATTTATTTTATTTTATTGCGCTAAAAATGAACACAATCACACGTATGGGTGTTTACAGGTGAAAATAAAAGAATCAGGTAAAAAAATATCCTTTGAATGTTATTAAAAGTTATTATAGTTAAACGCTCAGTGTTAATATCTTAAAATTTTGAGCAGCATTCAGTTGCAAAACAAAATTGCCATTTTCTTTTACATTTTTTATCCTTTTTCTAAAGGACAACCATAACTACAACTATTAAATTTAAAAAGGAAAAAATCCGAATTTCGTTATAAAATAAATAATAAACTATCTGCTGGTTTAGCCTAACAAAGAGGGTGATTTCAGACAGACAAGGAAAATTCTTATGAATGAACGTAGTTATGTGTGTGCGTGTATATCTGTGTTACTTATCGAAAGGACAACATTTGAAATTGAAATAAATACTTTTTGGTTGTCATTAAATATGCGCCATTTATTTGCTTAAAATAACAAGACGACAACGACATCAATAGCCAGCCAACCTGTCCACCATCTAAATCTGACAAGCACGCTAAGGCACCATACACAGACGCCAAATGAGTAACAAGTGGCTGTTTGGAAAATTGTTGCAAACTGCGACAACTTGTCGGCAATTGGGGCGAATAGAAAGTTTTACAAAAAAGTCCTCTTTTGTAACCAACGTAAGCAGCGAAAGAAGCTAAATTTCATTTTGGACGGCTTGGGGGTGGGGCTGGGTGGCTAATACTCTGATCTTTATATTAAAACGCAGCTAAATCGGCAGCATTTTATATTCTGTGTCTCTCTAACGCAACGACACCATGGAGACACACGTTCCAATTTCATAACAACTATCAAACAACACACATACACACACACATATTAAATATTTAGAGGGGTTATACTTATAACAACGTAAAATTTGTAGTAATTTGTTGTATTGGGGGTATTGTGTATTGCGGTATTTATTGTTATGTCTACAAAACTTGTAGTGGCGACTTTGAGTATCACTACCATAACATATTATGTATGAGACGATATTGAATCCTTTTTCAAACATTTTCTTTTTAAATTTTCTTTACATGTAAACAAATAAACAGCATTGAAATGAAGACAGATGACAGAGTTTAAGTTTACATTTTCTGGTGTAAAAAATTAAGCCTGAACAATAGTAATTTTATTTTGGTAATATTTTTTGAATCCACTTGCTTATTAGGAAGTAAACAAAACTAAAAACAAATGGCAATACCGCTTATGTATATTGTATATATAAAAAGGACGATACAATGTTTTTGTTTTTAAAGAGAAGTAGCACTTCAGGCAACAATGCCTATTTAGTACTTACCGTACTACATTCTTTAGGAAAGGGATAGAAAAGAGATGAAACAGATGGTGAAAGTAGAAGGATAGTCGGAAATTAACTGCCGTATAAAGACAGCACAGCGACCAGTGACTATGCCTTCATCGCTGAGCAGCCCCACCGACAGTCAATTTTTATTTTTGTAGTGAAAAAAAAACCAAGGTCTTCGTTGGGAATTGAACCCACAACCCCCATACTGACAAGCTAGTACCCTACCTACTAGCCAACAGGGGCACCTGCAAGATCGATACAATGTACAATTGTCATAAGTTGTTGTGAATTCCAAAAATGTAACGCATTTTTAAAATGTGGTCAAATTTGGCTTACAACACATGGCTTTTTTCGACAACCTCAGTTTTTTATATACCAATGTAAAAAAGATATAGGGAAATTAATAATGGAATATAATGGGCAAATGTTTACCTCCAGCATATGGGCAGATGTTCACTCTTTTCACAAAATCTTAAAGCACATTTTGCAGCAAAGCTTTTTGTTATCTCATCAATGTAATGAATTTCATCTCTCAGAGCGTCAGTTCTTTTTAAGTTGTTCACGTGTACTTGGTCTTTTAAATGGCTCCAAAGAAAATAATCCAGCGGCGTTAAATCATAGGAACGAGGCGGACAATTACATCGTCAAATCGAGAATTTACGCGAGCGTGAGATTTTCGGAACAGCTCTACACCGAACCAACACAACCTATGTAAGACAATGAGTTTTCGTAAGTGGGGTACGTGGAAGGAATTCTGATCTGATTATGAAAATTTATAAAATAGGCAACTTGAAAAATATTGCATCTAGAGAGCATGTCTCAAAGGTGCGAATAATTCGTAAGCACAATGGTCGCATGTTGTTCTTTTGAAAATAAAAATCATCAACTATAGAGTTGCCATATACGACATTATTTTCTCGGAAAATTTCGAAAGAAATGGAAAAGACTGTTGGTGGAAATAAAAACATTAAGACCAGTTTGAGGTTTTTAATTAGCTATCGACCAGAAAGCCTTAACTTTAACTTTAACTATTAAATTATTTATTAAATTCAGTACATATTTTAACTAAAACAAGTAAAAATCAACGGAAGCATACAACCATGTTTTTAAAAAAACATCCAGCAATAGATAAAACTCAATTTATAGTCAACATTAACTAAATTGTTATCAAATTATTAGTACAGGCGACCCTTAAGCTAATATCTACGTAAACAAAATTTTCTTAAAGTAGGAAACTTTCAAATTACCGGTAACTATAAGTTTTGGGAACGTGTACACAATTTGATGCTTCAGACTCATTCTCAACACTTTACTGTACAGCAGCTATGTTTGCACCACTACAGCCACTACGAAAGTATTGTTTTAGTCTATTGTTAGCAATAATATCGTGGGCGTCGAATTTAGCAATAGAAATTACGCCTACCAGTCTCAGAAGGAGCCTGGTTACAAAGAAAACCTGCTCGAATTTTACAAAGTGATGCAGTGAAATTTTTACCATTTTGATAGTAAATTTTCACAACTAAAATTCGTTACTCAAGAGTGCGACTAAATGTCGAAGGATGTCAGCTTAACTTGACATTTAATCATCTGACCAGACAATTTTTGTCGCTAAAAGAAGCTGCTGCTAATAATAATGCCGTTTAAAAAAACATATGAACGCTGAAGGTGTCATTTAACGAATTTAATTTCTACGCCATCCAATAACGCCAAGAAATGCTGTCCTTTCAAGGAGTTTAAACTTTGACTCCTTCTTTTCTTCTGTGGTAATTTTATTTTGGAAAATCCATGCTTCTCACATAAGCAGCCCTGTGTGGCTTGCTTACGCGTCGGAAAACCCTCTGATTTATTCGTTTACGCACCAAATGAAATTGAATTGAAAATAAACGCTCTAATCTCGCAATTTTTTGAAGTGAACAAAATTAATGAAATGACTCAAAATGAATGGAATTTGTCTGTCTCTCCTTAAAATTTATTTTAGTTGGTGGTGTAGAAACCTGCTCATAAGTGTCAGTATGGCTTCAAAAAAGAATGTCGCACAGAAGTTGAGAGGTTATAAACGTAAAGGTTTGGTTGACGGTTGCTGTGGTGTTGGTGGTATATTTTACGATTTCTCTTATTTCTCTTATCGATTACGATATGGTAACAAATAAACTTAAATATGGTGGTGTTAACGGACGAGACTTGTTCTTGCTAAGGAGTTATTTAGAAAATTAGAAAGCAGTATGTTGAGGCGAATGGTGAAAAAAGTTTTATTGGTCCTGTTGAATATGGAGTTCCCCAAGGAAGTGTATTGGCTCCACTATTATTTAAAATTTATGTAATGATATAATAATATCTTCAGTTATTTATTTACGCGGATGGCTATATATGAGACTTTAACAGTCAGTTATTTAAGCTATTTTTTTTAAAGAGAAGTAGTACTGCAGGTCAACAATGCCTATTTGGTTAAGTACCGTGCAACATTCTTTAGGAAAGGTATAGAGAAGAGATGCGACAGGTGGTGAAAGTAGAAGGATAGTAACGGAAATTAACTGTCGTATAAGACAGCTCAATAACCATTGACTATGCCTTCATCACTGAGAAGCCCCACCGGCAGTTAATTTTTATTTGTAGTGAAAAAAAACCAAGGTCTTTGTTGGGAATCGAACCTACAACACCCAGTCATGTAAACTAGCACACTACCTACTAGCCTACGGGGGCACCTAAGTTATTTGCCCATAATATATGGTCTTAAAAAAACCAATAAATTTAAATAAATTTAAATACGAAGAGCTCGCAATAGAGCATTAAAAACTGTTTTTAATTTACCTCTGATGTATTCAACAATACCTTTGTTTCAGACCACAACTTTAACCGTACTTCCTGTACACGGCTTACACAAAATGCAACATTTACTTTATGTCTTCAAATCTTTGAACAACATTGGTCATCAGGCAATTAATTTTTCAAGAAATCAAACACCTCTTAACACAAGAAATACAACGAATTTAGGAATAACACGATGTCAGAAAACAGCGAACAGAACACCTTGGTAGTTAAAGAGTTTAATAATCTTCCTCAGAATATTAGAAATATTGTTCGAAATTCCATTTTTTAAAAAGTTGTTTACTCGATTTTCGCATTAAACTCAAATTTCGTAGCAGCTCAAAGTTGCGTTAGCCGAGCCTGCACTATATGTTGATGAAAAAAAAAACTATGACAAAATGCTACTGTAGCGATTTCAAGTGAAATCCTCAATACAAGGCTTTATCAGTAAATAAAACAGGGCAAGGCTGCGGCAAATGGTCACTGTACAAGTAGAGTATATTGTTACGAAGATGATATGTTAAAGTTTTAAAAGAATATAATTATCACTAAAAGAAGTAAACGAAATAACCTATTGTGTGTTTTATAAACTGCGTAATTTTCTAAGAAATCTTATACAAAACAACAACAACAATACGCTTATAACAAATTCTACGAAATAAGCCAAACAACAGAAAACAAAAACATAATACGCACAGTCAAACAGGCGCCTACACTGAATGATTGTATATGCGAGAGCCACTTAAAACACATACATATAAGCATTACTTGCTGGCAATAAGAATTAATTTCAGTTAAAACTTGGTTGAGAAAAGACAACAAAATAATAAAGCATCTTTTAGACGTTACAGTGGTGAAGTTGCCATCGTGTTTATTTTGTTTGTATTGAAAGTGAATAAATCGCTTAATTTAATTTAAAACTCCAAAGTGCTGTGTTATTATTTTCCTATTAAATAGCTATATAGCAAAACGTTTATTAAAAGTAATAAACGTAACAATATAATTTATAACCAACAATTTTATTTTAAACTAGCTTTCCCGGCAATCATCGATAAACTTTTGTATAAAATAAACTCAAATCAAACAAAGGAAGTTCGTAATTAAAAAAAAAAATGCTCGATATGAAGGATGCTGCTTAAAAATAGTCACACCACAACAATTAGTTACTTATGAACCAAAGTATGCCTAAAATACTGACTATTTATAAGGTTTCAATGTGAAATTGATAGTCGCGCACAGTTACTTTATGTTACTTTAAAGATTATGTTTTTTTCGACGCGTGAACATGCGACGATTTATTTATTTATGATCAGACGTATAGGAAATTGTAGACATTTATAACCGAACTCCGTTCGTACGTTTGCCACCAGATGGCTTCGTTTTTTGTAACATTTCGTTTGGGGATTAAAAGATAAAGAAAAATTAGTTTTTTTGTTTTATGTTCGAAAAGAAAAAAATTTATTTCATTGCACAACAGTAATGAATTCATTTCGATTACAAAAACGACGTGGAATTTAGTTGAACTTCTCTAAGTAAGAAATGAAAGTGAATCCAAAGTAAATATCGAATCGAAGCATTATACCCGTCCGCAAATTATCCGCTTTATTGAAGTGCTCTTTGGTAAATCACATTTTTTGTTTTTTGGTCTGACGTTAACACAAACAAGGCGAATGGTTTCCCAACTCGTGAAGACGCAACGTAACGCAACAATGATTTTCTAAATTTATCCCACAAACACTAAGCGATTGGTTTTGCGACTTGTTAATTGTCATTGCGAACTGGAAATATCAATCGTTTGAAGTCAAACGGAAGATCAGTATTCGAGAAATACATACATTTTCACCTGCGTACTTTCCGTTAATAATGGTTGCCTCAATCAAATACGGCATAAGTCTTTTCACCGCAAGTCGAGTACCGTTGCAAAGTCGCGGTGGATTCAAATTACGCAATATCATAATAACTGAACCAACTTTGAGTGGCAAGTTATGTGGTGGATATCCTGGTAACTCCAGAGAGTTCAAAAACTCCATTGGATAATTTACTGCATCATCGGGATTTGTTATGGAATCAACGGATTTGTATGTTACCAAATCGCCATCGATTTTTGATTGAATGGTGAAATTCAGTGCGTGTGCATCATTATTCTTTGCGGCAAAAATTGCTAGTTGACTTAACCAAGCATAATTCTGATAATTCTCACTAATGTTTGGGAAAACATTTTCAATAAGAGCTAATTGAGAGTCTTCAAATCGGCAAAAGAGTAATTAATTCAGCTGTCGCATCAACTGGGACTTTTCCATTTCCAACAGCTAACAATTGTTTAGAAAATTGTGCAGCACTTTGATCATTTTGAAGTTGAACTCTAATATTAGGGGTTAGCGATAATGTTTTTACGCTATTCAACTGCAGGCGTTGTACGGGGAATTACTGGCAACGTCTGTCTGAAATCGCCTGCCAACAATATCATCAAGCTGCCAAACATGTTGTTATTTCGCCGAAGATCCTTCAGTGTGATTTCTTATGTATCATGGTGCACTCATCCCAAACAATGAGCTTGCATTGCATCAACAATTTTCCCATTGCACTGGATCGGGAAATAGTGTGATTCGTTTTACATCCGCACCTGGCTATATAGCCTTAATCAGATGGTGGACAAACCACTATTATATAATTTGGAACGTCATACAGCGTCCTAGGAAGCCGAAGACATAATTCTAAGCAACAGAACCACCTAGTTGCAACTTAAATGATTCCAGGGCAGGGCTGCAAACCATCACACCTTGCTAAAGAGTTGGAGACTTTCAACTCCTGTCCAGAACACATGTCTAGCATGCTCACTGGACTGGATCATTCACTTTGCGTGTCATTATCAGTGAGATGATCCTGGCCACCATAATAACCATTATACTGTTATGGGGCCGCGAAACCACAACCACCACGTTACTCCCATATAGCGGCCAATCTCAATGATCAGTCAGAGAACTATTAAATGTCTAAAGAGACAAATAATGAACTCTGCGGGTCACTGATCCCCGTGGAAATAAGTGGAGCTTCCAGTTGACTCCCTGCCTGTCTTCAGGGGACTGGGCTCCCTTTTTCCCCCAGTTGCACAGATCTAGATAGCTGTTACGTACTATAAAGACCATAAATGTGCCCCCGGGGGGGACTGGATCGGGAAATATTGCATGTTGGAGTATCAATTGTGTTTAAATTGAGTGGCAACTTAAGCGCAAAATGTGCAGTACGACCGCCATCTAGAAGAGTCGCCGCAATTCCAGATGATGCTAACGCCAAAGCTATGCCACATCTTGATCGAATAGTGGCCAAAATCTTTGAAATGACAAATGTTTTCCAGGAAGAATTGACCACCAGTATTACTGACCACCGCTTGCATAAATGTTTCGTATATTTGTTTTTGCTCTTCATTCAGCAACGGCACATTATTTCGGACGAATTCCTGCAATGTATCAACATTGTATTGCAGCTCTCGATTTTATTCTTGGTTGAATGCATCGTGCATCGATCGATTTGGCGGAATCATTCCTACTTCAATCAGTAGCTTGTTTGCAATAGTCAAGCATTGATCCTTAATCAGAATCAATCATTCGTTGTATATTTCATCGGTTATTTGCATGTCGAACGTACTTATTTTCGTGAGGGATACCCACACACCACGTACTGGTGCCGTTGTAGTACATGCTATGTATCAGAGATGGCGCTGTATGTGAAAAATGATTTTTTCTGCTTTCCTGCTTTTCTCTTGAAATTTTTTTTGCTATAAACCTCACGGAGCCCGAGACCTTTCCAACGAATGCAAAACCGGGAAAATCGCTTCGTGCGTTCTGAAGTTATAGCGTCAGGAAGGAAAACCCGACTTATTTTTATTTTATAATCGAATATCTGTTGCTGGATCCTTTGCATTTTCTCTTTATGGTTGTTGTCTTAATGACGTTATTCATTAGCTTTATAGTAGCCAGACTTGTTCCATTGCTTATTCGAGATTGATTAATGTTACGCAGAATGATAAAAACTGATCCTACTTTAACTGCTTGTTGTGTACCACTCCACAGGCAATTCTAGAGAATTTAAAAACTCCGTTAGTTGACTTCGTCATCCTGGTTTATAACTGTGTCAACTGATTTAAAGGAAACCACAAAAATCTTTCAACGCTTCTGTCCAGTGCTGCTTCTAATGACCTCTTATGGGCTAAAGTGCATTCGTCCCAATTTGTATACTTGTAGGTTCTTGGCCATGGGGCTATTTTTTGCCATATTGCAAATTGGTGTTTCTTTGATTTGCATGTTTAATAGGAATTTTAAGGCAGAATGTGCAGTGCGTGCTCTGAGACCGCTGTGCATATTTAAATCACTAAATTCGAGGATCACTGTATTGTTGCTAATAATAGATCAAATTAGTGATCTAACATAGTGATAACATAGTGATGCTAACATAGCCGCTGTAAAGCAAAAAGTTGAGAATGACCCTGTAACATCATCTAGTTGATGTTCGCACCAATTGGTCATCACTAGAGATACTTTGCCCAATATTTTGCATAAAGATCTGTAAAAGATCCACAAAAGAGTCTTCGAAAAATCATTACTTCCAAAGAAAGTGACCATATGGTACGATTTGTGTATTTAACACAACCTTGTTATTCTCGTCTTAAGTTTTATTTTATTTTATTTTAATGCAATTTGATCTTTAATTTAATGTCAAAATGGAACTCTTCTCTATCTCTATCTCTCTCTCTCTTCTCGACTTAAAGACATTAATACCATGGGACCCAGTTGCCTGCAAGGCTACGGCCTTGTTCTAGTAATTAGTGAGGTCCCTTTGGGAGTTTTGTCATGGCTGTGGTTTAAAATCGGTTGCTTTTTAAGCCTTCGAAGAGATGTTATGCATGGTAAAATCCAATGCCTGATGTTACCCTTTAGCAGGGCAAAGAGTTGGCTAGCCAGAAGTGGGGGCACGGCGCTGCGTGCTGTGATATTAAAAATGACTACTAAGAAAGAAAACTTTGTTTGCAAAGTTGCCTTAAATAAGATTTTTTTTTGGAAAAGTTGCGTTAACAGAGTCACCAATGTTAAAAATTTGGATGTTCTCTATTTTTGCATAAAGAGTTTTGCGGTGTCACAGCTTCATCTCAATTGTTCCTGTATAAATTATACGCGTAAATTCAAAACTTTAAAACATGATTGTCTGCAGGAAGCTGTTGTAGCTTTTAGTTTAAGTCTTCAATATAAAGATGAATCGCTTTTATTTGAATTAAGTGACAAATAATGACTAAATCGTATATGTTAAGAAAATCTTTAGTGCTGGTGTGAGTGCTTATTTATTGATAACGTGTTTATCTTATGACTTGAATTGAAAATGTTTTCACGCGGGACTTGCATATTAATCGTTTTCTTTCCATACATTTAAATACTTAATCATTTCTTTTTATTTTGCTATCATTGAAGGTTATTTTTTAGCTTTCATTTGTTTTGCGTTGGGTTTGTTTCTGCTGTTCTGTTCCGTGTTGTTGATGATGGTGACGAAGCACAGTGTTTTGAGCTTGGCCAAAAATGGTTAAAAATTATGCAAAAATTTAATTTGTTTTTATTGATTGTTTTACTCGATCTTTTTAGTGTATAACATTTTTATTTGGGCCTGAAATCACTCCTTTTCATTCAAATAAAACTTTTTTTTTGTTTTATTAAATATTATTTTATTGTCTCAATATTTCGAACACCTTGTTGGTGTTCTTCGTCAGGAAACTAGAAGTGAAAAATGACAATATACAAGAATGATTACTATAAAAATGAATATAATTATTGTTATCTTACAACGAGTAAGGCTGGCCGCCTTACTCCTTAGTACTGTGAGGACGAAAATTAAACAATATGTGGAAAAACGATATAAAGATAGGGAAAAAAGAAAAATCTAGGAGGAAGACAGGCTCTAGCGACTGAAAAGTCATTAGCTGCCAAGCTAATTTTTATTCAGGTTGAAAGATGGTCGCGTCACGGAGATTGCTTGAAATGCCAAAAACAAAATATCCGGATTCTTCTTTTGGACTTAAGTGATGATGCGACAGATGGGTATAAAATAAATTAAATAAAAGTGAAAAGGGTAATTAAACAAAAATTATCATCATTTAGTGCAGGCGCTTGTTTGCGGTGCGTGATCTTGTTTGTTGCTATTTGTTTTTATTTTCCGATTGTTAAACTTAGTTCGTGCAATTTTAGTGTATCATATTATTGTTATTTTGTGTATCATCATTTAGTGCAGGCGCTTGTTTGCGGTGCGTGATCTTGTTTCTTGCTAATTGTTTTTATTTTCAGATTGGTAAACTTAGTTCGTGGAATTTTAATGTATCATATTGTTGTTATTTTGTGTATCATCATTTAGTGCAAGCGCTTGTTTGCGGCGCGTGATCTTGTTTCTTGCTAATTGTTTTTATTTTCTGATTGTTAAACTTAGTTCGTGGAATTTTAATGTATCATATTGTTGTTATTTTGTGTTCATAAGATTTCTTAGACTTTTCTTAATTTGTCATTTCACTTTACTTTTTTATTTTTTATAAATGAAGCTAAGCATCTTTCTAACAATATCATTGCCACAAGTATGTTTTACTACATAGACAACATTCAGCTGCCCCCACTTGGCCCATTTTTTTATTTTTTTTGTAAATGTTTTTTAGTGTCAACATTCCAACAAATTAAAACGAGTGTAAAATTAAACAATGTATAGAAAATTGTTTGTACAGGATGTTATTGTATTCTAAGGAGCAGAAAATAATTTTTACGCTGGTCAAATGCTACAATAATTAAAAAATGCTCGCATAGGAGAATTAGAAGCTGAGTTGGGCATTTGACTATACATATACTGGAATATTTAGTGAAGAAGTTTGTGCTGTGAGTTATTTTAATTAACACCGGTGATTACTAAGCTAGTTAACTCAAGCTTACACCACACAATTGTGCCAGAGACACTCAAAACCTCAATAGTTAGACCAATATATGAAAGCGGCAACAAATCAGATATACAGAACTATAGACCAATAGCTATTTTGCCAATGTTGAACAAAATTCTCGAGGAAATAATAAACAGAAGAGTGATGAGCTTTATGAAAAAGTATAAAATCATTAACAGAAATCAATTCGGGTTTCGGAAAGGAAAAAGCATAAATAAACTTCTCGGTAACTTTTCAACTTATGTAAACAAATGCTTAAGCAACCACATGCATGTTTTGGTACTTTTTATAGACTTTAGTAAAGCATTCGACACTCTCTCGCATAACAAAATTCTTCAAACACTTGAAAAAAACGTTATAAGAGGGGACATGTTGCTTTGGTTCAAAAATTATTTAGAAAACAGATCGTATTATGTACAAATAAACAATAAATATAGCGGAAAATAAATATCATGCGAATGGGGAGTACCTCAAGGATCAAAGCTTGGACCACTTTTGTATATTATATACGCAAACGATATGATTAGATGCTTAGAAGAAGAAACAACTTTTGCTTATGCGGGCGACACAGCAATAATAACGGCCAATAACGACATAAACATTGCGACTGAGAAAATACAGAATCAGTTTAATATTATTACGAAGTGGAGTCACGACAATGGTCTTATTATAAACGCCAATAAGACTAAAGAAATGCACATAAAGCCACGTCACCTAGTCGACAAAACTGTTACACTGCAATTTCATGACCCAAAATGTCTTCACAGCAACGTTAATATGATGAACAATCAGGCTGACGATTGCACAAGTTTCATGGAACAAGTTTACACTCATAAATATCTTCGTGTGAATATTGACAGTAATTTTAAATGGAGAAGTCACATTGAAAAATTATAGAGGAAACTTAGGAAAGCGTCGTATATGCTTTAACATTTAGGCAACTGCTCCACGTATGAAGTTCTGCGGCAGGCATACTTTGCATTAGTGGAATCGTATATCCGGCATGGAATCACGGCTTGGGGTAGTGCAAAATACAGCAGCACTCTCCAAAAAACGCAAGACCGAATACTAAAAATTTTACATAAAAAAACAATCTGAAACTGGAAACAATAATCACCATGATTATAACATTAACATTAATATGATCATATGCAGCACAACGGAAAACGACAACTACGCAATCAGCATGATAGACAACTCTGCCAACAACCTTCAGAGAGAAACGGACGACAATGAATCAAACAGAAGCCTTACAATCCTAACAAGCGGGCCTTGACAAGAACTGCCAGAGACCTTCAAGTTCTTAGGGTGAAGAACATCTATTATGCAACCTTGGCCAAAGAATTCTACAATGATAACAGATATTTAAAGCCGATAGAACATACTCACAACACGCGGAGACGAGCTCAAGGAAGATTTAAAGTGGAACGATTCACAAACGAGTATGGAAGAAGTTCGCTTTCCGTAACATTGTCAACAATTTTGAGCAAAATACCGAATGAAATAATCAGCATAACGCACGAAAACAAACGGAATAAGCTAATAAAGGAATACCTAATGGGCTCACAATAAATCAAAACTTGTTACTACACAAACTGTGAAATATAATTTTGAATAACTAGTTATAAACGAATTTATTTATTTTTTAAGTTTTAATATCCTGCAGACAAGCATAAAAGCTTTGCGGGTTTAGAAATTAGAAGATAAATTTGTTCAATAATAAATGAATAAATGAAAATGAATAAAAAAAAAATATTAATGTTGCAAATTTTAGGAGAAACGACAATCTTATATCGGGTTTTTCAACAAGACGTTTGTTTTACAATTATGGCAACACCAACAGCAAGATAGTTTTTGACAAGTATGCGTAGTAGATAGATTGACAATTGCTATAATGAATTCACTTTTGCACGAAAATCGGATTAAAATTATTAAAATCCACTATGAAAATGGTGGTTCTGATTCGTAAAATTCGTAATATTTTCGGACAACATAATCGTCCTTCTGAGACCGCTATTAAGAATTTGGTTGTTAAATTTGAGTCGACAGGTTCGATACAAAGTGTGCGAATACCAAAATATTGCAGCCGTGAGCCACAGTGTTGGAGCAGATCCAAATTTGTCACTTTTTCGAACAATTCTCAACAACTGGGGTTATTCAAAGCCACCACATGGCGAACTATGCGTAAGGATTTGTCTTCGAATGTTCATTTGGTTTCTTACAAGGTTAAACTGGTGTGGTTTCTTACAAGGTTAAACTGGTGTAAGAGTTTAAGCCGATCATTTACGTGGCCGTAGATTAGCTCAATTCATCCAGGAACCACGGAATGGTTTTACTGAAAAAATAATTTTTTCACTCCAAGCCCATTTTCGCTTGTTAGGGTATATCAACAAGCAAAATTGCCGCATTTGGGTTTCTGAAAATCCTAGAAGAGGAGCCTTTGCGTGCTCAATGTGTCACTGTATGGTGTGCTATGTGATCTGAAGGCGCGATTCGCGCGTTTTTTTTGAAGGTGAGGCTGGAAATGTAGTAACGGCCAATGGATCACGCTATCGCGAGATGCTATCAACTCAATTTTAGCCTGTTATTGAAGACGTGGATATTGCCGAACTTTTCTCTTCGTAATACAAGAAGAATTTGAATCATTTTAAACAAAAATTTTTTTTATTTTGTTTTAGAAAACAAAATAAGCCGTTGAAAACGGCTTTATATAAAATTGTGTTCTTGCTATTATATGTGGTAATCACGGCATTGATTATATTAAGCATTCTAATATTCCCATTGGAATGCTAACCGAAGAGGCTATAGAATCCAGTCATATGAGAAAAATAAGTAGAATTGAATCGTTTAAGGACTTAATAGTTTAATTGATTCTATTAATGAAACAGATTATTGACTGGAAGGAACCCAAAGTGATAATTCTAGTGAGTAAAATATCTTCCTAAAATAAATTAATTTTTTAATGTTAAAATTAAATTAAATTAATTTTTGAAAAAGGACATTTTACATGCTTCGAATTCATACAAATTCGTTCAAAACTTTAAAAATTTTTCAACAAATTATTGTACAAAATTTCGTATATTTGGATTTATTTTTTTTTTTAATTTTTAATTATCTTAATTTTCAGGATATATGATAATGACACAAGTCCTTTTTCATCAGTTAAAATAAGTGTGTTCAATTTGATGTCTGTAAGACAACTTCTACTAATTTTATGGCCAATCGTTATATGAAATCAAAACACTGTGCGACGTTGGCGATGATGTTGATAGCGATGGTGATGTTAACGGCGATATTGTTGAAGATTATTGTATTATAGGGTGATAGTATAAATAGTTGGTTATTATGATGTGTTTTGTATTGAAGCGTAAAAAACTGGTTAGAACCCTTTGTTAGACATATTGGCAGCCAAGATTCTTTTGAACTTAAATTAGAAACTACGCCACAGATACAATTTTATTCACATCGACACCACAGGGACTAGACTCTAAATGTCGCCATATTGCCAACAATACTAACCAACAACTCGAGATGGTTTCACTCATGTTTCTGATGACGGCGCTAATGTAAATGCTGATGATGGTGGTGGTGGTGGTGTTGCTTGTGGTGAATGTTGAAAAGAAAAAACAAAAAAGCATAAAACAAAAAGGAAAAACTTAAAGAAGGATTTCTTTTTTTCTGCAATTTTTATTATTTTTATTATTATTATTATTATACGGTAGCAATGTTGTTGTAGTTGTTCTTAAAAGTATTGTACGGACGTATAGTAAAATAGTTGCCATAATTATTTCGACTACAACGTTTGTTATTGTTATTATTGGTATTTAAACATTGCGGTCGCCATCCCAGTTTCTATCTTTTCTAGTGATTATATTAGAAAAATGGGCCCAGTTAAGTGGCGTCTGTCTTTTGTTTTAAAGTGTTATGTAATACTTTTTGTGGCCCGTATTTGTAAATTGTTTGAAAAAGAAGAAAGCACTTTACGACGTTGCCTTGTCGTTTATGTTGTGACTTTATGTGAAAATTATACAGACAATGGATTCGCGTAGATACCAAATCTCTATATATATAATGCTCTTTCATGTATGTTTCATGAAATTCTTCCTTTAATGTATCTGGAATATCAAGATATTTAAATTTTAAATATTCATATGATCGGCCTGTTTGATAGTTTTAGGTAGGGAAAAACCTAGCCGATCGGTATTAACCCCACCTAGGTAGTTTATGCGAGACAGCGCAGAAGTTTATGGGTGAAGTAGTAGAGTATGCAACTCTCTTGATTTACTGGAGCATAACAAGTATCACAGTTTTATCGTTGTTATAATGAAATGTATTTAAGGAACTTGCTCCTGAAAGACACTTGGGTACAGGAGCTAGTGTCAAAATGACATTTCTATATATTTGCAATATCTCTCTGGAATTCGATCCCTCATAGGTTACAAATATTTTGAATTTTTTTTCTCGGCTTTGATAATATTTATTGTTTTGTTTATGTAGAATTGTTTAATGTTGTTCGTATTGAATTATTATATTTACTCAAATTATCTTCCATTATGTTCCATTTTAATACATTTTATTTTAATTTTAATAATTTTAATTTTAATATTAGTAATTTTGTAATTAATTCAGTTCCACACTGAAAAATAAGACTAAAGGTCTTGCGTGTGGGATGATACGTATAAATAAATAAAAAAAAAAAAACGTAAAATCATTTTTCACATACAGCGCCATCTCTGATACATAGCATGTACTACAACGGCACCAGTACGTTGTGTGTGAGTATCCCTCACAAAATAAGTACGTTTCATTTTAAGTAGATGGCGCCGGTGCATAATACATTGTTTGACAGCTACTCGTGCGCACGTGAAATTGAGTTTAAAATTATTCGTTTCCTTACAGTTCAATTGGAAACCATCAAATCAATCACGCGTATTGTGCAAATGTTTATTCAACTTCAACAGCAGGCATTTGTCCTTATGGTAGTAAGTTGAACGTGTAAATTATGTGGATCATGCATTTGAGGTTGTTTCACCAGTTTGTCCATAGTCCAAAATGCCGGGCGGACGACGTGCGAACATCGGCCGCCGCACAAGACATGCAAGCCAGCAACAAGTGTATTCACATAACTTAAGCGAAGAAAGACAAAATATATTAAGGGAAAATACCCGATTGAGACAACGCGTGAGCACACGAAGAGCATTGGCATCATACAATCGCTTGGCATTCCAATATGATCCTATGCAAACTATATTGATGATGACAATTTAGATATTGGACCAATGACGACTGTATGCCGATATTGCAATGCGTTTAATTGCAAAAGAGAAACGGCTAGATTGTTCTGCGCAGGTGTACAAGTCAAACTGGATCCATTACTTACACCACCACAGCCACTGAAACCATTGTTCAATGGAACTGCTTCCTATTTCAACCATTTTCTTCAACGCATCCTTGAATACAATAACTGCTTTCGCATGACTTCCTTTGGAGCTAATATTATTCGAGAAGGCGGCTTCATGCCGACTTGAAAGGTAAAAAATTTTATTCAACCAATCAGCCACACCAATCAATTACACCAACACAATCAATTGCAACACATAACATCTACACATACACCACACACTACACCATCACACGATCAGAAGTCACACCGTATTCTTCAAAAATAAATAAATTAATTATTCTATCTTAATTGTTTGCCAACGTCAGATAAAAAAACAAAAAATGTAGTTTGCCAAAGAGAACTTCAATGAAACGGATAATTTGCGGACACGTATAACGCTTTGATTCAGTATTTACTTTGGATTCACTAAAATTTTTTACTTAGAGAAGATCAACTAAATTCTACTTTATTTTTATAATCGAAATGATTTTATTACTGTTGTGAAATAAAATTTTTCCTTTTCAAATATAAAACAAAAAAAAAATAATTTTTCTTCATTTTTTAATCTCCAAACGAAGTCTTACAAAAAACGAACCCACTTGTGGCGAAACGGAGCTCGCCGGGTTTGCTAGTTAATTATAATTAATAATAATAATTAACAAACTCAGAAATTGTCTAAGAAATCTTATAAACACAAAACAACAACATGCTACATTTAAATTCCACGAACTAAGATTAATAATCAGAAGAAAGAGGACACACAACCAAACAAACACCTACACTATCTAATGATAACGACAGCATGTGTAGCGAAATGCCAAATTTGGTCACGTCCCTAGTGCTTGTCCGAGAGTTGAAGACTTTCCAACTTTTCTCTTGCTACATGCGTAACATTGGACATTGGATGTTACCCTTCCTATTTAGTAACATCTCTTCAGAGGCTTTAGAAAGCAACCGATTTAAGCCCCAACCACCACTTTACTCCCTGAGGGGCCTCCTCACAAATAACAGAGCCATAATTCAGGAGACAACTGGTTCCCGTGGTACCAGTGTGTTCAAGCCAATTGGTCGGACCCCGAGAGGCCATTGCCTATCTCTTCCAGTTTCGGGCGCCTGCCAGCCCAGGCAACTGTTATGGTCTATTGTCAGCAACAATATAGTGCGCCTCGAATTTAATGATGCGATAACGCTGGGTGTAATTATGAAAAAAACTTCTTGAATTTTGCAAAGTGACACAGTGAAATTTTCACCATTTTGATAGTAAATTTTTATAATTAAAATCAAGAGTGTAACATTCCATGCTTAAAATTTCTTTTACTAAATGTGTTTTTACTAAATAAATGTCAGAGCTCAGTTCTTGATATTTAATCACGCAACAGGCAATTTTCTTCCTAACCTCAAATTTGCTACCATTTATTAACAAATAATTATAATTTTCAATGACATCATAACACCGCAAGTATAATTTTATCTCATTAAAAATATTAAACTAAAATATATACTCAAGCAGCAAGCAATAAGGGATCTTTGCACACCAATGCAAGAAGAAATTGTGCTAAAAAAAATTAAAAAAATTTCTGACGACATGCTACGAAAGCTTTAAAGGTTTCGGAAAAGTCGCAATTTTGAAAACTAAATAAATTTAATAATTCGTGCTGCTGGAATAGATATTTACAAGTCCTAAAAGTGATTTTAGTCGATAATAAAGAGTGTTATTAAATATGTCACAAAACCATTTCTAAAGACCAAAACGACAGCTACTAAGTTTAGAAATAACCTCTATGTGCTTCTCTAGGAGAGAAAGATTTTATTGGAAAATTAGTTTGATATGGAGATTCTAAAAAGGAAAAGAAAATAATTAACAGTGAAAAAAGTAAATGAAATGACCTATTATGCCTCATTAAAAATTCCACGAAATAAGATAAAGCACAGTAACCAAAAAACAACTAATACAGGACAAAAATATAACAGTCGAACAGACGCCTACAATGAATGATGATAATAACAACAATATGAGGTGATATTAAAGTAGGATTTTCTTGTATATGTGAGAACCGCTTAAAACAGATATATAAGCACCACCTGCTGGGCAATAAAGTAAGTTCAAATACAAATATTGGCGAGTGAAGACATAAAAATAATAAAGCAACTTTAAGGCGTTAAAGTGCTAAAATTACCATCGTCTATTTTTGTGTGTATTTAATAGAATAAACCGTGTTATTTAATTTAATAACACAAGTCTAAAGTTGGCTTTAGGAACTTTTTGGCTTAAGGTGGATTTTTTATGACTTTTCCTATATTTTAATACAGTTATATTATGGTATTACGTGATAAGATTTAGATTGTTACCTAGCCATGTGGCCATAACACGATGGTGGATCAAACCACTTGGGTGATATTTAGCGTGCACCAACGCCCTAGGAAGCCGAATGATATCTCTATGCGGCAGGTCATTCCAGTAGAGCCAGCACCCCCACGCCTTGCTGAAGAGTTGGAGACTATCCAACTACTGGTCCAGAACACATGACATAACATGTTCATTGGATCTGGATCATTTACCCTGTGTTCTTGGTCAAAAGTGAGATGATTCTGGCCCCTTAATCATTTCATGAGGGCCTGCGAAACCACAACCACCGCGATACTCCCCAATCACAATTTTAATGACATTAGACACAATGTTTGCTTACTCCTAGATATATATTACGGAATCGGAAACTCTTGTTGTTAGTGGCATGAAAATTCAGTTTCTAAAGAAGCTTTCAAGTAACTGGGCTTTTTAAAACAACTCTCCCCCAAACTCTGTTTTGGAGTTACACGACCGCGTACAGCAGAGGGCCAAGAGCCTCATTGGGGACAATAGAGTATTCAACACTATTAATTCTCTGGAGCATCGATGCAATGTGGGATGCATTTCAATATTTTATCTATACTACAATGGTAAGTACTCCAACGAAATAAGGGAACTTGTTACCTTTACACGTTTTTGCGCTTAAATCGATTTTCGTTGAGAGCATATCCATTCGTGGTTGACTGGCCTTACAGGGAAAATTCGTTTTTTTTTAGCAGAACAGTCCGTATTTGAAATAAACTCCCTCCAGCGGTCTTTCCTATCACTTTCAATGTAGGAAAGTTCAAATTGAATGTCCACAAAAATTACTCCCCCTTTCCTCCTTCCCATAACCTGATTTCCTATTTCTGACACAATATATTGCATGTGTAGGGGTCATTCCCTGAGTGCTGGACCAAAAAAAAAACACAAAAAGAAACTTTTAGTTCCACTTAAAATCTGCTATTTTACTTCTATTTTTTGTTATTTTGTACAGCAAATTCAGTGAAAATTTCCGCTAAATGTTTCCTATTAATTTCCAAGCAGCTGTTTGGGGTGAAATTCCTTTTTTGTCGAGTGTTAAAGATATATGGATCAGAAATGTATAGTAAAATAATAAAGAAGTCTTTATTGGTACTATTTCTAGATAAATATTTTTCTTAAGGTGGGCATGCGAAGATATCCATTATCTTTGTTTCTTTTTTCTTGTGCTTCTTCAGAAAGAACTCCAATCGGTAACATATTGTGTTGAATAATGCTTTCCCTATGATAAAGTATTTTCTGGACTGTCGATGGCATATTCCTCGAATCATATTTTTCATTGTATAATTTTACCGTTTGATTAGCAAATTTTCTTGCATTCACCAATTTTTTATTGCATTAATTCAAAATCTTCTCCTGTAATGGATGCAGCAGTTTTAGGATTAGAAACATTTTCTTGCTGCGTTGCCATCGTTTGTGTTTTCATCTATTTGCTTTGGTTGATCGATCAGTAAACCCAATTCTAAATATTGTTCTTCTACGCATTTCGTTTTTGCCTCTGTTTTGGCTTTTTTTTTACTATTTCGTACTGTTCCTTTAAAATTCAAATCACAGCTTAGCTTTTCATAAATCGAATGGCGAAAAGCCAAACTTGTAGACTTCCTTCAAAGTAGTGTCTTCAGTTGGAAGTTAATTTTTGTAAACAACACAGCTCGAAGATAATTTTGCTTCAGTGGAAGGCCTAATAGTAAAATCGTTGTAGTTCTTAGAGCCACAAACATCAATTAAAACGATGAACATATTGTTACGTTTATTACTTTTTAATAAACGTTTTGTTATTTTATTGCAAAATAACAACACAGTAGTTAAGAGTTTTAAATTAAGTTAAACGATTTCTTTACTTTTAATACACACAAAATAAACACGATGGTAAGTTTGTTATCTTTACTTAATGATGGCTCAATTTGAAATTATTAATTTTCCCAGCAAGTGATGCTAATATACATAGTTATTTTAAGCAGTTCTTGCACATACAAGAATATTCTAGTATTATGTTGTTTATTTTTCCTCCGCCAGTAAGTGAACACTAAAAACAAGGTTTACAAAACACATACGCTCATACAAATAGAAAAGTGAAGATTCCAACTTTGCATTACACCTTGACACTCACGGACTAACACACCAAGGGAAATAGACGTATGTATGACATTACTACATCCTAGCAAAAAAGGACGAAGACTAGACATTTTTGAAAACATGGAAATCTACAACACAAAAACTTTCAACAATGACATTATAAACGAACAGGTAAACACGACTTCAGGCACAATATTCACACCATTAAAACTACACATGCAAACGGGCAAACGAAAAACACCCTCAGACGGACACACGTACCTAGATAATAATAAGAGAAGGAGGTAACGATAAATTAACTTTGCATACAAATGCCAGGTGGCTGGCATTCTGCTTACCTGAATAGATACGAACTTGATAACAGAACTGCCTGAACGCCAACACTGACTCACCAGTACAAACTACAACGCGGCTTGAGAATGATGCATTCGCATCGAAAGCGCTCGCCCTCAACTAAAATCCAACCAGTTAGTACGGAAAATGGCAATATTAAGAATATTCTACTTTAACATCACGCCATATTGTTATTATCATGCAATTTAGGCGCCTGCTTGGCTGTGTGTTTTGTTTTGCTCTGTGTTAGTTGTTTTCTGTTGTTTAGCTTATTTGGTAGAACTTCTTATAAGCATGTTGTTGTCTTGTGTTTATAAGATTTCTTATAAAACTATGCAGTTTGTAAAATGCACAGTGGGTTGTTTCATTTACTTTTTTGTGCTGATAATTATTATCTTTTAAAACTTAATGAATTATCTTTTTAACAATATGTATTCGCATCAAAAGCGCTCGCTTTTTTAGAAAGATCTTTACATTGATCAGAGCTTCCTTAGCATTTCGTGTACCTTTTTAGCACTTATACGATCCGATCAAGATAGTTTATTATTCAAGATAATTCCATAATTTGCTGCGAACGAAACATATTTGATTTTAATATTTTTTTTTACCGATAGAGTACTACCAATAGATAGACTCTTTTTACTATTCTTAGATATTAGAATTCACCTAGACTTTAGATTTATACATAAGCCACTTAAGGATGTCGAATCTTGTATTTTAATCAGGTCTGGTCCAAGTAAGCTATACAGGAATTATTAATCTTAGTGATCAAGTACAGCTGTAACTTTACACCATTTTAACGCCTATATGCTGCTGACTGTGCTACTGACTAAAAGGGGTTCTGTTTTAAGCGTTACCAGTATTTGCTCGAAAACTCAAATTTAAAGCATCGCATATTCATAACGTTGGTGGTGTGTTTTCTTATTTTCTGATTGTTAAACTTAGTTCGTGGAATTAATTTATAGCATGTTGTTGTTGTTATTTTGTGTTCATAAGATTTCTTAGAAACTTCTTAATTTGTAAACTTTCTTCATTTTACATTTTTCTTAGAGAAAATTATATTTTTATAACTTAAATTAAGCACCTTCGTAACAATATATTTAAGGCGAGTGTGAGTACAGATGCTTGTGCTAGTATTTGGCGCAAATAAAACGTGCATTCTTGAGTAAAGAATGTTAATTGTGAAATTTTTTTTTTGCCTACTTAGTCAAGTACCGTGCTACATTCTTTTAGGAAAGGGATAGAGAATAGATGAAACAGGTGGTGAAAGTAGAAGGATAGTCGGAAATTGACTGCCGTATATAAGGCAGCACAGCGACCAGTGACTATGCCTTCATCGCTGAGCAGCCCCACCGATAGTCAATTTTTATTTTTGTAGTAAAAAACCCAGGTCTTCGTGGGAATCGAACCCACAACACCCATACTGACAAGCTAGTACACTACCTACTAGCCTAAAGGGGCACCTAATTGTGAAAATTTGCTGGCAAAATGGTGAACATTTTACTGTATCTCTTCGTAAAACTCGAGCA
Source organism: Trichopoda pennipes (assembly GCA_030448955.1). Lineage (NCBI taxonomy): Eukaryota > Metazoa > Arthropoda > Insecta > Diptera > Tachinidae > Trichopoda > Trichopoda pennipes. The sequence goes on along the minus strand of JASKUP010000028.1, from coordinate 7,406,140 downwards.
GTTTGCCTAGCTCCTTCTGAGACCGCTGTGCGTACTTAAATCGTCAAATTTGAGAGTCATGATGTTCGTGCTAATAGCAGAAAAAAAAATACATTCGTATTGACCGTAGTAATGCAAACAAAGCTACTGTTCAGCATGTTGAGTGTTCGGAATGAGCCTGGAACATTAACTCGTCTACATTTGCTACAATTGGGCATCACTACAGGCACTTTTCCCAACATTTTGCATAAAAATCTTCACTTCACGTTAATATATAATAAAGGGACCACCATCTAACGTTTTTTTCAACTAGTGCTTATTTAATGAATGGTAACACTTAGCTCATGTTTGATTTGACAGATAATTAGTTTTATCCTTCCGCTAAACGAATATGATTGTGTATACGCTTGAAAAACGCTGGGAAATATTGCGACATTACTTTGAAAATCATGGTAATGTTGCAGAATGTTTGCGAAAATTGCGTACGGATTTTGGAAGAAGAGAAGCACCGTCAGCTCCGTATGTTCGTTGTCTTGTGAAAAAAGTGAATAAAACTGGCATCCTCAGCGATAAACCAAAGCGTGAACAGCTAAAAATAGTGCGTACACCCGAGAATATTGCTGCTTTGGCAGAAAGTGTGCGTGAAGCGCCATCAACATCAATTCACCCTTGTTCTCAACAATTGAACATTTCAGAGACATCATTGAGACGAATTTTGCATAAAGACCTTAGTATGACGCCATAAAAACTCCAATTGCTCCAGGAGTTAAAATCAAGTGACTATACAATGCGTTTTCGCTTCGCTAAGTGGGCGTGCGATCGACTTATAGAAGATGGCGATTTTGCAAAAAAAAATCATCTTTTCAGATGAAGCTCATTTTGATCTTGGCGGCTATGTAAACAAGCAAAATTGTAGGATTGGAGGCACAGAAAACCCGCACGCATACCTTGAAAAGCCGACGCACCCAAAACGAGTAACTGTTTGGTGCGGATTTTGGTTTAGAGGCATAATTTTTGTTCACAAAAATTGAAGAGAAGGATATTGCCAACATTTGGTTTCAATAGGACGGCGCTACGTGCCACACAGCCGAAGCTACGCTCGATGTCTTGCGCCCTATTTTTGAAGATGGCATTATCAGCCACCGAGCTGATGTCGTTTGGCCACCTCAGAGCTGCGATTTGACACCGTTGGACTGTTATTTGTGGGGTGCCGTCAAAGATAAGTGTTACGCCGATAAGCCAGAGACAATTGACGCTTTAGAGGACAATATTCGTGAAGCCATTGGTGAAATACAGCTGCCTATCGTGTAGGCTACTGCACGGCCAGCCGAGGCAGCCATTTTAATGAAATTATTTTCCATTATGAACCGGGAGCATTGTTCTTTCAAATAAAAAAAGAAATTTAAGAAAATATTCAGTGGTTTTGTTTATAGCATTTAAAACAAACAAAAAAGTTATTTGGCGGACCCTATATATGATACACAAAATTTTGATACACATTTTGAAACACAACATCGCTTATCGCATCAGTTGTATGTGGGTTGTGGATAAAACCCGTCTTTTAAATATCCCCAGAGAAAATAATTAACATCGCCAAATTAGAGAAATTACGCGACCATTTCTCATGCAACAACTGATTTGTTTGGGTGGCAGTGAGGCTTGTAGCCGTCTTGCTGAAATTAAAGATCGCTGAATGTCAACATTTGCCAATTCTGGCCATGGTTTGTTAAAACAGAAAATTCACAGTGACGCCAAAAATTACGGGCCGATATTGCCGCCTGACCACAAACTGCAACATACGTTCACCTTCTTTGGATGTATTGATTATTCGAAGAGTATTTGTGAATTTTTTAACAAAATCATCTTTAGTGATTTTCATTTTCATTTTTCACATATGCGACAATTTTGTTTTTGTTTTCTTAACCGCCTGATTGAAAATGAGCCTCATCAAAAAAAAGATGATTTAAGGCCCAACTATAATATGCATATGCAGGCTTAAGCCAACTTAAACAACTGTGCAAATACCTAATAATCATATGTGGCGAACTATAATGTACTTAACAAAACTTTTCGTCAAGTTTCGTCAAATGTCAATTGCATAAGCGAAGTACGAAACTGATCGTACATTCCGTACGGAAACAGCTGATTTTGCATTGTGTCATAGATACATTAGTAAACAATTTTCAATGGAGGGCAAAAAATATTTTATCTGAATTTAATAGAAAATGTACAGAGAAAAAATAGCTTTTATGACAAAAGAGACGCGTTTTATTATAACGGCAATTGAAAGGAACGAGGGCCTTTAAACATTTTATTTGCTTTTCCATTTTTAACACACAATTTGCAATAAAATTAAATTTTTTGTTGTTTATAAATTCAATGATGCACACAGTTGCATTTTTTAGTACTTTTGGCCCAAATAATACATACAGCGATATATGTTATTTTTCTTTCGTAATTTTCTTAAAATTATAAATTTCAATAAGGATAGTATTAAGTATACAAAATATGATTATTAAACGCCTTTTTGCTAATAAATTTAATTTATTTAGAACGAAATTATTTTTTTTTTGCAAAACTACGAATAAGATAAATGTGCAACTGTTCATAATAATTTCTATATTCATGTAAGTACAATATAGCCACGTAAAAGTCCAACTTTTGACTTTAGCTTAAGCCAGATTATGCATATTATAGTTGGGCCTTTAGTTGTATAAAACGTTGTTTTCGTTTAGTTTTTTAAACAGCCAATTCGCGAACGTTCGTCATGTTCGTCGGTGGCTTTGAGGATATAAAACTTTATAAAGTTGAAGCTGATGATTTTTATCAAAATGTTGCGCAAGAGGCCTCTAGCGATGTCTTATTGTGGCGAATGTCATTGTTGTCCAGTTAATGTGCCAGATTTATTCTCAACACTTTAATGTACAGTGGCTATGCTTGCAAGACTACGATCACTACGAGCGTATTGTGTACTGTCAGTAGCAAAACCGTTGCATCTCGGAACAAGACTGATTACGAGAAAAAGCAGCTCGAATTTCACAAACTGATACAATGAAATTTTCATCATTTTAATAATAGATTTTCACAATTAAAATTCATGGTTAAAATTTTTCAACTTTTTACTAAAAAAAAATGTTAAAGGATGACAGCTATATACTTGACATTTAATCATTTGACAGACAATTTACTACCTAATGTCAAAATTACCCACCCATTATTTCAGGCACCAGCAAACGAATAAACAAACTTGCAAAAATATCTATGATTATCTATGGACATATATAATATGGTTGTTTACCCAATGAAATAATATTCTATTCGATTACTTATTTTCCATAATCGAGTTTAAAAATTTTATTAATGTTTCATTGTCTACAACTTGACGCTGGCATGTGTATGTGCAAGAAGCATTCGGCGAAAACAATATGCCATGCCATTCAAATAGACACCGTATTATTGTGGCGACAAAAAAACATCTTGCCACTGTGCGCCAGCGAGTCAGTCGCTGATTTTCAGGAGTCAGGATGAATGGCGACCGGCAAAAGGACGCTATATACTTGTTAAACACATCATATTGTAAAAAAATCCTTTTGTAATTTTTGTTCGTCCACATGACTACAAGTTTCCCGCGCATTCATTAAAAAAAAATAATAAAAACAACCAACACACACACACATACATATATTCATACATTCACATCCATTTATTTTCTGCCATCCTAAGTATAAAAGTAGCTTCAAAACACGGGCTCCTGTTTAGTACACATGCAAACATTCTTAAGACAACTTCGCTGTTATTTACCATATTTTATCTAATGCTCGTACATATTTAAAGATGTTAAACTGCTAAAAAAAAATAAAATCATTTAATTAACAATAACTTGCAGCACCTAATTGTTCAATTTTATTTAAAACTCAATGTTTATAAAATCAAAAACAAGTCAAGCAATTGAATAAATCAATAAATAAATTGTGCGCTCGAAAATAGTGTTGATAATAACGGCTTAAAAGAACAGCTAAAAGAAATGCATTAACGTTTTTAAAAAAAAAATTTTTGATCGAAAAAAGTTCCAGTGATCTGAAGGCAATTCAAAGGCACAATGGGATTACCTGTATTATACTACACTCAAAAGAACAAAGCCAAGCAAATTATAAATTAAGCGACCGCCGATTATCTTCAGGGTAGTTAAAACAATTTATAAAAAAACAATCCATATTTGATTTGTAATAACTACACGAAGAAAAACAACAAACAATCGGAAACAGTGGGGTCAGAAAAAAATATTAAAAAATATATTTTGAAACATTCGGTTTGATTGCCCAGCTAAAAAATTATATTATTATGTGTTCTAAAGTGGGCAAATTTGAAGTTATGAAGTAAATTGCCTTCAAACTTACACTTGTTTTATTGACACTAATGTAAAGTAAAAATATGGGAATTAACAGTGGAACATGATGTGTGACAAATGTCAACCTCGTTCGCTCTTTTCACCACATTTTAACACACATTTTGCAATAAGGCTTCGCAATAAAGCTCGTCTTTAGTTTAGCGTTAGTTGTTTGTGGGTTATTCATGTAAATCTGGTCTTTTAAATGACTGCAAGGAACATAATTTAGCGGCGTTAAACTACAAGAACGAGGCGGCCAATTGGCAATTGGCTAAATCGAGAAATTACGTGACCTGCAAATTGCTCATTCTGTGGGTGGCTGTACGGCTTGTGGCGCCGTGTTGCTGCAACCAAAGTTACCTGATGTTAATTATGGCCAATGTGTTGAGAACATGTTTGTTTACGTTCGCAACAATTAGGCATCACTAGAGGCAACAGTTTGCATAAAGTTCAATTTGTTCAAGAATTAAAGCCCACCGACGATTGTTTCTGACGAACGTTTGTGAATTAACTGTTTAACAGAATCATTTTTAATTTGGCGAATACGTAAACAAAAAAAATTGTGACATATGCGGGCTCACAACATCCACAAACATCTAAAGCAAGTAATCGTATGTTGTGGCTTGTAGCCACAATTGGATAATAGTGATATCAGTGACCTTTGGTTTCAGCAAGATAGGGCCACAAGCCACACAGCCAGCCAACAACGCATTTAACGCATGAGAAATTCCCCGATGGCCTAATTTTCCAATTCGGCAATATGAATTGACTGCCTCGCTTTTGCTATTTAAGGCCGCTGGATTATTTTTTCTGGCACCATTTAAAGAACCGAGCTTACATGAACAACTCACAAACAATTGACGCTCCGATAGAAGAAATTCGGCGCTGCATTGATAAGCGAGGCTTTGTTGTTTAAAATATGCTTGCATCTGCCGATATGCTAGAGGTGCACATTTGCCCTATATCACACTGCATTATTAATTTCCCTGTTCCTATTTTACATTTGTATCGATAAAACTGCAGTTGACAAAAATAATGTGTGTTTTAACCCAATTTAGTTCCTAACCTTAAATTTGCCCATGCTTTACATGGATGTCAATGAAGATATTTCAATTTATGTTTTAATTCAGCATTCCCCATGTAGTATTAGCGAGAAACCAATATGTGACCATAAAATAGGTTAAATTAATAAAACATGGAAAATAATTGTTGAAAAGTTAAAAACAAGGGTGCCGAATAAGCCCCCGCACCACTTACATACACCTAAACGTAAAAGAAACTGTTAAGTGCCGTTTACACGCTTCAACTTTTGTTGCGCAACTTTTGTTTTTTTCTATTAGAAAGAAAGAGAAAGCTTTATACCCCTTGTTAAATTTTACTTGTTTAATTTAACTTGTTTTAAATATTTATTTATATTTTTTTTGTGACAAGGAATATCAATTGCTTTTAATGTTTAATTTTTTATTATTGAAAATTCTACCGAAAGAAAGAAATCAAATGCAAGACATATTTTTTCTTATAATATTATCTGTAAATTAATTATTATTATTTATTATAGTTAATAAGCGTTATTTGAAACGGTAAAATAAAAACTCTTTCTTGATCTGGATTTTCAACACCCCTTCTCTTTCTTGCTAATGGAAAAACAAAAGTTGAGCTATAAAAGTTGAAGCATGTAAAACGGCACTAATAAAGAGAGCAAAATACACCAAAATCAGTGATACCAAGTCAGCTCTTTTTGGTACCATCTTTAACTTTTCTTATCTAAGTACCTTTGACGAGAAGTTGTTATCTTCTTTATCTTCTTTGTCAAGTCACATTAAATTTGTATAAATTAGCATATTTTGTTAAAACTTTTTTTTTGTTATTATGTTATTTGAATACGTTATACATGTTGCTTTACAATATATTGATTGAAACATTAAGAAAGAATCGGTAAATATTTGATTGAGATGGGTGCAAAAGTTCAAAAATTTATTATTTTTTTTAATTTCAAATCATTTTTGTTTACAATGTATCTCTTTACAAATAAAATTAAAACTTTGGAAATATTATCTATAGATATTACAAAGATTTATATTGAGAAGCACTGATCTTGAAAACAAATATTTATAATTATAAGTTGATTTAAAGGAAAAATAAGTAAAACATTTATTTACAAAACGAGGACATAAATTGTATAGAAAAATATACATATAGTAAGATTATCGAGGGATAACAAGCTAATACATGCTACTATCGATTTAATAAATTTCATTTCAATGTCCTTGCTAAACCATTTGTATGCGTTCCCGTATCAGGTGATAAGGTGAATTATATATAATTATATATCGTAGTATTTGTTGATATATTTTTTTCATTGTAAAGCAGCTCAGTCGAATATCTCGCGTTTCTTATATATGATCAGCACTTATTTAAAATGATTTTGGTAATTTTTTACATAAATTTTTTATATTCATCAACGTCTTTGGCATAATTTAGGTAATTTCAAGGTATTAAATATCATTTCTGATTGATAAACTCTCGTTTTGAAATTTTAACTGTCGGCTTGGTAACCGTTTGGAAGACTTGTTGTAGAGAAATATAATGGTTTACGTTTTTGTGGACTTTACTTTTATTTTCCACTTATAAAAGTACCTGTTGCATGCAGAAACGTTCTTTGCCCATTTTCTTTAGCAGTGCTTTGGTTAGTGTACTAGACGTCATAAGAGCGGTATCAATATGCGACTTTTATGTACAACGGAGGAGAGAAATCAATTGTATATATGGAATATGGCAATGGTGATGAGAGTACATTCATTTGTGGTTGATGGGCCAGTGAATTACAGGAAAAATTCATTTTTTAGCAGAACAGTCCGTATGTGAAAAAAACTTCCTCTAGAAGTCTTTCCTGTCGCTTTCAATGTAGGAAAGTTTCCTCTTTCCTCCTCTCCATAAAACCTGATTACCTAGTTCTGGTACAATGCATTGCATGTGTAGGGGTCATCATCTGGTCCGAAACGGAAAAAAATGGTGATAATATTAATCCTTATGGTAGTCCGGCAGGCCTTCTTTTTCTTGGAAATAATTAGCGGCGTGCGGAGTTTTCAATGTAAAGTCAAATTCTAAGTCCGATGGCAATTTTAGTTATTTTCCAAATGTAATTTTTGCCGGACTACGTGAGCTTCAATCGTGGACGGCTGATCGGTATGTCTTGGGTAAATGCTCACGCCAACACTTTTCATGTGTACGACCCGCTTTTCTGAGATACTCCTCTAGGATACGTTTGAATCTTTCTACCGCGCCTTCAGACCGCTTGCAGTTTTACCTATTTTCCAATAACTTTTTAGCGTTGTGGGTTAAACAGTAGAACCAGTTGTCCTTCTATAAATTCTTCCCTGTTTGCTGCTTGATCTTACCTAGCCTTCATTTTACCGCTGAACATTTGCAAACAACCTCGTGAAGCTCCGGCAGGTCTTGTTTTTCCAGAAGAGTGTTTCCATCATCTTCCCTGTTTGCTGCTTGGTCATAACTGGCCTTCATTTTACCGCTGAACATTTGCAGACAAACTCGTGAAGCTCCGGCGGGTCTTGTTTTTCCAGAAGAGTGTTTCCAGAATCTTCCAGCGAAGGTTTCGATTTAACGTCAAATTCTTAGCTCGCTGGTAGTTTTAGATTGACTACCTGAGTGTCAATCATGCTCATCCCAACCCTTTTAGTGCGTTCTTTTCTGAGATATTCCTATTGGTACGATTGAATCCTCTTACCACGCCTTGAGATTGTGATGCTATCCCACATCTCTTTGAATATGGTTGATTCGAAATTTGTTTTCTGGTCAAAATGCAGTTTTATTGGAACAACCGTTTCGATACACCCAATTGTTTGCAAATGCATCCACCACCGTTTTAGATTCTTGGCTTAGAATGTTATATACGTCGTACCATTTGCTAAAATAATCTATGACCACAGGGAATGGGTTTGTGATATTCATACCTATCCACTCAAAAAGAGCTTCAGCGCATTGCTGAAGCTTATTACGTTTACAGTTTGTGGGCAGCCTACCCAATAAAATCGCTGCTTTATCTCTTACAAAGTTTGTGTTTTACCCAGATGACCACCGCTGGAACCATTATGAAACTGCTTTATTACCTTGTTGATTTTGACAGGTGGCACGACAATTAAGTCCATTGCAGTTTGCCATCTGTACTTTCTCAAGTTCGATATAAGCAAAAAATAAATTTGGAAATGTAGTGATTTTGCACTGCATTTTATAAACAGCAACATTAACTGAACTAAATATTATCTGCTAAATTAAGCTGTTTACCCGGGTCCATTTTATTCCAAGCTTTAGCACAATTTTTCAATGGCTCTAACGGGCTTGAAACTCACACACACATTGAAAGGAGTAGGAAAGACCTCTGGAGAAAGGTTATTTCAAATACGAACTGTTCTGCTTAAAAACGAATTCTCCCTGTAATGCGTAGTGCGATTCACGTGGCCAATCGACCACAAATGGATGTGCTCTTAGCGAAAATCGAGTTAAATGCAAAAACGTGCGAGCAAAGGGAACAAATTCCCTTATTTCGTTAGCGCACTTACGTAACGATAAAAAATCAATAGACTTACATACCCTACTGTCCCCAATGAGCCTCTTGGTTCTCTCCCGTATGCGTTCGAGCAACTCCAAAATAGACTTTGGGGCGCCGGCCCATACATGAGAGTTGTATTCCATCTTTGGATAGATATAGGTGGTATAAATAGTACGAAAGTGGGATGGGGTGAAGTATCTCTTACACCGTTTTAGAAAGCCGAGATACTTCAAAGCTTCTTTAGAAACCTGAAAAATGTGTTTAGTCCATCGAACATCACATTGAATTTGCATGCCAATTACATCAAGAGCTTCCGATTTCGTAATACTTATATTACCCATAGTAACAGGTGCAGCAACATTTCCAAACACAGATCTATGCGTAAGCATGCAAAATTGCGTCTTACGGGCAATAAAATCGATTCTATCCCCACGGGCCTATTCGGAGATCACCGCGAGATCGTGATGGAGCGTATCATTTATGTTACACCTTTTGCAACTCACCTCCAACTGGTTTGGTCGATTACCAAATAAATGCGAATGACAAATGGTGCTGTCATCTGCGAAAGAGTATATAGGATTGCAAATTTGACAAGGAAGGTCTTTTAGAAAAATAAGAAATAGGGTAGGAGAAAGAACGGAGCCTTGCGGCACCTCTGAATTAATCCTGAACTCGTCTGATGAAATCCCGCCTACAATAACTCCTACAGAGCGTGATTTGATTTACATCTGCACCGGCAGTGAGCCATAATCAGATGGTGGTTAAACCACTATGTATGGTATGTAGCGCCATCATCGCCCTAGAAGGCCTTCGGATACTCCTCCGGTCACTCCTAATTTTAATTTCAAAAGCTCGAAGTAGGTCGCAGCCTTCACTCCTTGTTAAAGAGTTGGAGACTTTCCAACTCCTGGTCCAGAACGTATGAAGCTTAATATAATTAAGAACACGACGGCATTCATACTCACTGAACCTGAATCATTCATTGTGTTTATTATGAATGATCCGACCCACAAACTATCACGAGGGTCTCGAAACACACAGCTACCACGATACTCCCACATAGGGGCCAACCTCAATAATCAGCCAGAGAACAGCTCAATGCCTAAAGAGACAAATAGCGGAACTCTATGGGCCACTGATTCCCGTGGAAATATAGTGGATTGTCCAGGTGACTCCTACTAGCCTTGAAGGGGCCTGGGCTCCCGTTTACCCCGCAAGACACCAGTCTAAATGGAATAGTAGGTCCCAAAAAGACTATCATGTGCCCCCAGGGGGAAACACAATAACTCCTACAGTGCCATTCCTGAGAAAACTTGATATAATTCTAAAGAAATTATCACCGACACCAAAAGCAGCAAATTATGACAGAAGTGCATTATGCCACACTCTATCAAACGCCTTGGAAATATCTAGAGCCACACGTTACTCTCTCCGAAATTTTGTATGAAGTTGCACCATTGTTCCGATAGGAAAGCCAGGAAGTCGCCCGTAGAGCACCCCCTACGGAAATCATTCTGTCCGTCGGTAAGCAAACTGTTGGACTCCAGGTACCACATGATCCTTCCTTAGAAAGTGCAGAATAAATTCAATTGGGCGGTAACATTCAGAGTTGTTAGGCTCACCCTTTTTGGGAATTGGCGTTACATTAGTTATATTAATATTGAGATAATATTCTTGCAAATAAATTTTAATTTAATCCTAAATGTCCCCGTAAAATTTGAGGACAATCGATTTACATTGATAGGTCTTTGTAAGTCCAAATTTGGAAAACAGCCTTAGTGATGATAATTAACTAACAAATGCAAGTTATGATAATAAAAACGAACGCTTTATATAACGTTATTGTTATAGGAACATGTATTAAAATGACAAGATGCCTAGATTCCTGTCCATAATATCTTTTATAAAGAGAAGGTAACCGACGCCTAAAGCTGCTATGCTAATGTTCAGGAACGCGCATGTTTGTTGGGTTTTGCTAATAATTTTAAGTTTTATCACGACAATGAATCTAAGCACACATCACTTGTAATAAAGAACTGGTTGCTTTACAACTGCCGTAAGTTATTTTCTGTCTCGTTCTTTTAAGACCGCTATTCAGAATTTGTCCGTTAAATTTGAATCGACAGACTCGTTAAAAAAAAAGCGAACACTAATGCGTGTTCGACCGGATCGTTCAACTGAAAACATCGCAGCAGTAAGCCACAGTGTTGAAGCAGATCTAAATTTATCAATTTCTGGGTGTTCTTAATAATTGGGGTTAACTAAAACCAGCACATTTCGTGATAAGATTTACATCTGCACCTGGCTGTAAGCCTTAATAGGATGGTCGTCAAACCACTGGGAATGAAAAGCAGCGTCATTTACGCCCTAGGAAGCCGAGGACTAATTCTAGCAACAGATCTTTCCTAGTTGCAATTTCAGTGGTTCCAAAGCAGGGTTGCAAACCACTACTACTCCTTGCTGAAGAGCTGGAGACTATCCAACTCCAGGTCCAGAACACATTACTAGAATGCTCACTGGATCTGGATCATTCACCAGGTATGTGTTATTAAAGGCGAGATGATCCTGGCCCACTTAATCAGTTCAATCGGGGGCCGCAAAACCACAACCACCATGATACTCACGAAGGGCCAACCTCAACAATCAGTCAGATAACAGCTAAAAGTCTAAAGAGAAAATTAGCGGAACTCTGGGTTTACTGATTCCCGTCGAAATAATGTGAAGCTTGCAGTTGACACCCTGCTTGTCTTCAGGGGATTGGGCTCCCTTATACCCCCAGCAGCACAGGTATAGATGGTTAAGTATTCCATAAAGACCGATAAATGTGCCCCCGGGTGTGACTAAAACCACCAGATGGCGAATTTTGGGTAAGGATTTGACTTTGAAGCCTTACAAGATTTAACTGGTATAGGAATTGAAGCCAACAGACCATTCACATTTGCTCAGTTCATTCAGAAACATCCGGCTGGTTTTTCTGAAAAAATGGTTTTTTCAGACGAAGCCCATTTTCAGGGTATGTCAACAAGTAAAATTGCCGCATTTGTACGTCTGAAAATCCTAGACGGATTATTGAGAAGTTTTTGCATGCTCAACGTTTCACTGTATGTGGTCTGGAGATCTGATTGGGCCGGTATTTTTTTTCGAATATAAGGCTGGGAATGCTGTAACGGTCAATGGATCACGAAATGTTAACAACTCAAGTTTTGTCTACCATTGATCGCGTGATATAACTGACAGGTGGTTTCAACCGGACGGCACTACATGTCACACAGCCAATGAAACGATCAATTTATTGCAAATAAATTTTCCTATCGCACAATTTCACGACAATTAGCAGTTAACCAAGTGGCTAACGGAGCGCTAATCGAACCGATTTCAGCCTTAAAACTCAACATCCGTGATGTGATTAACGAAATATGATTGCCATTTTGCCAAAAAGTGTTTAAAAATGTTGATAAAGGAATCTACATCTGTCACCGTGGTCGTGGTGGACACGAACTTTTCTCTTCGTATTACAATAAAAATTTAAATCATCTTAATCTAAATTTTTCGTTTTATTATGTTTTATATAATAAACTTCCTGTTGAAAAACCCTTTGCATAACTTAAAGACTGACCAACTTTAAGTGCGACTATAGTTTTAAGTTTGAGTTATTTTGTTATTATTTCTATTGTTAAAAGGCTAAAGTATGTAAATTCTAGCAGGGAAAAAAATATTTTAATGAAACATTTCGCAAAACTTTAAATATTATTTATTTGAAAGCAGCTAAGCTTTCCTGTAATTAGTTGTCAGACTATTAATATGAGTCACTGTAATTTGATTCAAATTTGTGGTTGTATAAAATCGTGTGCACAAAACAAAACAAAACAAAACATGTCAATAACATAAATTGAAAATGTGTAAAAGAATTTGTGGTTTTGGCGATTTCGGGGAAAGTTTGACGACTTTTTATACGTTTAATGTGGCAGCTAGGGAAACAATTCATATGAACTTTTCTCTTACTTATGAATTAGTATAACAAGAATTGTATTTTATAGGTACTTATTAATATAAGAGAAGCACTAGCTCTTAAAATTCAAAGAGCGTAAAGACTAAAATAGAAGAGTAAGACAAGCATTAATGAATTTCATTGATTTGACTTTAGTTGGTATTTTAAACTAGTCCGCACAACATGTTGTAGTAAAAATACAGCAACGAAAAATTAAAAAGTGTCATCGAAATTATTTATGTGCATGTGTATGTGTATAAAAAGAAAAAAAATATATATGCTGACACACAACTAAATGACATCAAAGCGTGTGTATAATATTAAATTAATCAACAAAAACAAACTCTAAAAAGTTTGTTATAAAAATTCTCAGAGTTTAATATAATTTTAGTGCAAAAGAATAAGTGAAAAAAGAATTGTTTTATATACATATGTACATGTGTATATTTAAACAAAAATAAATTCAAAAATCATTGCTTAAAAGAATGAAGAAAAAATTATAATTATTACTCACATCTGGGTATTTGTGTGTATAATAAATTTTAATTATTGATTATTGGAAAATGAATTTTTTTTCCTTTATAAAAAAAAGTGTAAAACGTAAACGCGGAGATAATTTGTTAAAATAATTTTCCAGTCTAATTTCTTAACATAATTTTTGATTTCCGAGAAATGTTTAATAAAAAATAAAATAAAAAATAATCCATTAAGAATTTGTATATAAAACTGAAAATAAAGGTACATTTACACTTTCCTACAAACATATAAAAATACAAACTCACGTAATCGCCTGTGTGTTTGAATGTGTTTTTGCTTTTTAGTTGTTTTTAGGAATTCTGAAACACAACAAAAGGAACGAACGACCATTACCTGAGCAAAACGAAACAATAAAAGAATTTTTTCAAATTACCTCTTAATTCAGCTCAAGTTTGGTTTGCTAGAATCGCTGTAGCTGAATTCGTGACTGACTTGATATTTCATGTTTGAATTTTTTTGTTTTTAAAATTTAATAGAGATTGTGTATTTTCTATCGTTCTAGTGTTGCCGGCATCACAAATCACTTAGTGCGGTTTTACACACATCAACTTTTGTTGCTCAACTGTTGTTTTTTCCATTAGAAAGAAGGAGAAAGCTTTATATCCCTTTTTTTCTTTCTAATGGAAAAAACAACAGTTGAGCAACAAAAGTTTAAGTGTGTAAAACCGCACTTACAAAATTATCCAAAATTTTAAAACAACAACAACAACAACGAAAAATAAGTTAAACCTTTGGGTCACATAATTTGATAATCAAATCATCTAAAACAAATAATTTTTTCTAGTGTGAGCCAGTTTATAGAATATGACCTTGAGTTACTTTTTTATTTAGAAGTAAAGATTTTTTAGACCAGATAATTTTTCAAAATTTTGCGTTTTGCCTTAATTAAACATAAAGGTGGAATGATGCAGAAAAAGCGTTGCCATACAAAGAAATATGTATGTTAAATGCCAAAAACGCCAGCCTGTTTTAGAAAGATTCAGATATACCCTCGCGAACAACGATTACTAGTGGATAGTTTTTGAATTAATTGAATAATTTCAAATAAAATACCTAAGTCGCATTTGTATCCCAGAAGTCAGCTTTTCCCTAGGATTTTCATTTCACCATTATTAACTCACGTAACGCTATTTGAAAATCAATTTTGGAGGTTTGTTTTTCTCATACTTGCCACAAAGGAAGACAATGACAGCTTCCATGCGTTTATCATAGCTGGATCGAAAGCTTTTGTTAATACTTGCTATTAATACTTTTTACCCCAAACCCAGATGCGGTAATAGCTCATGGCGTTGTCGAAAAGGTAGTCACCTCCTTGATGTTCTAAATAGAACTGTTCAATTGAAACCATTTTGTCGTTGCTTCCAGTCATGGTTCAGAAAGTTAGATAATTATTATAATGACCTAAAAATATAAGAAACAAAGAAAAAAAAGACTAAATTAATCGACTTATTACATAAAATATTTTAATGCATAAAGTATCGTATTATCGTTCCAACGAACAGCAGTAATAGAATTGGTTACATCAAAACCAAAGCCTGACGTCTCACGAGACTGCTTTCGCAAAACGAAAAACTCATCATCTGTCTCAAGCGCGTCTACACTTTATGGCTATTAAAAAGATTGTGAAACGTAACCGTATGCTTGATGGAGATTCCACACGCGAAAGGAGCTATAGAATCACCCGTTCTCTTAACTGTAACTGTTAGTTTTCCTGGCACTAGTACTTGTAAGCAACCGAATTGGCTTTCTTTTGATAAAAATTTTGCATGAATGCCAGCAGTAGTACGCAAACATTTGCTCATCAATGGAAAGATAGTGGAAAATTACTCCAAACTAAAGAAGCTCTATGTTTATCACATTATTCAATGGTGCTACTTTAGAAATTTATTGTTCGGATCCAATGCTGAGTTATCACAAGCGTGTTTAAATTGCTTGATCCGTTTAAAGCTGTCTCTGGAAATATATTTTTTTTATTATTGAAGATCCCAGTGATTCTCGGTTTGACTAATAAGAGTGTATTTGGTAACCTTTTATATACAAGACGCCCAGAAACGTTTTAATTTTAATGTGTTGTTAAAAATGATGAAGATTTGTTTGCTGCAGCATATTTGTTAGTAGAATTCTCTATGAGATTTAACACCACGCTGTCAATAAACATTCTATTTGTTAAATCTGTGGGATGAAACCCACCAATATTTTCACACAAACCCTTATATGCATTGACAGCATCATCAAAAGTCTTCTTGTTAAACTGGTCGCCGGGACCATTTTGGTATAGCTTTGAGCCCTTACCACAGCTTCTCTCTGACGGATGGCTAATATTACTATAAGTTGAGATTTCTTCACTCGAAAGCATTTTCTTATTCAGATTGCTGTGGGTATGCGTGATAAGGTTTACATCTGCAACGGCAGTGAGCCATAATCAGATGGTGGCCATTACCATTGTGAATGGTATGTAGCGTCATTCTCGCCCTAGAAGGCCTTCGAATCCGTGCATTCTCCGGTCACTCCTAGTTGCAATTCCAAAAGCTCGATGTAGGTCGCAGCCTTTACTCCTTGCTTAAGAGTTGGAGACTTTCCAACTCCTGCTCCAGAATGTATGAAGCTTAATATAATTAAGAACACGACGGCATTCATACTCACTGGACCTGAACCATTCATTGTGTTCATTGTAAATGATCCGACCCACAAACTCTCACGAGCGCCTCGAAACCACAACCACCCCGATACTCCCATATAGGGTCCAACCTCAGTAATCAGCCAGAGAACAGCTAAATGTCTAAAGAGACAAATAGTGAACTCTGCGAGCCTACTGATTCCCGTGGAAATATAGTGGATTGTCCAGATGGCTCCTACTAGCCTTTAAGGAGCCTGGGCTCCCTTTTACCCCGCAGGACACCAGTCTAGATGGAATAGTAGGCTCCAAAAAGACTATCATGTGCCTCTGGGGGGAATTGTTGTGGGTATGTTCTATCTTGTCATCAAGTTTTTAATTTTCGCTAATGGTATCGACACCGCCAAATAGGATATTGGCAATACCCATATCCTGTCGCGATTATGCAAGAAGGTAAAAATATTTTTTACTCCAAGCAAAATTTAGTTAAAATCGTACGAGCGGATCTATGGGTAGGTATTAATAGGTTAAATAGAAGTCGTGCAACGTAGCTTCTTTTAATATGTCAGGTTCGGCATCTCCTTCACATCAATGGTTTCAATTCACTATGACGACAGATCTGTACTCAGCAGCGGCACTCATTTATGTTGCATTTCATTAATATTGTTTTTTGTCTTTGCAAAATTAATAAAAAAAAACGTAAAAACATGTCAAAGAATAACAGAAATAAATTGAGAGAAACCAAACAAAAATGTCTTGATACCTCACGACAAAATATCAGAGAATAGGAATATACAAAATCATTAAATAAATCAAAACGTATCGTAATTCTTATTAACACAATTTGCGCCTTTCGAATGTTTTTATTCGGTTGTTAGTTAAATTTTCTAAAAAGTTTGCTGACTGTTTCTGGTTTGGATGCCATTAGTACAGATAATTTCTAGATTGCACAGTACAGAACATGATTTTGGGACTCACTTCTGACAACTGCACGTGAGAGTGGCCCCAAAAATAAAAACTTCTGCATCATTCGTTTTGTCAAGCTGGCTGCATTAATCATTCAATGGCCCTACGACTTTATTTCCTTCAGGTGGATTTTTATCACTTTATCTATATTTAACACGGTTATGTCACGATACATCACACAGAACATTTCTTTTGTGCCTGAAACAAAAGAAAAGTGGAACAAATCTAGCCGCAAATATGCTTGAAACCGAACCCCCGATGAATAAAGCCATTAAGCCAGAGATATCGTAGCAGTAGGTAAATTTCTGAAAATCAGCTTGGAATTTTCGGTCATTTTCCTCAAACATTTCTGCGAAAATTGTTCACTGCACGGACAAGGGTTCACTTTAATATCTAGCCATACCCTTTATACCGGAACACAACTTGTAATCCGACAGGTTAAGGTTTGGACTACCAACTGGCCAATTATAGCATTAGAGACGCGACGTGGTGGTTATTAGAACCCTCGGAATGAGTTGGAATGCTTCTCTGGATGACCGAGCATATACGTGGTCATTATATTTATAGTTAGTCTATATACAGCCTATAGTGTCTGCGAAACTTCATCCTGGAAGGTTTCAGCTAAAGCAAATCTGAGGTTAGGAAGTAAATTAGCTGCCCCTGTAGGCTAGTAGGTAGTGTACTAGCTTGTCAGTATGGGGGTTGTGGGTTCGATTTCCAACGAAGACTGGTTTTTTTTCGCTACAAAAAATAAAAATTGACTGTCGGTGGGGCTGCTCAGCGATGAAGGCATAGTCACTCGTCGCTGTCTCATACGGCAGTTAATTTCCGACTATCCTTCTACTTTCACCACCTGTTTCATCTCTTCTCTATCCCTTTCCTAAAGAATGTAGCACGGTACTTGACTAAATAGACATTGTTGCCTGAAGTGCTACTTCTCTTTAAAAAAAAATTAACCTTTTTAGTTAATTTTGGTTTGGTGCCCACCTATAGCATCGATCTTTCCAATGGCCCAAGTGAAAATAATTCAGCGGCGTTAAATTAGAACAACGAGGCAGCAAAATGCGACCTGAAAATTTCTCATGCATTAACTAAATTATTTGATTTGTGTCAATTTTGGTCACAAAAATCGGTTATCATATCTTAATGAGGTTGGGAAGTAAATTGTCTGTGAAGTGATTAAGTGTCAAGAATTGGGCTGAGCAAAGAATTTTAATTGTGAAAATTTACTTTCTGAGACCGTTGTGCATAATTTAATTGTTAATTTCAAGGCTCACGGCATTGTTACTAAATACGCAGTAGCTGTAGCGTATTTAGTAACAATACGCCGCTTTAGAGCAAAGTATTTTCAATAAGTGTGATGTTCGCATCACTAAAGGCATTGGCGCAACATTTTTATCTTTACTCTTATAAAGTTTTATTCGTTCAAGAATTAACCGACCGTCCATTATTTGCGTCGAACATTTGTAAATTTGCTGCCTGAACTGAACGTAAACAACGAATTTTCAACAAAATCAGTTTTAGTGATGAAACTGATTTTCAGTTAGGCGGTTAAGTAAGCAAATACAATTTTTACATAAAAAACATAAATTCACAGATAGCGAATGTATGATAAGGCTTGTGGTCAGATGACATCATCGGCCCGTATTTTATTAACAAGCAAACGACGTTACCACTGAAAAACAACGACAACCAATTATTTGTGGCAACAATTTTTTAATGTTATTATCAGTGACCTTTAGTTTCAGTAAGATGGCGCCACAAGCCACACAGTTTTTGCATGAGAAATTTCCCCGTCATTTAACGCCGCTGAATTATTATCTCCGTAGCTTTGTGAAAGGCCGAGTTTACGTGAATAAGTCCCAACCAGCTGACGTTGTGAAAGATGAAATTCGGCACTGCATTGACGATATAAGCGAAGCCTTTTGCAAAATATGCTAAAAGTTTTGAGAAAGTACCGCTTGTCTGCCAACGGTGCTAGGTTTACACATTTGCCCGACATGATATTCTGCTTTACACTGGTGCCAATAAAACTGAAGTTGTCAGAAAAGTGTTCTTATGTTTTAAGACAATTTATTTCATAACCTCAAAATTACCCAACTTGGCAATGTATTGTTGTACTTAAGAATTTAAAATAAATAAAAATTAAATTAAAATTGGAAAAAAAATACTTTCGACATTCAAACCACAATTTCATATTTTATAAAAAGTGTGTGAAATTACAATAAAAATTAAGTAAAAATAAAAGAATTATAACGTGGCTAGACATAACACTCAAAAAGTAAAGAAAGAAAACTAACTGTTCTTTATAATCAAATGTGTTGGTGCTTTTTTCCTACAATTTTTGTTGCTGGTTTTTATACAGCGACAAGTGAAGAAATTATATTGTTGTTGCTTTATAAAAACGGATGGGTTACGTGAGTTTGTGCGTGTTTTGGGATAAACGAATGTCATAAAAAATATAATAAACCAAAAAAAAAAAAAAACAAAACAAAACTGTGGTTTTGAATTTTAGGAATGACAAAAGAAAATCTTTTCTATTTTCAACATGCAATTTTCTTAATTATCCGATTTTAATTAATAGATACCAACAACTACACAACAAAAGGAGAGAAAAGTACGGAAGAGAAAATAATAAAAACTAGAAAATAAATTAAATACAAATCCTCAATGTAGTTGAAAATAATTTAAAAAAAAAATTCAGTAATCTAAACATATCACATGTACTACAATGCATATAAAAATAATTATCTTAAGTTCTTTAAGAACTGTTTAAATATAAAAAAAATGCCTTTACTACTATTTATAAGTAAAAAAATTACATGTTAAAAATAACCAAAAAAAAGTAATCAAAAGTTGCAACTTAAAATCATATCAAACGTTTTAATAAAACAGAAAATCGACCAAAAGTAAAAACTATTTAATATTTTAATTAAAATCTAAATTTAATAGTTTGTATAACGAAAAGTTGAGGTGATAACTGAAAAGCTGTTTTATTACTAATCATGTAAGTTCATACAGTGCATAAGACTTACATGCACACACACACACACACATACATATATATGTAGATAGATACATACAGCGGCCAATAAAACTATTCGACATTAGAGTCAGTTTTTTTAAAGTTCTATGAAAATGCTAGAACTCTTTTAAAATTTTTAGGTTTTTGATTGTATATAATAAGTCCTCCTCCCTCTCCCTGGGGGCATGCAGTCTTGATGGATCTCTTCCCCATCTTGACATGTGCCTGGTCTAGCAGGAGCGCGATACTGGAAAATACATAGAACTCTTAAAGTCCGACCAGTGACTTAGAAACACACACTGGTACCACGGGAACCAGTTGCCCGCAGGTCTACGGCCCTGTTGTGGTTGTTGGTGAGACCCCTTGCGGAGCAACTTGGTGGCTGTGGTTTAAATCGGGCTTTGAAGAAAGTTCCGAAGAGAAGTTAACGAAAAGAAATAAATGTCCAAATAAATGTCCTAGTTGCGCTTGCGACAGGACTAAGAGTTGGATAGTCTCAAACTCTTAAGCAAGCAGTGGGAGCACGGCCCTGCTACCGTGCACTCGAAAATTGCAACTAAGGCGTATATATGCACCTAGTGTGTATGCGTCTTAGGGCGGGGGTGAACGCTTTTTCCTACACCCACTGGTAAGACCACTATAGGATTATAGCCCAATGGCTCGGTACCAATGTAAATCTTGTCACGTTCTGTATATAGTAAGTATATATCATAAATATACCGTTAAAAAATTTAAAATTATAGCATATTTTAACACGCGTCAAATTTTTTTTTTATGATAAAACACAAAAATTCCAAGCATTGTGTTGCTTTAATTGTGATTGATTAAATATATTGTACTACTGTATGCTATTGTTATTGGCAAGAATACCGCAATGATTCTTGTTTATCAAGCAATTTTATCATTTACAATTAGGACGTATAGGCAACGAAATATCTCTTGATGTAAGAAATTTAATAATCCAGCATTATAAATTAGGAAAAACTGAAAAAAATATAGCAGAAATTGTTCAGAAATCAAGAACTTCTGCCCATTGTATCATATACAAATTGAAGTCAGAAAACACCGTGATAAATAAAGTACGGACTGGTTCGATGTCGCAGGCTAACAGAATTATATGAACGGTTAATGGTGCGGAAAGTAGGAGAAGATCATATAATTAATACGATTTTAGTAAAAATCACTGTGGCGCATATAGGCTTATATGTTACTTACCAAACAATAAGAAATGTCCTAAAAAGCACATCTTGCATACACAATCAGGCAGAAGGAAGCCACACATTTCTAAGAAAATGTGGATGTAATTTTTGTCGAAGAAATTAAATATAACCTTTTTGGATGTGATGGGAATGTTTTGGTGTATCGTCAGCCTAACACAAAATTGGAAAAAGGAAACATGGTACCGACTGTAAAACACGGCGATGGTGTTAGCAATTAAGCATTCATTGCTGGAATCATGGACCACTGACAATACATCGATCTCTTGAAGGAAAATTTACGGCAAACCGCTTTGGCTGCTGTATTAATGTCGATAATAAAAACGCCGCTACAGTCTCCAGATCTTAACCCCATTGAACATTGGGGTCATTTAAAAAAAAATCAGAAAGCGTGAATTTTGGAACAAAAAGAAGACGAAAGCCAGTCTGCAGGAGGATTGAGCCAAATCGACCCAGAATATACCAAAACATTTTTAAAATCTATGCCAGATTCTTTGAAAGAGGTCATACGTACATACACAATGAGAAGCCATTCAATGTTTAATTTTTCAATACATAGTTAATTGGATAAACCTTTACTTCTCAGAATTTAATTTAGCCTGTTTGGCATGAAATTTACCATGACATGGTTTCCATCGCTAAGCGTATAACTTCGCAACGACCTGATCGTTTTCATTAGTTTATTTTCTTTAAAGTCTGAAATAAGTTTTTATGGCAAGAAAAACTAAAAAGTTGCATGAAAATTTTTAAAATCTTAAATCTTAATTTCGGAAAAAATGCATGATATAAGTTAAATTGAATACGCCCACTTTTTCGGCATAACTAATAGACGTATTTTTTGTTGTTTGCTGGTCGTGAAGAAGTGAAGTTGCTAGCGAATTGATAGTGTACAAATCGATGGATGCCATTGATGATGTCATCAACAATCCAAATGAGTTTTTGAACTCGCTGGAATAACGCGGATTGCCACCACACCATCTCCAACGGAAATTGAGATCATAAAGGAGAATGTTATAAGAATCAACCAACCACGTCTTTGCCATTGCACCCGGCTGACAGTAAAAAAACTCATGAACAAGGTGGTCAAAGCAACAATATTTCAGTAGA
The DNA here is from genome assembly GCA_030448955.1 of Trichopoda pennipes. NCBI lineage: Eukaryota > Metazoa > Arthropoda > Insecta > Diptera > Tachinidae > Trichopoda > Trichopoda pennipes. The sequence goes on along the minus strand of JASKUP010000028.1, from coordinate 7,383,753 downwards.
AAACACATTCCAACAATTGCGTCCGACATGGCGTTTGAATTTAAACGTATAACGTTTCCAGTGAAACATGCACTAGAACAGTTATTGAGCGCTTGCGGCATTTCGCGTGGTTAATTGTATGCTGAGGGAAAACTATCAGAATTGTTTATTAACGTTCAGACAATAAGACAAAAAATATCGTAAAAAAAATATCATAAAAAATTTGAATGAAGGAAATAGTGAAAGTGAACTAATTAACAAAAAACACAAGAGACGCTGAAAGGAGTTTCGGATGTCAGAAATAATGCTTGGGCGCTACGAAAAAGGAGTAATTTTTGCATTATATTGTTACTGGTGATGAAAAATGGATATATGACGATAACCCCTAGTGCGAAAAATTATATTTAAAGCAGTCAAATCAACACGAAGACGAATTATGCATGACGCCAAAGTGATAATCTGGTCAGAGTAGAAGGGTGTTTTGTATTATGAGCTGTTGAAATCAGGTCAAGTGATCACAGGGAACCACTACCGAAGACAACTTATTCGTTTGAAGAGATCATTGAACGAAAAACGACTAGACATCAGGCCTTGATCTTCCACCATGAGTACACTCGGCCACACGTTGTAAGACCGATGAAAAGCTGTTTAGAAAACAGTGGAGGGGAAGTAGTGGCTCACTCATCTTATAGCCCATACCATTTGTTTGGATCGCTGCAGAACGCCCTTACTGAAATATGCATCACTTCAAAACAGGAGCAGCAGTTTTCTCACGGAATCCATATTCCAACTGAAAGATGCGAAACACAAGTAGCTAACGATGCACGATATTTTAAATAATATATCATTTATTATAACTGTGCCGGTCATTGTCAAACTTTAATTTTGTTGCTAACGGACCACTTTTTCATACATTTAGATGTGTCATTATCGTGCTGGTACATCAACGTAAGAGTCATTTCCTCGTCTGCAACCTTTCAAATTAAGCTTCGGCTTATCTACTAAAAGTACGACATTTCATTATGCGGTAGTCCAATTAATGTGAACCATGAACCCTATTTTTTGTGAAATAAAGCACTTGCTTTTTTTAAGATTTTAATAACTCTGAATGGTTCATGAAATAAAGTTTAGATAATTGTCGATATGAATGGATCCTTTATATTCATGCGTATTATGGTCCATATGGTAGTGGATCTTATAATAAACATCATTGAAATTTGGCTATTTTCTTAAAATATGGAAGATTTTTTTATTATTCCATTATTTAAATCTGGCTGTAGAAATAGTGTTGCCAACTACAAAGGTATGACTTAATTTAGCGCTATATGTAAGCAAATTGTTACCTTTCATCAAGTAGAATCTATATTGGATCCTGCTCGGCATGGTTTTAGAAGGGGCTTTTTTTATTTTGTTGCACTTCAGGCAACAATGCCTATTTAGTCAAGTATCGTGCTGTATTCTTTAGGAAAGGGATAGAGAAGAGATGAAACAAACAGGTGGTGAAATTAGAAGGATAGTCGGAAATTAACTGCCGTATAAGACAGCACAGCGACCAGTGACTATGCCTTCATCGCTGAGCAGCCCCACCAACAGTCAGTTTTTATTTTTGTAGTGAAAAAAATCAAGGTTATCATTGGGAATCGAACATACAACCCCCATATTGACAGGCTAGTACCTTACCTACTACCCTACAGGGGCACCTAATCTTTACTAATCTTTTGAAATTAACAACGCTAGTTTGTCTAATGTTGTTTACACCGACTTTAGTAAAGCGTTTGATAAGGCCAACCACAAACTTCTAATAATGAAACTTGACTGTATGCGATTCATGAACAATTTTCGTATGTGGATTAATTTAAATCTGTCTAATAGAACTCAAACCGTTCGTTTTAATACGCTTGAAGATATTTCGAACATACAATCGTCACGTTTCGGACCAGCACTCAGGGGATGACTCCTACACATGCAATGCATTGTGCCAGAACTAGGACATCAGGTTATGGGGAGGAGGAAAGGGGGAGTAGTGTTTGTGGTTGTGTAGTAGTGTTTCAATTTGAACTTTCCTACATTGAAAGTGACAGGAAAGACCTCTGCAGGGAGTTTATTCCACATGGGGACTGTTCTGCTCAAAAACGAATGCGTAGTGCCCAACGATAAAATAGTGAAATACAACCCACATTGCGTCGATGCTCCAGAGAATCAATAGAGTTACATAGCCTACTGTCCCCAATGAGCCTCTTGGTTCTCTTCTGTATGCGATCGAGCAACTCCAAAATAGATTTTGCGGCGCCGGCCCATACATGAGAGTTGTATTTCATCTTTGAACGGACATAGGTGGTATAAATAGTATGAAAATGGGATGGAGTGAAGTATCACTTACACCGTTTTAAAAAACCGAGACACTTGAAAGCTTCTTCAGAAACCTGAAAAAAATGTGTTTAGTATATCGAACATCACACTGAATTTTCATGCCAAGAACATCAAGAGCTTCCGATTCCATAATACCTAATCGCCCATAAGAGCAGATGCAGCACCCTTTCCGAACACTGATCGATGCGTAAGCATCCAACACGGTGTCTTACGGGCATTAAAATCTACGCTATTCACACGACCTCATTTCAAGATTGTTGCGAGATCGTGATTAAGGGTATCATTCATGTTTCCCCCACCTCCAACAAGTCCGGTCTATTACCAAATGAATACGAATTAGAAATGGTGCTGTCATCTGCGAAAGAGTATATACGGTTGAAAGTTTGACAAAGAAGGTCATTTAGGAATAGCGCGGGAGAGAGAACGAAGCCTTGTGGTACCCCTGAATTAATCTTGAACTCGTCTAAAAGAAATCCCTTCTATAACAACTTGTATGGTGCGATTCCTGAGAAAACTCGATATACAGCATATTTCGCTAACCACTAACAAAGCACGTTTAGTTCAGTGACATCTTTACACTTCTCTTGTTAGACCTCTTCTAGTATACAGTTTATAGTAATAGCATGGAATCGATGCCAAAACAATTCTTGCTATTTTGCCTTCTAGGCTTGCCATGGAATCCCTTAATTCTAGGATTGAAGATTCGCCCCAACAAAGCTGGCAACTCTTCATTTCACCTTTGCTTTAAATTTTTTAAAAGGAAATGTCTGTTCAGATTTTGTCATTAGCTATATTCTTCTCAGAGCTAATTATGCTGACACGCGCTTTATAATTTCCAATATTTAAATTAATTTGTATATAAAAGTAAATATTACTTTGGGTTGGCAATATATAATAATAACAATAAAAGTTATCGAAAAGAGTTTTCTGTTTTTCTAAAAGAGAAAAGCATTGCTTATATGCTACAGCTATCGATAGAATTGTATTATATACAAAAGTTATCGAATGAGTTTTCTGTTTTTCTAAAAGAGAAAAGCGTTGCTTATATGTTACAGCTATCGACAGAATTGTATTGTATACAAAAGTTATCGAAAAGAGTTTTCTGTTTTTCTAACGAGAACAGCATTGTTTATATGTTACAGCTATCGACAGAATTGTATTGTATACAAAAGTTATCGAAAAGAGTTTTCTGTTTTTCTAACGAGAACAGCATTGTTTATATGCTACAGCTATCGACAGAATTGTATTATATACAAAAGTTATCGAAAAGAGTTTTCTGTTTTTCTAAAAGAGAAAAGCATTGCTTATGTGCTACAGCTATCGATAGAAGTGTAATAATAATTTTATTAAATTTCCTCATAGCGAAATCTCGTAACGTAAAAGTAGTTAGTGATACAAATTCAAATTGTTAACATTAATTAGTAAAACTGCAGTTTCTTTGCACATGCAGACTTTCATAACCACGTTAATAATTGTTTGTATTTTGTGTATTAAATAGGAACAGTTACATAAAATGACGTCTGAATGTTTCTTTTAACTAAGTAGTCGCTACAAAAAATACAACATTTTTTTATTGTTTGTTGCCTTCAGGTTGGAAATGCGAAAAATAAAAATAAAAAAAGAAAAAAAAATAAGAGTAATTGCTTGAAAATCGTAAACAGCAGCAAAAAGCCATGTTGTTTTTGCAATAATAGAAAGGTAATGAAAAAATCAACTGTAGAGACTGCACTACCTTGGCTTGGCTGCTATATTTTCAAATTCTTGGAAATTCTTTTAAAAAAAAATCCAGCATACGCTTGAGAAATATCAAAACAAACAATGGGCGTCTAGTACTTTAAAAGTTATCAGCCAGGGCTATTCATTGCCATCGTATAATTTTATTTTATTTGTTATTGTATCTAACTTTTCATAAATTATATATAAAGGGTAGACAAATTGGGATAAGCAAGTAAATTTGGCTTAAAACAACTTCAATTTTATTGATAAAAAATGAATATGATGCCGGGCAAATGTCCACCTCTACTAGCGCATCGCTAGAAGAGCTCTCTATTGACAAAATTTTGAAGCATATTTTGTAACAAAGCTTCGCTTATCTCGTCTATACAGCGCCGAAATGCATCGATCAGTTGACATCGACAAATCGAAAAATTACACGACCAGGAATTTTTTCAGGCAGTTATTGCCTGAATCTTGCTGAAACCAAATGCATCCCCCCGGGGGCACATGATAGTCTTTTTGGACCTATTATTCCATTTAGACTGGTGTCTTGCGGGGTAAAAGGAAGCCCAGGCCCCTCAAAGGCTAGTAGGAGTCACCTGGACAATCCACTATATTTTCACGGGAATCAGTGGCCCGCGGAGTTCCGTTATTTGTCATTTTAGACATTTAACTGTTCTCTGGCTGATTATTGAGGTTGGCCCCTATATGGGAGTATCGTGGTGGCTGTGTGTTTCGAGACCCTCGTGAGAGTTTGTGGGCCGAATCATTCATAATGAATACAATGAATGGTTCAGGTCCAGTGAGTATGAATGCCGTCGTGTTCTTAATTATATTAAGCTTCATGCGTTCTGGACCAGGAGTTGGAAAGTCTCCAACTCTTTAGCAAGGAGTGAAGGCTGCGGCCTACTTCGGGCTTTCGAAATTGCTACTAGGAGTGACCGGAGGATATACGTATTCGATGGCCTCTTAGGGCGTGAATCACGTTTGCAAATCATTCAAAGTTAGTTGACCACCATCTGATTATGACTACCTCGTCGGTGCAGATGTAAATCAAATCACGCTCTGAAACCAAATGCATGTCACTATTGTTAATATTAGCTAATTATGTCCACAAAAAATTGCTTATAATGGTTTTTTAGCGCATAGAATTCACGGTGACGGTGTTTCCTTACGGTCACTTTCTTTGAATGTAATGGTTTTTCGAGGACTGTGGATGTTGTGATCCTCAACTGCATTCACGGTAAGTCGCACACAGATGTCATTAGACTATTCTCAGTTGTTCAAACGATGTCGGACCACGAAGATTCACCAACAACAACCGCAGTTAATAACATTCCTCATTATTTGGATGTACTGTATAGATGCTACCCAGACAGTGTGAAACAAGTACATTTAGATGCCCTTCAACTGGTGTTTTTTGTTTTCGTAGATGCAACGACTTTGATGATGCATTCCATGTGTAATAGCGTGGGATATCAGCATACAGCAAAATGCGAACAAAATCATCAGTTTGAGAAACTGTGAAGAACCATGTTAATGTTGTCGATGGTGGGCGTGCCGCTCTACCTTCCGCGTTCTCTTTATTAATATAAGCTTGTTGTCCCTCTTCTAACTGGAGGGTGTGTTTCATGGATCGCAAATAAAAAGTTTGCTTTGTTACTACTTACATAGCGATCTAACTGTTATTGTGATATTTCGCCATTTGCATTGGTGACAGCGAAGACGGTCATATCGCTACCTTTGCTAACATATTTGCATATGTACTTTATCGTTTTCACACTGTTACGATATTCTATATACTCGTGATATTTTCGGATAACATAATTAAATCTCTGGGACCGGTATTGAGAATTTGGCCGTTAAATTTGAGTCGATAGGCTCGATACCACCGTATCAACAAGCAAAATTTCCGTATTTGGGCTTCTAAAAATCCAAGAGTGATTATTGAGAAGTGCGCTATGTGGCCTGGAACCGTGATTGGGACGTTTTTTTTTTCGTAGATGAGATTGGAAATGCGATGACGGTCAATGGATCACGCTATTGCGAGATGCTAACAACTCTATTATTGACGATATCACTGATATGTGGTTTCAACCTAACAGTGCTACATGTCACACAGCCAATGAAGCGATCTATTTATTGTAAACCAAACTTTCCGATCGCATAATTTCAGTTAAGTGGTCAGCCAGATCGTGTGATTTAACACCACTGGACTATTTTTTGTGGGGCTATGTTAAGGACAGAGTCTACACGGAGCCAATCGAATCGATTTCAGTCTTAAACTATTTTTGCCAAAAGATGATTAAAAACTATGATTAAAGAATCAACATCCGTCAGTGTGGCGTTGGTGGTGGACATTTGTCAGATATCATTTTTCATTCATAATTGCCGAAATTTTGTCTTTGTAATACAATCAAAATTGGAATCATATTCTTTTAAATTTTTTATTTTATTTTAGAAAACAAAGTTCTTGTTGAAAAACCCCTTATATATATAATTAAAAAAAGTTTGCTTTAATATCTTAAAAAATATTTAAAGATTAGAAACAGTTAAGGAAGGAAGCATTTAGCAGTTGTTTTGCTAAAAAAGAGTTTATTTTCCCAGGTACCAGAAAAAAAACTAAATGAAAATTTTATTTAGAAATCATAAATAAAAATTTAAAAAATATTCTAATATGATTAACATAATAATTAGTGGATAATTCTATTTTATATATAAAAGTTACTGCGATAACAGTATTTCCCCGATACCCATTTTTTTTTTAACTTGGCACTAAATTATTAAATTAAAAAACAGCGATTTAAAGCTGTCATTTTTAAAAATGTGGTGGTCACACTGTTATAGAATCCAATTGTTGTTGTTAAATTTGTAGGAAGATCATAAAAAAAGAGTATTTAGTTACTCGCACCAACACAGAGTTATTTTTAAAAAATGAGAATTTCAGTTTTAAAAAAGATTCCAGTTAAATCTAAAATCACTCAGAGATTCAGCTATAAACAATAGCAAAAAAAAAAAATAAAGAGATCGTGAGAGACCGAATGAACGACGTATTTATAAAACTCATGAGTGTTGTTTTTGTTGTTTAAGAAAATCGTTTCTATATACATACCAAGATTGTGTATATAAAAAGCAACGTTTAGTCGGGAACGTGCGTAGCTGGCTCTGTGTGCAATTATCAATGGTTGACTTCCACTGCTTAATGCCACTAAATTTATCTCTTGTATCTGTGTGTTGGCTTTTTTTGATGGCGTTGTTCGTGTTTATTTTTTTTTTGTTGTTTTTTGTTTTTATGTGTATTTCTGTCTACTTATGGCGCCATGCACGACGCCGCTGTCTTCGCTACTATTATTTCTTTTATTACGTCAGTGGCGCCCACTGGCGCCTGATGTTTAAGCTGTTATTTTAACTGATTTAGTTGTTTGTTGCTACTTCGTTCGAATATTAGGTACTAAATAACTGAATGGCTAACTGGCCTTTGGATTACCTGCCTGATTCGAAAATAATATTTTGTTTTGTTTTTGCTTTTGTTGTTATTTAGCTATGCTTGCCACACGCAAACCAACTTTATTAAACTGTATATAAAGCAAACTCTGCTCCCCACCAAAATGCCGCTTATGCTGTCGTAAATATTTTACTCTAGATGTTGGAAATAATAAAATTTCTTTTTAAAATAAATATTGAAAGTTATTTTTAATTATAGAACAAATAGACAGGCAGACGGTGAGACAAGCAAATCAACAAAGGAAATACCCCGGTGTAAATGAAGAATGAAAGAAACATCATTCACTTGTACTTCAGTTTAAGGATGTTTAAAGATTTGAAGATATATACGTCCTATACAAATTATAAATACCTTCCACATACTGCTAACTGCTCTGTTAAAATGAAATGTGCAATTTATACTATATCAGGGTTTAGCCCGATATCAAAGAGAGAAAATAATATGCAAAACTGTGGATAGCGGCGGCATTTATAGAAGACCTAAATTGGATAATCGAAAAAGTGGGAGTGGTAAATATGGATTTTCGAACATTTGGTGCCCCTGTAGGCTAGTAGGTAGTGTACCAGCTTGTAAATATGAGGGCCTTGGGTTCGATTAAACGAAGAAAATTAACCGTCGGTGGGGCTGCTCAGCGATGAAGGCATAGTCACTGGTGGCTGTGCTGTCTTATACACGGCAGTTAATTTCCGACTATCCTTCTACTTTCACCACCTGTTTCATCTATTCTCTATCCCTTTTCTAAAGAATCTAGCACGGTACTTGACTAAATAGGCATTGTTGCCTGAAGTGCTACTTTTCTTTCTAAAAAAAAGAAAAATTTTACTTTTGGTAAAGTATAATATGAAAAAATAGGATATTTTGAAGTGGATAACAATATTTAGAGAAGACACAAATCGGGTAACCGGAATAGTTAAAATAGTGCAGGACTAGTAAATTGCAACGGTATATAATTATTCTTGCTTAGTTTAATGCATCTATTGAGATAGAAAAGTGGTGGTAGTGATCTTTAATAACTTTGCTTTACCACATCTAAAGTTAGACGCAACATTTGACTCTGTAAATAAATATTTGTTTTAAAATCTTGCATTCTGCGGACAGCTAGCTAGCTGGAGCTGTAAAAGATAGTGTGGTAGACGAAAGTTGCCTTTGCTTTTGAACTTGACTGTCGTACACCTTACACTTTTGCTTACAAAAAATTATTCACAGATTTTTGCTGGTTATTTCCTATATTTCGTATAAGTTTTACTGCCTCCAGATGATGTTTGACATCCGTCATTTACATTTGAAAAACAAACACCCCAAACAAAGTATTTGGCAGTTTGCTTGTTAGATCCAGCATGCCAACTCCTAACTGTTTTTCCCAACTTTCTCTAAATTTATTTTTACATTAATGTCGAACTTACTTTTTCTGTTTTTGAAACAGACTACTTCCACACCTGTAGCTGAGTTATCTGGGATTATTTCCACATTATTCATCTATAAAAATTTTTTTGTAATATACAGGGTACATAAAGGGTGTGCAAATTTGAGGCTAGGAAGTAAATTGGCTTGAAACACACACCCTTTGAGCAACTTTAGCTTTATTGGCACCAATGTAAAGTAAAAATATGAGAATTAATAATGGAATATGATGTCGGGCAAATGTCCAGCTCTAGCACGTTGCCAGACTTCCGCACTAGTTGTGCGTGGATTGTTTACGTAAGCCCCGTCTTTCAAATGTCTCCATAGGAAATAGTCCAGCGGCAGTAAATCAGTAGAATGAGGCGCCAATCGACTTCACCAAATCCAGAAATTACGCGCCCAGGAAGTATCGTATACAATAATTGAATTATTTGTCGGGCTGTATGGCTTATGGCAAGGTGTGGCTGCAATTATAGGTCACTAATGTCAACATTAGGCAATTGTGGCCATAGAAAATTGGTTATCTTGGTTTGGTAGCGCAGAGAATTCACATTGACGGCGGCGTTTAATCGAATTTAACGATTAAATTACGCATAGTGATATTAGAAGGAGCCTGGTTACGAGAAACAGCTGCTCGTAGTTTACGAAGTAGTACAGTGATAAATTAATAGTCTTGACAAAATCTGTTCTTATTTTATTTGAAAAGAAAAACAGTGCAAAAACAGCACACTTGCATACGGATTTGCGTGTTATGCTCCATCAATCAGTACAATTGAAAAATCGAGTACATGTACATACTTCTACAAAAAGTACGAAGGGCCCACCCCTAATTGGAGTCATTTATCGAAAATAGAAACAATTTTTTTCTTTTTTTGGCAACAGAACTTGTTAACAACCGCGACAACAGTAAATAAAACTCAAAATATGCTAGAATCGTTGTTTGTAGTGAGAGCTGCTTTCAAAAAACATTAAATTGTGTAGTTAAGAATTTTTATGCAACTGTATGCATTTTAAATTAATTTCCCTGCAACATTACAGGTTTTTTTCCTGTTTTTTTTATGTTGCAGCAGCCATAAATATTAATGTAATTATTTTATACTGCATATAAGGGATTTCAACCATGAAATAACAAAAAACATTGATGCAAACATTAATCTGTTTACTTAACCGCAGGCGCCACATAATATTCCTGTGTATCTCTCTCTACATGTCGTTAACATAAATTCTACAGCGAATTTTCTATTACTTTGAATTGACAGAGCGGATATCATAGAAACACCTTGTGTATTTGTGTGTGTGTATGTGTGTTTGTAACGTTGGCTTAACTAAATACAGCCAACCAACCTATTTTAAATATTCACATTTCAATGCGTATTCAATTTTATGTTTTCTTTTCTTTTATTTCAGATCATAAAATTCCAAAGATATTGTTGCTATTCATGTTTTTTATAATATTGCGTGTGTGCGTGTGTACGGAAACAAGAAAGATACGAATACAGAGAGGTTCAAATTAGTAATTAACCATTAAACATTAACTGGGGTCAGTTAAAAAGTGACCTTAAAATAAAAGTCCCTTAAAGCGAATAATGCAAATAGGATAAGATCGATGTTACCAATACACTTAATGTCTCTCCATGAAATTTCAAAGCGAGAAGAAAGAACTATGGCGTTATGCGTCAAAAAACTTAACAGCACCTGTCCGTGGAACGAACAGACAGCAACCACTGCCGCATCGCCTTCCACATCAACGCCTCCCTCAAACGAGAGAATTTGCCATGATGACACAGTACCCTCCACAGCCATCATTGCTGGACTATTGCGAAGGCTATGGCGAGAGCTCAACATCGTCGACCCAAACGAGGACAATATGCTGGCAGGAAAACCTCAATACCCCACCACCGCCCTACAGTTCTATGCCCGAGTTAGATTATTCCTCGAATGCTCCAATACCAGTGAACTGTCTGACTTTTCATCACCATCCGACATATTTAGCAGACGGAAAGACGGACTCCACTATCTTGGCGAAAGACTGCGATACGGGACACAGTCGAAAACAAGCACCCAGCAAAGATGGTTGCATCTACGTAAATACTGGCGACACAATGCTCGTAGACGATTGCAAAAAATTGAGCGAGACCTCTGCATCCAGCAGTCACGAGTTAACGGCCGAAGTACAGAAAAAAGCTCGGCGAACATCTCCTCAGCCAACCCTAACAAATTCTCCAAGAGCTGCAACATCGACAACTACAACGACAATATCTACCACAACATCGTTTACGGCAACGGCAGCCAAGATTCTAAGGAATTGTTGTGGCGGCACTTTTGGTTTCTCAAATTCCGTTTTAGCTCCTTCCAACCCCAATATCAACAACCACAACAACAACAACGCCATTACCAATACCTGCAGCAAACTAAACTACCAACACTCCAAGAGTGGTGTAGATCATTTGGACAGCAGCAGCAGCAACAACTATCTGCCCGAACAGCATTTTACCACTCTAATAAAGCAACTCAAGGCCAGTCAAATAACGTCACTACTGAAAGCAGTAAAATCACGACACGATCAAATTATTCCCGTAATGCCAGCAACATCCAAAACTTCTTCCACCTCGTCACAGCGCTATTATGTGGCCAACTGCCAAACAAACTGTATACTAATACCCCGTTCCGAAATTTTCGGCGAAGAACCATATGTGATAGCATGTCGCCTATTTTTTTGGCGAGATTTAAAAAACGGCGCCCAATTAAAACGTTTACCCGTATGTCCGAACGAACGCGACCCAGTGTATGTATGCTGCAATCCATTACACTGGTGTCGCATCCTCGAAACAGGTACATTTCATATTCTTTCGCTTATTTTCTATGTAATTCAATTTTTACAAAATAACACACAAGATAAAATAAAAACAACAAGACAAAAAAAAATAAATAAATAAATAAATAAAACTAAGAAATCTATTTCGGGCAACGAGTAAAATGTTTACATTCGAAATTCATATCATTTTAATCGTATAAACATTTTTGCACTCAAATGCATAGAACACAATGTGCCAAAGGGTAACTATTTTAAATACTTCCAATGGGTCTAAAAGCGTATTTTGTCAACAAAAACATCAAACATCGTACAATAATACGAATATAAAGAAAAAAAAATACTAAAACTCAACCACGCGAGCTCTGTGACAACGAGTAGCATTTTTCCTGGCGCCACTTGCTAAATTTACGCAAATCGTTTGTAAAGAATTTAGCCGCCATCATTTGCCAAGACACCAACACAAACTTATTTATTTTCATTATTCATTCTATGTTTGGCATTCTTTTATGTGTTTGTGTGTAAATCGAGTACATATGTACATACAAATCAGAGCTGGCAACTTTAATATAATTAGCAAAGCTACATTCTCAATTTTGCATTTTAAATATTCAAAGCACAATTCACTATTTTAATATAAATTATATCGCATTTTATACAAATTATTGTCTTTCTTAAGACTCCTTGCCCAAAGGGCGGGAACTTGATATTATTGGTTTGCTATTATAAAATAATTAAAAATAATATAATCAAAATAGTAACGTTTCATTGTTTTCGCATATGACCTTATCTCTTGAAACGCTGTAATCAGACAACTGTGTGATTCGATTTACTTCCGCGCCTGGCCATGAAACCTTAATCAGATGATGGATCAAACCACTGCATAATTTGGAACGTCATGCTCGTCCTAGGAAGCTATAATTCTATGCAACAGAACTTTCTAGTTGCAACTTCGATGATTCCAGAGCAGGGATGCAAATCAGCACTCCTTGCTTAAGAGTTGGAGACTTTCCAACTCCTGTCCAGAACACATGTCTAGCATGCTTACTGGATCTGGAAACATTTTACCAAGTAGGTGTTATTAAAGGTGAAATGAACCCGGCCACCATAGACTGATATGAGGCCGCGAAACCACAACCACCACGATACTCCAATATAGGGGCCAACCTCAATAATCAGTCAGAGAACAGTTTAATGTCTAAAGAGACAAATACCGAACTCTGCGGCTTACTGATTCCCGTGGAGTTTCCAGTTGTACCCCTGCTGACTTCAGGGGACTGGGCTCCCTTTTTCCCCCAGTTGCACTGTGTCTAGATAGTCGAAGTTCTATAAAGACCATATATATGTGCCCCCGGAGGGTGCTGTAATCAGACAGAGTGTGATTTGTTTTACATCCGCGCCTGGCTATGTAGCCTTAATCAGATGGTGGACAAACCACTATATATAATTTGGAATGTCATACATGCGTCCTAGATAGCCGAAGGCATAATTCTAAGCAACAGAACCACCTAGTTGCAACACTAATGATTCCAGGACAGGGCTGCAAACCATCACACCTTGCTAAAGAGTTGGAGACTTTCTAACTCCTGTCCAGAACACATGTCAAGCATGCTCACTGGACTGGATCATTCACTTTGCGTGTCATTATCAGTGAAATGATCCTGGCCACCATAATTTTCATAAATCCCTTATGGGGCCGCAAAACCACAACCACCACGATACTCCCATATAGGGGCCATCCTCAATGATCAGTCAGAGAACTATTAAATGTCTAAAGAGACAAATAATGAACTCTGCGGGTTCACTGATCCCCGTGGAAATAAAGTGGAGCTTCCAGTTGTCTCCCTGTCTGACTTCAGGGGACTGGGCTCCCTTTTTCGCCAGTTGCACTGTGTCTAGATAGTGGAATATTCTATAAAGACCATATTTATATGCCCCTGGGGGGAACTGTAATCAGACAGTATGTAATTGGTGGACAAATTTAAGGCTTGGAAGTAAATTGGCTTAGAACTCGCACTTTTTTTTTTGACAAATTCAGTTTCGCCACTCGTCCCTCTCTTTGGACGTAATGGTTTTTCGAGAACTCTTTATAGATTTTGTACGTCCGACGTGCAACACTTTTTTTGCTCAGTGCGGGTAGTGCACGGTGTATAATTTGTAACTGTAAAGTAATTTAAGTAAAAGTACAGTTCTTTTCTTGCTTTTTAGAAAATGTTAAGAAATCTCATTGAATTTATATGCAAGAGCCAATTTACATGATTATTTATAACACCCATTTAAGATGAAGTTTTAATTGATTAAAAAATACAAATATACATATGAATGTATGTACTCGTACATATTTGTTTGTGAATGAACAGTCTAGAGAAGCGGAATCGGCTGAAGAAAATAATGCTATTCGGATTTTTTGTTTCTTTATTATTTTTCACTTATGTTTTATTATTGACATCCTTGTTTTGAAGTTACAACTTCTTGGGTGTTGTATTAATAAAATGTTGCATCCTTTTAGTTAATCTTCCAATGTATTCCAATAATATTATTGTTAACAAATTCCCTTAAAGTTATACAAAAACACAGGTACATTATAATGGAATTTATGAGACATTCCACTATACAGTGAACTGAACGATGCTTTGACGTCCACCAGAATTATTGAGACATGCGCCACGTTTTCTAAGGAACTCAACTTTTTATTTCTTGGAGTTGAACAGAATTAACAGTATAGTATGCAGAAACTTGCTATTACTGGGTTATATCATAAAAGTGTTTTAAAAAAGCGATTTTTATGAGCACAAGTTTACGTTTTATTCATTTTTTCACTCTACTGAAAAATGTTTACAAATCATGTATCTGTACATGTATATATGTACATGTAAATTGTTTAAGCACACACACTTTTTTTGACAACTGCAATTTTATTGATACCAATGTAAAGTAGAAGTATGGATATTAATAATGAAAAATGATATCGATCAAAAGTTTACCTGGAGCAGCACGTCGGCAAACGTCCGCTCTTTTCACAAAATTTTGAAGCACATTTTGTAATAAAGCTTTGCTTATCTCCTAAATGCAGTGTCGAGCCTCAGTTACTTGTGGTTTATTCACGCAAACTAGGTTTTTCAAATGGCCCCAAAAAAATATCCAACGGGGCAGCCAATTGACATCGTCAAATCGAAATATTACCCGAACGGTAAACTGTTGCGCAAACTGCCTCTAGTGATACCTAATTACTCTTAACGTCAATGATTTGACGTTCCAGATTCATTTTCAACACCTTGCTCTACAGCGGCTATATTTGCATTACTACGGCCATCACGAGCATATGGTGAGCCTCGAATTTAGTGATAAAATTACGTACAGCATTCACAGAGGAAGTCTGATTACGAGAAAAAGCTGCTCGCATTTTACGAAGTAATACAGTGATATTTTAGTAAATTTTCACAGTTAAAATTCTTTAGTCGAGTGTAACGTGCCAAGTTAAAAATTTCCCAATAAAGCTGTTATGTTCCTATCAAAATGGCCGCTATGAGCCTACGGTCTCAAAAGGAGTCTCATTACCAGGAAAAGTGATACAATGAAACCACTTTGATAATAAATTTTCTTAATTAACATTCTTTGCTCCAAACTTAAAATTTTCCTTTTTATTTGGATATGGTTTTACGTCGACCCTCGTTAAATTTGGTTTGTGAACAAACCGGTTTCGGCTATTTGCCATCTGCAGTGTTCTCTTTATAAAAAGTATTTATAAAGAGAATAAAGAGAACACTGAAGATGGCAAATAGCCGAAACGGTTTTGTTCACAAACCAAGTTTGACGAGGGTCGACGTAAAACCATACCAAATAAAAATAAATTAAACCCCGCCGGAAAATATACGCACATATTAAAATTTTCCATTTTTTTTAAATAAATAAACGTCAAAGGATGACAGCTCAATTCTTGATGTCAGTTGACAGATAATTTGCTTTCTAACTTCTATTTTGCTCACTAATTATGTGGACGGCACAAATTCAATTCAAATTCCAACAAATTTCCATTAAAAAATTCTAATAGATTCTAGACATAATACAATAATTTTACAAATAAAGGATTTTTCAACAGGAAGTTTGTTTTCCACAACAAAAACTAATGCGATCGGGAAATTTGATTTGCAATAAATAAATGTGGCACCTTCCTGCTAAAACCGCGTCGTCAATAATAGGTCAAAATTGAGTTGTAAGTATTTCGCAATAGCGTGATCCATTTACAGCCTCGCCTTTGAAAATAACAGCCCAATCGCGTCTCCAGACCACATTGCGCACCATCTAGTGCCACGTTGAGCATGCAAAGGCTTTTCAACAATCGCTCTAGGGTTTTCAGGTGCCCAAATCCGGCAATTTTGCTTGTTGACATACCCAGACAAGTGAAAATGGGCTTCGTCTGAAAAAACGACTTTTTCAGAAAAACAAGCCGGTTGTTCCTGAATGAATTAAGCGAATCTACGAGGATGTGAATGGTCGGTCAGCTTTAATTTCTGTACCAGTTGAATTTTGTAAGGCTTCAAAGTCAAATACTCCGCGAACTTCACCATGTGGTAAATTTGGATAACTGCAATTGTTTTAACCGTCAAGGAATTGACATATTTGGATACGCTTCAGCACTGGCTTATGGCTGCGTTGCTTGCAGTTGAGCGACCCTGTCGCACACGCGTTAGTGTTTGCAAATTCTTACTAGCGGTTTCAGAAATACGATTATGTTGTCCGAAAGCATCACGAATTTTACGAAATGTAACTTTAACAGCATCATCATTTTCATAGTGAATTTTAATTATTTCAATGCGATTTTCGTGCGAAGTTGAATTTATTCGTAACAATTGTAAATGCATCTACTACGAATACGGCAAAAAACTAAATGTCAAATCTTTCATGTTGTTGGAGTTTTTGCAATTGGAAAACAAACTTCTTGTTGCAAAACCCCAATAAAACACACTCTCATACTTAAACAGTTTCTTCCGGCTAGCTTAGTATTTTGGACCACTGTGCGTTTGGCAGATTTTTATTTAGTGAAATATTTAGACTACTTTGTTGATATGTGTCCGGTATAAATCAGAAGAAGAGAGAGAAAAATATTAATGATGACACATGGCCGAAACCGGTCTGTTTACAAACCAAATTTGACACGGGATGACGGAAATTCATACCCAATTAGACTACTTTGTATTATACTTTTGTTATTTTTCGTTTATTTTGTATTCGTTTTTGATTTGTTTCTTTAATTTCATGAAATTATGTGTTAAACGCTCCACAGTGTACAACGTTACAAGAATAAATAAAGAAAAAAAACTTTCATACAAATGCATGAATGTTTTGACCGTGAGATCATCGTTAAGATTTTCTATTTTTATGCCTCAGTAAAAGAAGATGTAGGAAACATTATAAGTCATTCAATTCAGTTAAAGTCATTTTTAAAAGGAACTACTTGATACAGGTAAAATATGGGAAACAGTTTTTACTTTTTTTTCAGCTGTCACTGAATTTGAGAAAAATAAAATTCTTGGCAATACTCGTATACGTTTACTCGTATACACATTAAACACATTCGCCACGGCAGGCTACCGAATGCAGATTGTCAAAAATAGCAAAGGCATGTGTTTAAACAGGAGTGATATTTTTGTTGCCTTGCTACAAGACATCAAATTTTTGTCCAATTTGATTATATTGTATTAGTCCAATTAAATTTTCTTGGCGCCAATAAAAGGCTAAATAATGTCAAACATGGAAAATAAATTAAATCTAATAAAAAAAAAGAATTATTCTGAAGAAAGAAAATAATAGTAGAAAATAAAAATAATATTTCATTATTTATTAAATGAATTTAATTTATTTTAAGGCAAGCAAATTTGCAGTTGGGAAACAAATTGTCTGTCAAATAATTAAATATCAAGAATTAAGCATTTATTTAGTAAAAAGTTGGACATTTTAAGCATGCAATGTTACGCTCTTAAGCAAGATTTAAAATCTAATTAAGAAGATTAAAAATTTCGCTATTATGTTGTGCATAATTTAATCGCTAAGTAACTCTGTAACTCAAACTTTGGTTTAATCTAGACGTGAAGGCAAATTTGCGGCTAGAAAGTAAATTAGCGTAAAACAACATACACTTTCTTAAACAACATTAGCTTTATTAATACCAGCAGAAATTTAGGAGCTAATAAGGGAATATAATGTCGGGCAAATCTCTTCCTTTACCATGTCGGCACACGTCTGCTCTTTTTATAAAATTTGGAAGCATATTTCGCAACAAAGCTTCGTTTATCTCAGAGCGTTAGTTTTTTGTGAGTTGTTTATTACGAAAAATTATGCGACCGGTAAATTTCTCATACAATAACTCCGTCTTGCTGAATGCAAAAATAACTGATGTCAAAAACACGAGCCGATAATAACGCCTGGCCACAAACCACACCCTACTGTCACTTTCTTTGGATGTCGTGGCTTTTCGAGAATTGTTTATGTAATTTGTGAGCCCCACATACGACAATTTAGTTTGTTTACATAACCGCCAAATTGAAAATGAGCCTCATCACTAAAGATAATTTTATTGAAGAACGATTTATTTTTGTTCAGTTTTTCATAGAGCTAATTCGCGGACATTTGGTCGGCTTTGATTCTTGAACGAGCTAAACTTTATAAACATAAAAATGAAGTTTTCTATGGAAAATGGCACGCAAAGTGCCTCTAGTGATGTTGATGTTTCAACCTCATTAATTTTTTTGCTATACAGCGGCTTTGTTCGCATCACTAAGGCCGCTATGATCATATTGTTTTGGCCTATTGTCAGTAACAATATCGTGATTGCAAGTTTAGCGATTTAATCATGTGATCTCGGAAGTAGCTTGATTTTCGCCATTTTGATAGTAAATTTTCACAATTAAAATTTTAACCTCAAATATTGCCCACCCATTATAATTTTTTTCCTGTAAATTGGCCTCGATAATTTACGTTGATTTAAAAACTGATATGTTTTAAGGAAGACTTTTATAGATTGTAATAATGGTTTACCTAAAAATGCACAGCATAAACTTTTTTTAATATTTATTACTCTTTCATTATGTATGTACATTTATGTTATATTTTATCAATAAATTGTTCCTCAACCATACTTTAAGTAACACAAAGAATTTTGATGTGTGTTGTTGAAAAGTCAGATCATCTGTTTATTATGTCGCTGCCGAGTTCAATATTATTAATTGGCTGGCTACAAGGCGGCAAATGCAGCCAGCAGTAGTTGTGTATTCGTGTGGCCTGCTATAGTGAATGTAAGTATGTAATGTATCAATGTTTAAGTGCTTTCTATTCTACAAAAGCAAATCTTTAAAGCTCCTACCAACGGCTTCGCGCTTGTCTCTCGTTTAGCCAACTTGTACGTTTGTTTTACAATAAAATTTAACAGCGCGCAACACCAACAAAACAAAAAAAAACACAAAGCAACAATTTCTATAATTATAACATTCAACCGACTAACCTACCAAACAACCTACCGACTAATGACTGCTGTAGTTGGAAACAAGTTAGCGGCAGCAAAAGCAACAAGAAAAAAACTCAGTACAAAAAAAAAAAAAAAGAAACAACAAAAATCACATAAATACAAGTGCAGGCATATAAACGAGTGGATGTCTGTAGGAATGTGTATTTAGAATTGTGGTCTGTTGGTCGTTGGCGCCTGTATGTTTGGCGCCACTTTATATGAATACTGCCATAAATATGACTGACCATATTTGTAAGCGCCAAAGAGCGTTAATATGTATATGTATGTATATATGATGAAGCAAAAGCACTCTGTACCCTATACACTCGCAGGCATACTTACGTACTCACTTCAAAAAGCAGTGTTGCCAAAGTATAACCTATATCTCTAAATATTCGTATATTTTCTTAATACTAAACGTTTTATGTTTAACATTTTTCGGCAACACCGACAACAAATAAGTTCGTTGGCAGATGTCGAAGACACGCTAATAATAAACGGCGGCAACAAAATGTAAAATATTCCGGCGGCGGTTGTAAACTAGCTGATGTATTTGTAATAAACTTAGTTTATTTAACAAAACAGAGCAAAGTTAAGGTTAAATTGATATTAATAAAATAATAGTAAAATTGCATACCAAACATATGTAAGAGGAGGCTGATTCAATTAGTAGTTTTAGTAGTTGTTTTAGATATACTAATAAAAAATAAATAAACTATGGAAGTTTAGGAACAGTCAATAAAAATAAGCTAAAAAGCTGAGTTCCTATCCCCAATCACAAATCTCAGTTTCAGTTGCATTTATAATAACTATTTCTAACTTTGCGTTTGCTGCATTTCCTTAATTGTATTCAATTGAATTTATAAATAATTATACATATTTTCTAATAATGCATTTAACTTTATATACTTATTTTCTTTAGATTATTTCTAAATGGCTTTTGCTAAAAGCTGTTTTAAAGATTTTTTATGGAGTAGCCGATTTATAGTTTCCATTATGAATTCTTCTCATTTTGAACATTTTCTTTTTTAAAACTTTTCTTTACTATTTTTACTATTTCACGGGAAACCTTTGCCGAAAATTTTCCTTTTTTTTGTCAATACCAAACAGAAGAAATATAATTCAGCATTTTCCCTTAAAAAAAAAAACTGAATGACTTTTTGTAAAAAATTAAGCATTGCCAGCACAAAAAGATCTCCTATATATGTTTCATTAAAGTAACTACCGCTACTAGGAAAAGACTAAAAAAGTTTTAATTAAATTTTTGATAATAGCTTTGTTATATGACCGACAAGCATTGATTATTCCCGGATCATATATCTTTAAATTTAAAATATACTAGTAAAGCATACGTTTACAATTACAGCGTTGTTTTTCTTAACTTTTGAAATGTTTAGTTATATATAAAATCTTATGTATTAGGATAAAAATTATATTAAAATTATTATATTATATTCTGTGATGCGTTGCCGTTTGTGGAAGCTGGCACAGCTGATGATTGCAGAAGACTGATGCAGAGTGACTGAAAAAGTGTAGATAGATGGCTTAAAGAAAATAAATTAAAATTAAATGTTTACAAAACAAAATGTATGTTTATAAATGGCATTACTAGTGATAGCATAATTGTAGAAGATGAGGAAATGGAGAGTGTATGTGAAATAAAATATTTAGGTGTGGTAATAGATAATAAATTAAGTTTTGATAAACTTGTGCAATATGTAGTAAAAATGGTTGCAAGAAAAGTGGGATTTTTTAAGAGAATTAGGTAGTTTATTAGTTATGATACAGCGATAAAAGTTTATAATGTAATGATTAAGCAACATTTTGAATATTGTTCGACAATTTTGTTTTTAGCTAGTCAAAGAGCCATAGGGATCTTACAAAAAATACAAAATAGAACGATGAGAATTATTTTGAAATGTAATATTTTGACACCTGTTAGAGAAATGTTAAATTTGTTGATGTGGCTGAGTATAAAACAAAGACTATATTTTAATGTATTAGTATTTATATATAAAATTAAAAATAATGTATTACCCTCGTATTTGTCTAGATATATAAGGATAATAAGAGATGTTCAGCCTTATAATTTAAGGAACAATGAGGACTTGAGATTGATTAGCCTCACTTAGAAGCGCAGCAACACAGAATAGATTAATTTACAAGGGATTTGCTTTATTTAATGAATTACCAAATAATATAAAAAGAGAACTGAATTTTAATCGATTTAAACAATTAACTACAGCATATGTTATAGATAAATTTTAATTCCAAATTATTGTATTCAAATAGTCAAATATTGACTAAATAAACTTGAAAATAAAAATAAAAAAAAATATATTCTGTGATATTTATAATTTTTGTTGCCAAAGACCAAGAAAGCTATATCGCCAGAAAGTTTCCTGAAAAAGTCAAAATTTAACGATTAACTATAACATTTTAAAAGCTCAAAAGGGGTATGATAAAACAAATGACGTTTCAAATAACGGAAACGTTACTTCTTAATATTAACATTTTTAAAGCAAAACCTTATAATGAGTAAAACTGAATGTAACTTAACTTTAACGATCTTTTTCTATTTAACTATTTGAAAGAAATTTCATATGGCAACTACATGTAACATGTCTGTTTTTTAAACATGCCATTTTCCTGCATTTAATAATTAGGAGAGTTATTCTCTTGTTTTCTCTGAGAGTAATGAAAGGTGTATAGGTAACTATATATACATATATAGTGACTCGCCAGTTAAGCAGACAGACAGATGTGTCAGTTATTCAAAATGCTGCCCGTATTCCTTCAAGTCAGACAGCCAAAAAGGCAAACAAACAACAGTGTACTTTTTTTATTGCCCCTTAATGAGTATCAGCAGAGGTGGTCTAGTGCAATAAATCTACAATATTATTATTACAAGCATGCACACATATTTATTGTGATTTTTTGCAAATGTGAAGATATAAACTTTTCTCATCGTGCTGGAATTTATTGTATGCATACATACATATAAACAAACATACATTTTAAAGTATACAAACATTCAGAAATGTATTTTTTGATTCTTTTTCCTTTTTTAAGCACTTTCAGCCAGCCAACTACCAAGAATAGCAGCGCGTCTTAACCGTGAAAACAACGTAACTGTCATATTTAACGAAATTAAGTTTTTGAATCAGATTTATGTTATAGCCTGCAACACGCCGACTTCTAAATATTAAATCAGAAATAATAATAGTTGAAGTAAAACTTTTTTTTTAAATGACATCCATGTGTTGTTGTAACCGCAGAAATTACGCAAGTGACATAAAAAAGGCTGAGTGTCCGAAGAATATGCAAAATAAACAAATGAAATTATTACAAAGATATTTGCATATGCTACAATCTATAGGTTAGTTAATCTAGAAATTGAACAGTGGGTAACTTATCTAATGAACATCACTTTTTTCCAGCGTGTACGATCACGTGACCAGGCCAGGATTTTCTAACTAAAAAAAAAAAGCAAATCGAAATAATTAAATTCATGCTATCAATACTTAGCCTAATATTTTATAAAAGGTAGCAAAGTTTGAGGTTACAAAGTAAATTAGCTTATAGCCCACACTTTTATTGAACAACTTCAAGTTTTTTACAAAATTTTGAAGTAAATTTGGCAACAAAACTTCGCTAAGCTTGTCAATGCAGCGTCGAATTTTATCTTTCAGAACCTTAGTTGTTTGTGGGTTGTTAAGTAAAGTAAGTAAGTAAGTAGCGTTAAATCTCAAGACGAGGCTAAATCGAGAAATTATGTGACCGAGAAATTTCTTATACAATAACTAAATTGTTTCGGTGGCTTGTGATGCCGTCTTGCTGAAACCAAGAGAATTTAGAGAATTTTTATCATTTGGCCGTCAATTTACTTCTTAATTTCGAATGTACCCACAGAACTAGAACCACCCGACAGAAATAAAGCGAAGCAGTTACTAAGAAAGCATACCGCCGTCTTCGCTCTAAATAATAAAAGCCAAGTTAGAACAGCAGTTGTGAAACATAAAATAAATACTAGCGAAACGAGGCCCATAAAACAAGCACCCAGAAATGTTCCCTTGGCAAAACGAGACGAGGTCAAACAACTGATTAACGAAATGAAGCGGAACGGAGTGATTGAGCCATCTTCGAGTTCATGCAGCTTGCCGATAGTACTAGTAAAGAAGAAAGATGGCAGCACTAGATTTTGCGTCGACTATAGAAAACTCAATGATATCACTAAGAAATACAGTTATCCGCTACCAAGAATATACGATACCTTAGACACGTTGTCTGAAACGAAACTGTTTTCTATCTTGGACTTGCGAAGCGAATAGCAGCTGCAGGACTTAAATTAAGTGTTAAGAAATGCGCGCTGTTTTAAAAATTTTAATATATTTTCGTAATTTCAGTGGCTATGTACATTTTTAACGATGGTAAAGAATGTAGCCAGCACAACATTTTTCAGCTCACTTATTTGGGACTCAATTTTAAGAATTGCACGTGAAAGTAAAGCAGCCCCAGCATCATTCGCATTATCATGTTGGCTGCATTAATTTTAATGGCTGTGGAATAAACAACACTATTGTTGAGAGTGAATTACATTTTAAAACCAGAAGAACATTGAATATTTCAATAGCGACAATAACAAGTGCCCAAAATTGGATAACTTTTGTTTACTTTGATGGAGCATATTTTTGTTTTTTTTTTTTTAAGGGAAGTAGCACTTCAGGTAACAATGCCTATTTAGTCCAGTACCGTGCTACATTCTTTAGGAAAGGGATAGAGAAGAGATGAAACAGGTGGTGAAAGTAGAAGGATGGTCGGAAATTAACTGCCTTATAAAGACAGCAACGGCGACCAGTGACTATGCCTTCATCGTTGAGCAGCTCCACCGACAGTCAATTTTTATTTTTGTAGTGAAAAAAACCAATGTCGAACCCACAACCCCCATACTGGCAAGCTAGTACACTACATACTAGCCTACAGGTGTCCACCTAAGTAAGTAAGTAGTGCACAAGTTGTTATAATACTTAGAAAAATTCTACAGTTTTCCTTTATGAAGCCAGTAATTTGGCTGCAAGACCTAACTGGGCATTAAGAATCCAGGTGCCTACGCATGCATAAATTTCGGTTATGAATTGAAAAGAAAAATGATTAAAAACAAAAGTATACATTCCCGCTTTTACTGCAGCCGTTTCTGTACAATGCACTGTAGTTACCGATTCACTAAACCTCTGGATAAATATTTGTGGGTATCATTACCAGGAAAAAATTATATGAAACGTCTTCAAAGGTCAACAACGTATGTACCAGCAATGTTGAAAGTAGCCGCGAGAATTAATTTTCTGGTTCAAGGAGGATATCGGCGACAAATTGGGCAGAATCGACTTATTGGAATATTTCAGTAATCTCAGTGTGTTTCTAGTTGTATAAGAGAAGTATGCTCTTCCATTGAAAAAGTGAAAAAGTACTTTGTCCCAAATACATTTCTTTTGAAATTTCAAAAGAAAAAAGCATAAGCTAACACATGATTTCTTGATAAATGTAGAACTCCTGGGGTTGTCGGCGCAGTTGATGCGACCATAATATTCAACGTTTTAATTTTTTTTTTTTGACAGTCGTTTTCGTATTACACAGTTGCATTACGACAAATGTATTATACAGTACGAAATGTTCGATTTCGTTGCATTTTTCATTCTATTTGAATTAAGCAGTAACCCCCCTGAATGTTTGTTATTTAGGTAAACAGGTATTCATTATTT
Organism: Trichopoda pennipes; assembly: GCA_030448955.1. Taxonomy (NCBI): domain Eukaryota; kingdom Metazoa; phylum Arthropoda; class Insecta; order Diptera; family Tachinidae; genus Trichopoda; species Trichopoda pennipes. Next base: position 7,358,710 of record JASKUP010000028.1, on the reverse strand, counting down.
TAAACGTGTAACTTAGTTTTTCGACAGCAAAAATATTATAAAACGATCATTATTATCTATAGACTGGAGCTATATTACGAAAAATACAAGAAACAAAATGAAACGATAAATTTATATTCACAGAAAAATATCTGCAATATTAAGTGAAAGAGTAATTCCTTAACTTTGATTCTAAATCTTCCACCTTCAGGTTATTATGTTTTGCCTTAAAATTGTTTTTGTTTTGTTTCGTTCAATACCTTTACTTTACTACAACTTCCCTAATCACGAACAATGAAAAGCTGGTATCTTTTTAAATTTTCTTTTGTTTTTTTTTTTTGTTTGTCCACTTATTTATCCAATTTTGGATGTCGGTTGCGGTAAACAATTCTCAACCATAAGGCAGAACAACAAAAAACCTAAAAGATTGATCAATTCCAAGAATTTTAGCGTTTATTATTGATGATGAATTTTAAAATTAAACTAAAACAACAAGAACGAGTTAACAAGGAACAAATAAATATTAGCCACAGTAACGACGACGATAATGATGATGCTGATGATGACTGGTTTATAAGTTCCGGCGCCATGTAGCTAAGCCTGTGTGGCTTTTCTGATAATTTTGTTTTCTTTCTGCCTGTCTGCCTGCCTGCCTGTTCAAAGAACGACAAGCAGAAACTACAAAAATTTAAATAATTAATTTAATCAAGAAATTTGTTGCATTAAGTTTCTGACGTTCTTAATTCAAATTATACTTCATAGACTAAAGGTGCAGTCATATTAGACAAACATTTGACTGAGCACGTCAAATATTTGTTTGCTGTAGTCTAATCGAAAAATATTATTAGAAGGCAATCAGCAAAACAGCTGATTCTTGGCAAACAAAATTATTTGCCAAGAACAACAAAAATGTTTTTAATATGAATATTGTGTAACCACTCAATATTAAACACTTAATTCGTTTTTTGTTAAATAATTATTTAAACTTACAAAGTTTTTGTAAAAGTAAACAGCGGCAATTAGCAACTGTGGAAACAGTGTTGTTACTTAAATAAATAAATATGCTGAATATAAGTAAAAAGACTAAACCTTAAAGTCATAAATGTAAATTTAAGTATGGAACGCTACAATATTAAGCAAAAAAAATGGAAATGTGAAAATTTACTACAAAAATCGAAAAAATTTCAATATATCACTTTGTTAAAAATCAAGCAGCTTTCCTCGTAATCTGGTTCCTTCTAGGATCACTGTACGTAATTTAATCACTAAATTGGAGACTTACGACTGCTGACTAAACCATAACTCTCGTAGTGGCCGTAAGGATGCAAATATAGCCGATGTACAACAAAGTATTAAGAAGGAGCCTGCAACATCTGCTCATCGATGTAAGCAGCGATTGGGCATCACTTTTGCATACATATCTTCATCTTCACGCTTTTATGACGTTCAACTCGTTCAAGAATTAAAAACGACCCACCATTGCTGCGCCGAAAATTTGTGAACTCGCTGTTCGTAAAACTATTACATCAAGCGACATCATCGCCCCGTTTTTTTTTTTTTTTTCAAAAAAATAAGCAAGGAAACACCGTCACCATGAATTCTCTGCGCTCTCAATTAATTCATAATAAAATTATGTTGTGGTCACAATTGGCTAATGTTTTAATCCCGTAATTTCTCGGGCCGCCTTGTGCTTATTATTTAACGCCGCTGGATTATTTTCTCTAGCGCTATTTGAAAGACCCGGTTTACGTAAACATTGGTTTCCTTGTCATCAGGGTTCTTCTGCGACCACTAAGCGGTATTTAATCGCTGAAGCTCGACGCTCACTATATGGTTGCTTGAAAAAATAGCTTTAGTTGTGAAAAGTTACGATCCAAATGTTGAAAATATCAGGCTTCTTCTGAGACTGCTATGCATAGTTTAATCGTTAGATATGATGCTTACGGTATTCTTGCTGACAGTAGAGAAAAACAATACCTTGGCAGTGGCTTAGTCGCTATACAGTAAAGTGTTGAGAGGGTGAGTCTGGAATATAAACTCGTTGAAGTTCGCAACAATTGGGCATCACGTTGCGTTACATTTTGCATAAAGATCTTCTTTTTCACGCTAAGAAACTTTAAGAATTAATTAATTGTCTGCGTCGACCGGTTCTTGTGAATTAGCTTTTTGAAAAACTGAACGAAAACAATGCATTTTTCAACGAAATTATTTTTAGTGATGAAGCTCATTTTCAGTTAGGCGGCTATGTAAACGAAAAACCATTACATCTAAAGAAAGTATTCATATGGTGTGGTTTGTGGTCAGGCGGCATCATCGGGCCGTATTTTTACGAAAATAAGGGAAGGAAAACCCGTCACCGTAAATACCAATTTTTTGTAGCCACAGTTAGTTAATGTTCAAATCAAATGGCCTTCGGTGTTAACGAGACGGCGCGCCACAAGTCTATGACGCCAAGCAAAAAAATCAGTTATTACATGAAAAATTTCCCGGCTGCGTAATTTTTCGGTTCGGCTATTTCAATTTGCCATTTCCTTCTTTTTTTGTATTTTTTTGTTTTTTTTTTTTTTTTTTTTTTTTAAGAGAAGTAGCACTTCAAGCAATAATGCCTGTTTAGTCAAGTACCGTGCTACATTCTTCAGGAAAGGGATAGAGAAGAGATGCAACAGGTGGTGAAAGTAGAAGGAAATTAACTGCCGTATTAGACAGCACAGCGATTAGTGACTATGCCTTCATCGCTGAGCAGCCCCACCGACAGTCAATTTTTATTTTTGTAGTGAAAAAAACCAAGGTCTTCGTTGGGAATCGAACCCACAAACCCCATATTGACAAGCTAGTACACTACCTACTAGCCTACAAGGCCGCTGAATTATATTCTCTGGCAGGATTTGAAATATCGCCCTAGCGTGAACAAACAACCTCAACTGACATCCCGAAAGATGCAATTCGACCCAGCATGAAGGGATAAGCGAAGCTTTCTTGTATAAGAAGCTTCAAAATTTTGTAAAAATAGCGGACGTCTGCAAACGTGCTAGAAGTGGACATTTGCTCGACATCACATTTCATTAATAATTTCCATATTACTGCTTTACCGTGGTGTCAATACAACTGAAATGTGCAACAAACAAAGTGTGTGTCTTAAGCCAATTTACTTCTTAACCTCAAATTTACCCACCAAATTTTATTTTTTTTCTATCCTTTGAAATATCTTAATATCTTCTTGTTAAAAACATTGTAAAAATTTACTATCTCACGCTTTATGTGCTATTGTAATATGTTTTATATATAATTTTTTTTTTTCAAAACCAACCTTTTAATAAAATGTTTATAACAAAACAAACTCCATACATTTCTACCGTTTCCAATAGTTTATAATTTTGTTTTATGTATTTGTTGTCAACTTGAGGTGTCGGCTTATTACGGCTCAAAAACCAAGTCTTTTCGTTTCAGCAAATATCAAGCATTATAAACAATATAAAATTAATTACGAACATGCGTGACCAGGCATAATTCAAGGTAAATACGTGAGGTGCCCATCTCCAATGCAGGTATTTATTTATTAGAGAAGGGCAATAAAGCATACTTTGTTTTCGATATTTAATAAGAGATATTTAAACTTTCTACTGCAATAGAAAACAAAAACGAAAAAAAAAGCTTGGAATCAGTCAAACATTAAGACAGTGAGCCCATATAAGAATATAGTTGTAAAGAGAAATAATAAGAATATTTAATGTAAATGTTTAATAATTTCTGGTAAATTTTATAATTCTTTTAATAGCCCAATAATAGTGGCATTAAAGGAAAGGGTATGTGGAAAGCGACATTTAGTGTGAAAATGTTATAGATTCTTCAGAATTTTAATCTCGAGGATATTACCGATCATTACGCATTTCTTCAACTCTATCCTAACGAAGTCCAATGTTCCTAGGGAGTGGAAATCCTCTAGGATTATTCCTAAGACTAATGGTGAATTCCGACCGATAGCTATTCTACCGTTTTTATCTAAAGTTTTTGAGAATATCATAAGCAGTCAAATGCATGACTATCTCACACGGGATAAATTTTTATCCGAGGCTCAATGTGGTTTTGTTAGGGGCAGAAGTTGCATAACGGCTTTAGTGGATGTGGTCGAGAGCCTCAGAACTGAACTCGACATCAACAAAGTGGGTTTTTTGATTTTACTGGATCACAGTAAAGCCTTCGATGCGGTAGATCACTCTATCATGTTAATAAAACTGCATAAGATATTATATTTCTCAAGCTCGGTCTGCAGTCTGATATCCTCCTATTTGGCTAACAGATGTCAAATAGTGAGTGTTGATGATAGGAGATCTAATCCGCTTGTAGTTAGTAGAGGAATACCACAGACCTCTATATTGGATCCGCTTCCTTTCTGTATCTACATAAATGACCTACCTGACATTTCTAAATGCAGCAGGATGCACATGTATGCTGATGACGTGCAGGTTTATAACAGTAGCTGGATTAATAACGTTCCTATGTGTGTGAACGGGATAAATGACGATTCGCATATGATCAATCGCTGGGCCATGTCTAATGGATTGTATATCAATGCTTAGAAATCGAAATGTATTATCCTCGCGAAAGCTAGGAGAACTCTGGTTAACTTTTATATTGTTTATTATGCTTGATATTTGCTGAAACGAAAAGACTTGGTTTTTGAACCGTAATAAGCCGACACCTCAAGTTGACAACAAATACATAAAACAAAATTATAAACTATGGGAAATGGTGGAAATGTATGAAGTTTATTTTTTATAAACATTTTATTAAAAGGTTGGTTTTGAAAAAAAAAATTATATATAAAACATATTACAATAGCACATAAAGCGTGAGATAGTAAATTTTTACAATGTTTTTAACAAGAAGATATTAAGATATTTCAAAGGATGGAAAAAATTAAATTAAAATTTGAGGTTAAGAAATAAATTGGCTTAAGACACACACTTTGTTTGTTTGTTTGTTTGTTGCACATTTCAGTTGTATTGACTGACACCAAGGTAAAGCAGTAAATATGGAAATTAATAATGAAATGTGATGTCGGGCAAATGTCCACCTCCAGCACGTTTGCAGACGTCCGCTATTTTTACTAAATTTTGGAGCTTCTTATACAAGAAAGCTTCGCTTATCTCTTCATGCCAGGTCAAATTGCATCTTTCGGGGTGTCAGTTGAGGTTGTTTGTTCACGCAAAGGCGATCTTTCAAATCCTGCCAGAGAAAATAATTCAGCGGCCTTGTAGGATAGTAGGGAATGTGATCGAATTGGTAGAATCGGTATCTAATTTGGGCGTATTTTTTAATAATAGAATTACCTGGACTAATTACATTAATTTTGCCGTTGGCAGATTTTACAGTAAACTTCGCACCCTATGGTCGTTAAAGGACACTACGCCGTTTGATATTTGCATGCTTTTGGCAAAGACTTATCTGATCCCTTCACTTCTTAACGGTTGTGAAATCTATGCCAATTGTAACAGCACTGATCAGCGCAGACTGAAAGTCGCATATAACAATATTGCCCGTTATATATTTCAGAATGACTGCCGCGATCATATCTCATAATACCCTAATTTAATTTTTGGAATGACATTCGATGATCTTTTAAAATATAGATGTCTAATTTTCTTGCACAGGATCATCATCTCGGAAAGACCATCATATCTATTTGAAAGGATAGTTTTTGCAAGATCTCATCGTGGTAGGAATATTATCCAGCAGAAATACAAGAGTCTGCTATCTCAACGCCAGTTTTTCATAAATGCAACCAGTCTTTGGAACTCTTTGCCAAATTCTGCTTTATAAGTTATTTAGTTCTACCCAACCTTGACTTAATTTTATGTTAACACTTTACATTACATTTCCTTCGATAAGTCATATCTTTATTTGTTATAACTTAATTATTCTTAATGCTTTGTTTCTAGATTAAAGTTTTATAATAACTCAATTAGTATATAATAAGGATCAACAGCACCGGCACTTATAAGATGTTATCATCTTGTTGTGCTAGTTGTTTTAAGAATAAAGAATAATAATAATAATAGTAATCTTGCTTGGACAATCTCTTTAAACATATGTAGAACAAAGTATTTAAAAACAGATATGTCGGGAGTTTTTGGAGACATAGAACTTTAAGTTGGCAACACTTTATTTAACTGTTGGCCACCAATTGAATAATCATAATGTACAGCAGCTGTGACACTACTGATTTATTGAAAGAAACGTTTGGTAACCGCATAGTTACACGTTTTGGACCCATAAATTGGCTTCCCGAATCACGCAGTTTAACGCCGCTAAACTATTTTCGGTGGGGAAATGTGAAATCGCCAACATATTCCGATAAACCACAAATGATTGACCACTTTCACCGCTTTATTGCCGATGTAGAAAATGGTCACGGAGAATTAGCACTTCAATTTAGACTACATCTGAGCCAGCCATGGCGGTCATATGCCAGGAGTCATATTAGAATTATAATGCCACCATATATTATCTTTCCAATAAAGTAAACTTCATTTTAATTTAAAAGAAAAAACAATTTTTATTTTATTCCATTTCAAAGTTCTAGAGGTACACTCTAGAAAAATCACCCTACATAAACAAATTATCATATTTTGTGCCAAATTTAACTACTTCAATTCAGATTCACTTTGATGCGAACACCCGCGCCCTAAAGCGCATACAGATCTAGGTGCATACACGCCTTAGAAGCTTGAGAGTTGGAGACTATTCAACTCCTTGTCCTGCTGCATGCATTACATCGGACATTGGATGTTGCCCTTACTATTTGGCAATATCTCTTTAGAGGCTTTAAAAGCTATAGCCACAACGGTACTCCCTAGAGGCCTCCTTAATAACCAGAAACAGGACCGTAGCTCTGCGGGCAACTGTTTCCCGTGGTAATGTTGTGTTTAAGTGTACTGGTCGGAACTCGAGTGGCATTTTATTTCTCTTCCAGTTTCGGGGTAAGCCCAGCCCAAGCGACTGGTGCCGCCTCTTACTTGCGAAAGCTGATATCAAGATCAGGAAGAGATCCATTTCGACTGCGTGCCCCCGGGGGGACAGCTGTTTGTTGTATGAAGGCAAAGGGCACAGTGAATTTATTATGGAAATGTGATTTTTCTTTTTTTTTGTTTTATAAGAGAAGTAGCACTTCAGACAACAATGCCTATTTAGTCAAGTACCGTGCTAAATTCTTTAGGAAAGGGATAGAGAAGAGATGAAACACAGGTGGTGATAGTAAAAGGATAGTCGGAAATTAAACGCCGTATAAGACAGTACAGCGACCAGTGACTATGCCTTCATCACTGGCCAGCCCCACCGACAGTCAATTTTTATTTTTGTAGTAAAAAAAAACCAAGGTCTTCGTTGGGAATCGAACCCACAACCCCCATACTGACAAGCTCATATACTACCTAGTAGCCTACAGGGGCTGCTTATATACTATAAATAATACTTCGTTCCATATAAAAATAGTCAACTCTAAACATAAACACAATTACAAATAAATCGATCTAACAGGTTTGTATTTAAATAAATTCCGATAACTTTAAAAAGAACGTTAACTTTAAATGCAAACTATTAAATTAAAAATATATGAAATTAATTAATTATACATTAATTCATAATAAAAGTAAAGATAAATGTAAATTATAAAAATTATTCGGTCTATTTTATGTTTCTAATGTACTACCTTTTTGTGAACAAGGCATCTAACGTAGTTGTGTTTTGAACTCCGGTCCTAATTTGAATCATTTTTAACAAATTAGTTCATAATTTCAGTTATAATGGTCAAAAACCCTTTTCACAAATGCTATCAAAAGTTATTTTTGCTCTTCTATCAATATTTTCTACTAGCGCAATTAATTCTTTGAGCTCATTGCTAGTAAGACTAGCTGCCGTTTCTTAAGCTATTTCTTTGGCGGCGTCTATATCTACCTCATCTAAATCAGTTTGTTTCGCTAATTCCACTATTTTTCCATATCGAGAGAGTGCTCCCGAATTGAAGTAAAATAAAAAGCGCTAAACGACACAGCATTAAGCGGGATATATTCTTCCATTCAACATTGAAGATCGAAACAAGAAACATCACTTTTCTAATGTTGCATTGATTGTATTACACAGTACAACATTTTTCTGGACGATTCTGAAAATTGCACATGAAAGTAGAACCAAAAATAAGAACTTCTTAATCATTCGTTTTGTCAAGTTGGCTTAATACAGAGCATTATCTTGACGTCTTTGCGCTTGGGATTATCATAATGCATTCATTTTCCATCACCTGTAACAACACAATGTAAAAATTACTTCTTCTTGAGCGTTAAAACATAATTACCGATATGAAAAATTGCCTTTCAGCATCTCTCGGCTTCAATTCATATAGGAACCAATTTCCTTGCTTGAATGAATCCCAATGCTTTTAAACATAGGAAAAAGACTTGTTGCGTGACTTCCAATAATAATGTAACTTCTTCTTGCTTTTGACAACAATGTTCGTTGAGAAATGCTTCCAATTCCTTATCTTGAAACTTTTTCGGCTGGCCAGGCCTCTCCTTGTCTTCTGTGACGAGATCACCATTTTTAAATCGCACAAACCATTGTTCACATTTTTTTTAAATTGCTGCATGTCGACCGTAAGCTTCTACCAACAAATTCATGCAATAATTGAATTGTTTGAGTGGCTGTGAGGCTCGTGATGCTGTCTTGTCGAAGTTAATGATCACTGATGTCAACCTTAGGCAATTGTGGCCACAAAAAATTGATTACTATGGTTCGGTAGTGTAGAGAATTCACGGTGTCGGCGTTTCTTTGCCCTTCTTAAAATAAATGCGTGCGGAGGATGCCACCTGAACATAAAACGGCACCATAAGGTCACTTTCTTTGTTTTTTGAGAAGCAATACCTACATGTAAGCCCCGAATGCGAGAATTTTGTTTGTTCACATCACCGTCTAATTGAAAATGAGGGTGACCACCAAAGATGGTGCCCCTGTAGGCTAGTAGGTAGTGTACTAGCTTATAAATATGGGGGTTGTGGGTTCGATTCCCAACGAAGACCTTGGTTTTTTTTAAAAATTGACTGTCGGTGGGGCTGCTCAGCGATGAAGGCGTAGTAACTGGTCGCTGTGCTGTCTTATATACGGCAGTTAATTTCCGACTATCCTTCTACTATCACCACCTGTTTCATCTATTCTTTATCCCTTTCGGAAAGAATGTGGCACGGTACTTGACTAAATAGGCATTGTTGCCTGAAGTGCTACTTAAAAAAAAAAAAAAAGATGTAGAAAAATGCGTCGTTCAATTAACAAACCTTTGACGCAAGCAGCGGTCGGTTGGCATTAAGTCTAGAACGATTGGAACTTTATAACCGTGAAGCTAAAGATCTTTAGGCAAAATCTTAAGCAAAGTGCCTCTAGTGATGCCCAATTGTTGCAAACGTCGACTAGTTAGTGCTCCAGACTTATACTCAACACTTTGCTATACAGCGGATACATTTGCATCTCTACAACCACTACGAGCTTAGTGATGTTTTAGTCTATTGACAGTTACGAACAGCGGTCTCAGGTAATGCCCGATTACGAGGAAAATTACTCGAAATTTTCACCATTTTGATAAATAAATAAAATTAAACTTTCGCAATTAAAATTATTTGCTCAAGACGTGAGTTAATGTCAAAGGGTGACAGCTTAATTCTTGACAGTTCATCATTTCACAGAGAATTTACATCCTAACCTCAAAATTTTAGGAGTTCACGATTAAGATTTGGCCTGCTATCAATTATTTTGTATTTTATTTTTCACTATTCATTTTATGGCAAAATAAAAAAAATCGATAAAACTTTCCAGAAATTTCTAGAAAATCTTAAAAATAACCTTAAATAAGATCAGGAAAAATTATTGATTTGAACTGGAGAAGTTATATCGAATTTGGATTCTTTATTTTTATATTTTTCATTCCATTTTCGCTATGGGACCATCGTGATCTAATATTTTTATATTTATTTTCATTTCAGAAACCGCTCCACCTACTTATCGCAATCAAAGGATGACACAAATCGAAGGTAATATTTAATTTATTGCTTTTAAATTTTATTATAAATTAAAATTTTTATTCTCAACGTTCCTTTGAATGTAGTTAAGTTTCAGTGTTAAAAAAAAATTAATTTATATCTTGAAATCGCTATCCCATGAAAGCAAAAGAGAATTTATAATTCAACAGCCGGTCTTTGAATTGCTCTTGGAGTAACGTGTAAAGATAATTTGTAGCAATGAACTTTGACAATATGAATATCATCCGTATTATTACCTGATCATCTTGTTTGGTGCTTTTTCGAATAGACCCTCTTTATCAAATATTATTACATTGCTTCTTTTTAGAAGCAACAGTTTGTGCATTAGTTTTGTCTGGCACTGTATATTAAAGGTTTATTAAAAGTTTTAATGGAAGGCCGTTTTCACTGGGATTCACTGTATGTAACAACTTGCTCGAGAAGAAGCTTTGTTAAATTAATAAAAGAAATAGTAATATTTGTACTAGTCAAGCCCAAATAATAATCCTCGGCTTCTCTGCTTTCAATACTGGGTTTCTCAACATCCAAAGGCAGTTGGATTTCTATGATAGACTTTTTCAATTCCTTTTCATTGTCTATAGTTTGTTGTGTTAAAACAAAAGCTTCTTCGTCGTCTTTTTGAACAGCCTTATCCAATTCTTGTTCTTTGTCTGATTCAAATTGGCTTAAGGTATCTTCCAAAATCTACTCTACTGCCTGTTGAGGTAATGCATTGTCTTGAGTGTTCTTGGGTACAATCACTATAATATCGTTTTTATTATTAAGTGGAGCTATGTCAAATGTTGATTTTGAAAAAGCATTTTGGAGCTATATATACATTACTAGTGCGCTTTATCTTTCTGGGTGGCGCTAAAGTTTTCACAGAAGAAGACTTTTTTTTTAAAGAGAAGTAGCAACAATGCAACAATGCCATTTAGTCAAGTACCGTGCTACATTCTTTTAGGAAAGGGATAGAGAAGAGATGAAACATGTGGTGAAAGTAGAAGGAAAGTTTGAAATTAACTGCCGTATAAGACAGCACAGCGACCAGTGACTATGCCTTCATCGCTGAGCAGCTCCACTGACAGTCAATTTTTATTTTTGTAGTGAAAAAAATAAGGTCTTCGTTGGGAATCGAACCCACAACCCCCATACTGACAAGCTAGTAAGCTATAAAGCTGATACTTCAAGATATATGGCATCTTTTCAATTGCATTATCATTTAGATTTAATAACAGGAGGAACTAGAACTACCGTTAAAGTGCTTACATGCTAAGGATCCTGAGAATCATTCTCCTCTAGGTGGCAACTATATATATATATTAGCCTGTGAAATGTCGTCACATTTCTTCGCTTTGCGGGTTATATCCAGTGATAATTTCGAGGTAGATTGCTTAATTCTTAGTAAAGTCTTTGAAAGATTTTTGCCACATGTTAATTTTGCTTCGAACGACTCCCTTAAATGCTTAGCCGAATCCTGTTTTTCAATAGCCACTTCTCCTCTTTGCATTTCTTTTCTTGCATTCAATTTCTATCTTTGGGCATGCTTTGGAATTTTGCTGTGATATATCGGATATGAAACTATTGTACAACAAAACCTTATCCTTTACGATATCACTACCAGACTACCAGAAAAGCACTGGATTGTTTTTGCAGTTTTTTATGTTTCGTTACGGGGCTGCTAATGAGCGAGCTGATACTCGATGAGCTTTGTAGTTGTTTTCTTTTGAGTAGTGGGGCTAAGCTTTAGATTTGGCACATTTGCTTAAAACTTAAGAAACTTTGTTTTGAATTTAGGCGACTTCGACTTAAGCGCAGAGGTATATTTTAGTGATGTTATAGATTCTGAGAATAATAATATTGCATCTGGAGTTTGTGATTTTAATGACGAATTTCTTATCATAGCATTCAATTTATTATTAGGACCTTTGCTTATAGCCATCGTATTGGTTTCAGCTTTAATTTCTGGCTTTTCTGACTGTTGACTTTTCATTATAGGTGATAGAGTGAAGTGCACTTATGACGCAATAAAGCTACTGCCGCTGCAATTTTTCTTTTAGTTAGTTTCTTTGTTGGAGAAGACTTAAGTTATCATCTCTGACACTAACATCTTCATCGAAATATTTCATTATATTCTCAATACTATTGAGGAGAGCGGCAAGATCTTTTTCCATATCATAAGTGACCTCATGTTCCATAGCCTTAAGAAATTGATTATCATCATTGATCATTAGTCGATTCAAATAGCTCCTATCTGGTCATAGCTGCCACAATGGTATTGCAAAGAGTGCAACGTCATCTTTGGAATCGGCGCTCTCTTATTAGGTATATTATATTTTCCTAACAAATTGTGGATATAAGTATGGATGAATATTTTGACAAGTTTTTCTTTCGTATCGAATAAATAGAGGAGACATAGGGGAGATTTTATAAAAACTTTTTCAAGCTAAAGAAGTAAAAAATGCTTAAAATTATAAATACCGTTTTGTTTTATTTTTTTTTTTCAAGGCGTAAATTCACAAAGTGGAATAAATTCAGCATCTTTCGAAGGTACAGATCCAGGCAGCAATCAGAAAAAGACTTCCAATCTACTAGTAGGAGCTACCGAATCAGTAACCACTGACGGTGAAGGTAATTTTATTTATTTATTATACCGCAAAAAAAACGTATTAGCCAAAATATCTTTTTTTTTCTAATTATTAATTAATTTAAAAATTTTTAAAAGCTTTAAAAGTTTGTAAAACTTTTCAATTTCATGTTCTTTTTAGTATCGGGTATGTAAATTTGAGGATACGAAGTAAATTATCTATAAAGAATTGAGCTGTCATTTTTAGACATTTATTTAGTAAATAGTTGGGAAATTTTAGAAATGAACACAGAATTTTAATTATAAAAATTTACTATCAAAATGGTAAAAATTTCCTTGTATCACGTCGACCAGCTTTTTCTCACAATCAGATTCCTTCTAATAACGCTGGCCGTAATTTAATCTATAGTTTGAGGCTCACGGTATTGTTACTCAGCAAAGTGCTGAGAATGAGCATGAAACATCAACATGTCGGCGATCGCAAAAATAAGGCATAATAATTGTTAGATTTGTTGCTTACGGTATTATTGCTGACCCTGGCAGTGGCAATGGTGATGCAAGTATAGCCGCTGTACAGCAAAAGTGTTGAGAGGGTGAGCCTGGAACATAAACTCGCGGACGTTCGCAACAGTTGGGCATCACTAGAGGTACTTTGTACAACATTTTGCATAAATAATTTCACTTCTACGTTTTATAAAGTTCAACTCGTTTAAGAATTAATGCCGACCGACCATTATTTGTGACTGTGACGAATGAAAACAAAGCAATTTTTTAACAAAATCATCTTTAGTGATGAAGCTCATTTTCAATTAGGTGGTTATGTAAACAAACAAAATTATCGCTTATGGGGCTCATAAAATGCCCAAGCAGTCCTCGAAAAACCACTACATCCAGAGAAAGTGTTGGTGTGTGGTCAGGAGGCATCATTGGCCTGTATTTTTTTAAAAAAAATCAGCAAGGACATTCTGTGCGCTATCAAATCCTGACATCCAAGTTTTTGTGGCCACAATTGACTACTGTTGACATCAGTGACCTTTGGTTTTTGTTGTTGCATGAGAGATTTCCCGGTGGCGTAATTTCTCGATGTTAATTTGATTAAACGCCGCTAGTTATTCTCTATGGGACCATTTGAAAGACTGAGCTTACGTGAACAACCCTCACGCAACTCACGCTCAGAAAGATAAACTGCTTTGATCAGATAAGCAAAGCCTTGTTGCAAAAGCTGTTTCAAAATTTTACGAAAAAGAGCGGATATCTGATGATGTGCTAGAGGTGGACATTTGTCCAATATCATATTCTGTTATTAATTTCAATATTGTTACCTAACATTTGTATTAGTAAAACTGAAGTTATCAAAAAAATCTGTGTGCTATAAGCCAATATACTTCCTAACATCAGATTTGCCCATCCAATAATTTTCTTTCTTCGAAGTGCGAATGTTAGAAGGAAAAACATTAAATATATTCAGCTGCTTGTATAATTGATCTTTATGGATTTCGCTCTCTCTCTTTCTCGCTTTCAAAAAAATATAATTTCGCTATGTCTCTGTCAAGAATAATTAGATGTTGTTAAAACGCCGCATACAAATATCCAAAAGCTTTTGCTGATTTGCTAAAAAAAAAATTTAAATAATAAAATTTTATGCTTTTTGTTGTGTTCAATGGATAAGTAGATAGATGATTTGCATTGTTGTTGCTGTTGGAAATAACATTCCTGCTTATTTAAATCAAAATAAAATTGCGCATTTTGAAAGCAGTTGCATCTGTTGTTTTATGTGATTTGACAAACCAACTCATTAACAGCACAGCAAGTTCTTGACTTGACTGTTAATCAGCTAAAATATTTTACGATATTCAAGTCATAGCCGCTGGATACAAACATTTTTTTTTTACCTCAATCTAACTTTTTATATTTAATTTCGTTTGGAATAATAGGCTCACACAACATTTTTGTCACCTTAAAAATTTTTAAATCTGTTAGTATAAGAAAAATTAAAGTTCCCTTTACTTCGATTTTGTAGCCTAGTGCATTAACCAAATTCAGCGCAGCAGGCAGGTTAGCCTGACAATAGGAATTCAAATCTTAATACTAAAAAATATATACTAAAGTCCAATTAGTACTGGACTATAAAGAAAAACTTCTGCGATTACTATAACGTTAAATCATTTTATCCGCTTAGATGGATGCAAAGGTATCCCTCCTTAAACTATTATGGCCGCCAAAGTTAGGAAGGATGTTGCGTGCCGATGGTTGAGGTGTTGTTCAAGTTTGCTGACATACTTTGTGTCGTATCTTAAAAATTCTGCTTTTATTACAGGTACCTTTAAATCTCCATGAAAGGTTTGAGGCCGAGGCAGTGCCTCATAACTGAACCCCTTAACATCATATTGTACAATAACTCTCAAAATCCAACTTTAAAGCTAAATTTCTGCCTATTAGCCAATTTAGTTGTACTGCCTTTAATTTCATCAGCATAAATTTAGCGTCAATATACGACTTGCATGTTAATCGACGGTGCAAGTGAATTCCAAGATATTTCACTTTATTGTACTGTGATATTATTTTGTTGCTAATCGTGATTGTAGAGCAATGTATCTTTGCGTAGAGTGAAATATAAGGGCATTTTTGCTCGCTTACCTTTATTTTCCAAAGCTTCAGCCATTCCCCTAATTTGTACATGTGCTCCTATAAATTTCTTGATGCGATTTTGTAGCTATCATAGACGCTAAGAAGTATTTAGTTGTAAATGTCGGAATATGCTTCCTTTGGGAACTAAAATAGGCTGATCGGGGCTAATAAAGTTACATTCTCTAATTTTGAATTCTTGATCAGATAATTAACTTTCCAACAGTGTAAGAGTTTCTGTTTATTTCATAAATTAAGCCGTCATGCCAGACTTTATTAAACGCTTGCGATACAGATCTAAACAATATTTTTTGTCTTCGAATGACCTCCTTATAACGTTAACAATTCTGTGGGTTCAAATAGATAATTAGGGATACAATTCACCTCTTTTAATGCCAGAGTCAACTTCGCCATCATAGGAATCATAGTAATCGCAGCAACCTTCTACTCCACAGGATATTACTCAAAGCTTAAAATTCCATTGAAAATAAATAGAATTAGTCTTTTGGCTACTGGGGAGGTAGCTCTGCAAGCATTCTATTACTGATTTTGTCTATACCTAAAGCTTTCCAACGATTAATGTGATCAATTGAATTTTATACATCTTAAATACTATACCTGAGAATCATAGGTGGTCTCGCTACAAATAGCGGTAGTTCAGCTGCTTCATCATCAGTGCTATTTAAAGAAAACACGTTCCGTTCCTCAGATGGTTAGCAAATAGCATCCCCTTCCCCAAATCGCTTCTAGCCCAGTTACCATTTGGCTTACGCAGGGGCGACTTACTCTGCACTGGTCTCTTTCTTCTTTCACCACCTGTTTCATCTCTTCTCTATCCCTTTCCTAAAGAATGTAACACGGTACTTGACTAAATAGTCATTGCCTGAAGTGCTACTTCTCTTTAAAAAAAAAAGACCTTACTTCTTTGAAAATGGAAACGTCGTAATGGTAACTGTGAATAAGGAGTGCTATCGTGATATGCTTGAAATCTCTTCAACACCACAGCTGCATGCTTTGGGCTTGATTAACATGTGGTATCAACAAGACGATGCCACATCGCATACAGCCAGGATTGCAATGGAATTACTGCAAAACTTGATTTGTCCGGATTTTTTTTTTGTGGAAATATTTGAAACAAGGCAGAAACACTTGAGCAACTCAAAGAAAATATTCGTGATGAAAAACGAAATGAAATACTGCGTGAAATGTGTGAGAATATAATGAAAAATGTGTTCCAAAGGACTTGTAATTGTGAGGCTAACATTTAACTGAGGCAGACATTTATCTGACAATGCATTCCATACATAATTGCCGAAATTAAATAAAGCATTTATCAATATAAGATCCATTCTTTTTCATTTAACGAAAAATTATAAAAAATTAAAGTAGAATACATTCCCGACAGACACCCTGTATTAACAATAAATCAAGAAAAAAAATAACCTCCTTTAATTGGTTTACAAATGGCGGAGCTATTTAAAAATTATCTTTTCAAGCGGACATATTGTTCGCCTAATTAACGAGACCTGGGATTTTGATTTTTGCGAAGTTTTTATAAAGCAATTGATTGTTTTCAAAAAAACGTTCGAAAAAAATTTTAAAGTAACACCACTGAAACTCAAAATGCAGTTGTTCTTATCTTTCAACAAGTTTTTAACTCAATTGTGGATTTGCTTTATTGAGCTTTGTAACTGCTTAACTTTTATTGTTATTTTATTTTTATATTATTGCTAAATTTCAGATGAAAGATATGGATTTTCTAATATTTATAATGAAACAGTAAATAAGCATATCAGATGTTTATGATGCTGCTGGCGCTCTCAAAATTATTAATTAGCTCATTACACGGCGGCTAATGCAGCTGGCAGAATCTGTAGTCGTGTAACCTGCTGTGACAAATGTGTTTAATGCATGAGTTAAAAATTTCTCAAATAAAAATATTATAGTCAGTTAACTTTTGTTACACAGGGTGAGCTACAGTTAATCATGAACTTTTTTTTTAATATTTTTTTAATAACTCTTAACTTATTTCCATGTTAAAAAATTCTTCGCTTAAGCTATAGAAACCAGGCACTGTTAACAATGATTCTCAATAGTGTCTGCACACTCACTCACATACACACACACACACCCATGTATACAATTAGAAAAAACAGGGCGAATGAAATACAAAAGCAAAATTTAACCAGCAAAAACAACACTGCAAGTAGATGTTGTTATTTTATTTGAAATATGTATGTATGCATGCAGACGTGTGTTTTTATATCAAAGGCACAGAGCTGTTGTCGGCAGCAATAAGTTTAGGCGGTTGACTTTGTTTATTTGTTTGTTTGCTTGTGTTTATTCAATGTTTTCCTATTTTATCTTACGAATTTGTCGGCGTCAGCCCCACACAATAAATATTGTTGGCGGGGTTTCAAAGGGGAAACTTGGAGACTAGTACTCATGTTTTCTTAGGCGCCAGGTTTCCGCGTCAAGTCGTCACTTTCTACAACATATTGATGATATTTTAGCTTTTCAGCGATTGTGAGTGAGTGTGCGATTTTATTTATTATTTTTTTTTGTTTTTGAATGTTTGTTATTAATTTTCTTAATCATTTTATTTAAGGTACACAACACAGCCCATTTTTGTACATATAAAAATGTAAGAGGGGAGCAAAGAATGTCTATACAAAAACACAAAAGAAACTATTTTTTTTAACTTATTTTATATTTTGTTTTCTTCTCGACTTCGGAAATTTATTTTGCAAAAAATCAGGAATAAATCACTGGAATTCAAATTCAGTTAATCCTAACAGCTGGTTTTGATGTTAATGTATTTCTGAAACAAAAAACAAGCAAAACAAGTTACTAAATCAATCACATCGATCCAACTGGTAACTGGGCTAGAAGCGATTCCAAAAAGGGGAGCTTATTTGTTACTAATTTAAGAGATGTTTTTGCTTTGAACACATCTGATGAGGAAGCTAAAATGCCACCATTTGTCAGTAGATCCCCTGTGCCTCTAAATTTTACCTTTCGAGATATCGAAAATGCTTTTTGTAACCTGAAACTCACAAAAGCTCCGGGTATTGATAAAATTAGTAACAGAATGCTTGTATAGTTACCTAGAGTAGCTAGAAGGATTATGCTTTTTATTTTCAACGCTATTTTACGCCTGGAGTATTTTCCTGCAGAATGGAAGTTGTCTATGATTATAATGATACCTAAACCCGGGAAGTACCTGACTAAAGTAGAATCCTAAAGGGCAATAAGTTTGCTGTCGACGATTTCCATATTGTTCGAAAAATTACTCATGATAAAGTTGCCTCCCGTACTAAATGCTATAGGATGTATCCCCCACCATCAATTCGGTTTTAAGTCTAAGCACAGCACCATTGAACAAACACACAGATTAGTGAGTGTCATAAGAAAGTCTTTTGAAGACAAAAAATATTTTTCAGCTGTCTTCATTGACGTTTCTCAAGCTTTAGACAAAGTGTGGCACGACGGCTTACTTCACAAAATAAAGCTTAACTTGCCTACCAACACCCACAAACTTTTGAAAAGTTACTTATGTGGTCGCAAATTTATCATTAGAGAAGGAGACTTCACAAGCCTCCCTCAGCCTATTAAAGCAGGAATCCCGCAAGGCAGTATACTGGGTCCTACCTTGTATTTAATTTATGCGTCTGACATGCCAATAGGCAGATGATACTGCATTTCTTAGTGTCCATGAGGATCATCGATTAGCCTCGCGAAATTTGCAGAAACATATCATAAACTTAGAGAAATGGCTAAAGCTCTGGAGGATCAAGTACTCTGAGGTCAAGTACCTTGGCATTTACCTTGATCGTCGGCTTTGGTGGAAGTCTCATATTGATGCAAAACTGACTCAGATGAAACTAAAAGCAGTGCCAATTATCGGTAGAAACTCTACCCTGAAGTTGGATTGCAAACTTTTGTTGTACAAGGCGATTTTAAAACCCATCTGGTGTTATGGAATTCAATTATGGGGTACAACCTCAGCATCAAATATATTAAAAATTCAGAAGCAACAGAGCAAAATTCTCCGTATGATTACAGCAGCTCCATTGTACATTAAAAACTCCCGTATCCACGAAGACCTAGGCGTGCCCTTGGTAAGAGCAGAATTCGCTAGGTTCGCGATTAAGTATATCGAGAAACTGGGAACTCACCCTAACCCACTCGCACGTAACATCCTTAATTTTGGCGGCCATGCTCGGTTGAAAAGGAGGGATACCCTTGCTATCATTCGAGCATAAGACAGATGACCATGCAGATTTTGCACCCGTTGCAACATTACTTTGTTGTCTAGCATTGGCTAGCTTCAGATAGATTTTTTTAGTATTAAGATTTGTACACTTATTGCTAGTTCATATAAATGAAGATTCAATAAATAAATAATTGTATATAAAAAAAAATCGATTAAATAAAATCTTGATTAACAACACCTACTTTGCCGAGAACTTAAAACAAATATTTTTCTCATAATTTTAACTACCAGCTCCGGCTCATCTATTATGAATCAACTGCCACTTTTTTAAGATCGTTTTACCAGTTATAGAAAGTAGGAAATTATCATTGACTTGTTTACACGATCTGTGATTTTTTAAGCGTTTTTTTTAAATACTTAGGTGAAATATTTGCGCGTATTAATTGTTGTGGTGATACATTTTACTCCTTCTATAACCTACATTGAAAAAAAACCAGTTGTCAGCAGTAATATTTCAATTATTTTCTTCTAAAAGTTTACATATCTTTAACATTGCTTGGGTTTCCATTGATATATAGAAGTTTCTCTTCGTTATCAGAATGTTTGCCTTACTATATCTTATATATAATGATATTTAATATAATGCGGAGACAGTTTATGAATTATATATCAATTAAATAAACCACACTGAGTGTCTCTGTAATCAAAGTTTTTATAATTTTATTAAAAAACAATACATTTTATAAATTTAAAAATTCATTGTTTTTCACATGGGCAGCTATACGTTGCATGTTCACGAGTTGGGAAACCATCCGCTTTATTTGTGTTCACGTCAGACCAAAAAACAAAAAATGTGGTTTACCAAAGAGCACTTCAATGAAACGGATAATTTGCGGACACGTATAACGCTTCGATTCAGTATTTACTTTTTATTCACTTTCATTTTTTACTTACAAAAAACGAAGCTATCTGGTGGCGAAACGGAGTTCGCCGGGTTTTTAATTTTTAATGAAATTTTCATATAAAAATCGATTTTTTGTAGGTGATCTAAAAATTAGGCTTATTTTTGTGAAATTCTTCTTATTTACGGAGATATTTTCATACAAAAATCTTTTTTTGTAGGTGATCTAAAAATTAGGCTTATTTTTGCGAAATTCTTCTTATTTACGGAGATATTTTCATACAAAAATCTTTTTTTTGTAGGTGATCTAAAAATTAGGCTTATTTTTGCGAAATTCCTCTTATTTACGGAGATACAGCTATTTTACGTTTTTAGTAAAATCTTCTTAAAAATAGGTCGTGTTTTCTTTCCTAACGCTATAACTCCAGAACGCACGAACCGATTTCCATGGTTTTGCATTCGTTGGAAAGGTCTCGGGCTCCGTGAGGTTCAGGAACCATTTCAAGTGAAAAGCAGGAAAACAGCGCCAACTCTGATACATAGCATCTACTACAACCGCACCAGTACGTGGTGCGTGGTATCCCTCACGAAGCGAAGCCATCTGGTGGCAAACGTGGCGAACGGGTTTGCTAGTTTTCAATATTTCTGTGTTACATTGGTGTTAATAAAGCTCAAATTGTCGAAATAGAGTGCGTGTTTTGAGTAAATTTACTTCCTAACCTCAACTATGATAAGCAATTATCAAAGCAGCGTTATATGATAAAATAAAAAATCTTACGTTGGAAAGTAAATCAGCTATTTTCCTATTTCCAACTAACTAATATTCAGAAACCTTTTTCCGTTATGGGTAAGATAGTTAGAGTTATTGAGAACGATACAGTCTACATAATACAAGGCAAAATTTGATTACGTTAGCTGAACCAAACTAACGTGACTTAATGCTGATAATGAAAAACTCCATTTAATATTTTTTTTTTAAATCACAACTGTAGTTATCTACATATATAACAAAATAATAAGCAGAAGATTTTGTTATATTCAGCAAAGTATTTCGTGAGATGGCTGCAAGAAATAATTTTAAAAAAATTTAATTTTCAATAATCTGTTTTATTGTAATTTATTTCATATTTTTACCCCCAAGTATATTTTTTGTGCATTTTTATAAACTAGTTTATAGGTATGTAAGTGTATGATGTATTTATGTACAATAAAAAATAGTATTGCTATTTTGCAAATAATGTGTTTAAATTACACTGGCGCCAGAAATACGTACATATTTATATTTATGATAGTGTCTTAAACTAGCAAAATATATACATAGAGTAAATATATATAAAATTAATAAATAGAAAAATGAAAATTATACTCGTACATTAAATATTTTATGAATAAAATTATCATTTAATTATCATTAAGTAACACAGGGGTCGTTACTCTAAATCTTAACCTAGTCAACAATATCAATTGCCTTAAAATAATTCAGAAAAACTAGTACACTTAAATAGCCTTCATCTATTCCTCTCCAAAAAATATCTCTAAAACAAATTAATCAATCAACTGTAAGGTGAATCGAAACCAGGCTAACGTTTTGTAAATAGCCTATTTTAACTAAAGTAAGATGCAATTCGATTATGCAAGATTCTTTGTTTTAGATATTGAAAGGTACCTCTATAAAAAAAAACTGTGCGAAATAAATAAGAAATAATTTTGCTCTTTAATAGGTTAAAAGTTAACAAATGTTTCAGGCAACATTTTTTTGCAACTGAAAAATGTTTCTAGCAACATTTTATTTTTCAATTGCGAAAAATTAGAAATGGCACTTTTTTCGTACGAAATAGTAACCTACAGCTGATAAATCACATTATTTGCAACTTTGTGTTTTAGTTGACCGTGCCAAGAAATTAAGAAAAAATAAAAAAAAAACTGTAAATAATAATATTTTATTTTATACATTAATAAATATTTAATATAAAGCGGTGACAGATTGATAATTATACATCAATTAAATAAACAAAACTGAGTTTCTCGACAATCACAGGTTTTATAGTTTTATTAATATACAATACATTTTATATTAATCTAAAACTTTAACTTATTAACCTGTTATCAACTGTAATCCTTGCGTTTTACAATATTTCTTATGCAAATGAATTGATTGTCTGTAATAATTAGTTCATTTCTTTTTAACTTTTTATCAGATTCCTAACTAAATGTATTCTTGTTATAGAAGTCAGATACTTAAATAACGGAATTCATTAATCAATTTCTTTACATACATATGTACATACATATATATATATATATATATATATATATATATATATATATATATATATATATATATATATATATATATATTATTCATTCCAATCTTGTGTTTTTGGTTTATACAATTGAAACTAATATTGAAATCAATGTTTCTAATGATAAACTATCTGTTGAGAAGGTCCGGATTACATCATTTTGTTTCAGTAAAACTACATGAACTGCTATTCAACACTAACTGGAATAATATATTTTCTCGGGATGACATCATGAATTTTCCTGGCAAAATTGATAGTTTAGTTCAGTGATGGGCGAACTACGGCCCGCGAGCCACATCCGGCCCGCCGAGCGTTTTTCAAAAAAAATTTAATTACCTATTAAAAAATTATGCCCAAAAAATAAATTTACATAATTTTTTAAAAAAGATATAAATTGACAATTTTAGCCAAAAAAAATCCGATTTTTCATATTATATTGTGTACAAACTGCGTAGTTTTCTAGGAAATATTGTACACACAAGAGAACAACAACTTTCTGATGCAATATTCCAAGAAGAAACATAAACATCATAAAACACTAACAACTAATATAGAAAACTAAACGTATCACATAACAACTATTATATGTGAGATCTAGAAGATTCTTGAATATTCGAGACAACATGCGCAACAAATATAAAAGGGCCAGCGATGGATTAATCAGCAATCAGTAAAAGTGTAAATCTCGTGACGTAAAGAATAAATTGTGAAGTAAAATTATAAAGTTGCCAACGTACAGTTTTATTTGTGCAATTAAAATAATAAAGTGTATTGTAAATACCCCCATAAATGTCAATCGAAAATAGAAAGAGAAAAATTGATTCGGAATGTCGAGTATGTCAAGAAGAGTGGACATGGAAGTACTTCTTTATGGAATATAACCAAAAACATATTTGTCTTATTTGCCAAGAACCGGTAGCTGTACTAAAAGATTATAATCTCGCTAGGCACTTTAATTCAAAACATCTTCTTGGGTCGAAGTACTATAAAATGACAGATGAAGACAAGAAAGTTCACTCAGAGGAATTGAAAAGAAAAATATGTAGTCAGCAAATGTTTTTTAAAAATCAAAGAAGTGTCCAGCGATCCTCCACGTTAGCTGGTCATATTGTTGCCTATAAAATAGCAAAAAGTAACAAACCGTTTTCTGAAGGAGAATTTATTAAGGATGTGTTAATTAGCATTGGAAAAGTATTATGCCCAGAAAAGGTAAAAGATTTCGAATCTATAGGGCTGTCACGTAGAACGGTCACCAAAAGAATTGAAGCGATTTCTTCTAATTTAACCAATCAACTCGATGGACGTCTTAAAAAGTTTAAGTATTTATTAGTCACTATGGACGAGAGTGTTAACAAGAGTGATACAGCCCAACTTCTAATTTTTATCAGAGGAGTCGATGAAAGTTTTGTAATAACCGAAGAACTTGCTTGTTTGAGATCTTTGAAAGGAAAGACGACAGGAAAAATAATTTATGATGAATTTAGAGATTGGATGGAATCTCTTAATGCCCCAATTTCCAAATTAATTAATTTAACAACTGATGGAGCACCTAACATGGTGGGAAAAAATACGGGGTTTGCAGGAGTTTATTAAAGTCAGAATTTTACATTGTATAATCCACCAAGATGTTCTTTGCAAGGCTGCCTTGAATATTAACCACGTACCTAATATTATTTTAAAATTAATTAATGCCATTCGAGCCCGTGGTTTGTTGCATCGACAATTTCAAGAGTTTTTATCAAAAGTTGATGCATAATTTTCAGATGTACTTTATTACACAAAGATCAGGTGGCTGAGTTGTGGACATGCCTTCTCGAGAGTTTGGAGTCTTCTCGAAGAAATTAAAGTTTTTCTAAAAACCAAAACTGAAATTTGGGATGAGTGGGAAATATTGGAGGATAAGAATTGGTGCATCGAGTTTGCTTTTTTTCACGGATTTACTCGAGCACTATAATAAACTGAACAAGAAGTTACAGGGAAAAAATAAATTTATAGATGAAACTTGGGACAGTTTGAGGTCTTTTAAAACTCAATTGTTTATATTTTCTAAATGTTTGGGAAAAAATGATTTGACTCATTTTCCAAGACTTAATTCTTTGAGGCCTGTGAGTGAAGAGAAGTTAAAAGTCTTTTCAAAATCTTTATTAAAATTGTATTCAGAATTTGAGGCCAGATTTGCTGACTTTAAAAAAACCAACCATGTTTAGATATTTTTTCAATGGCTTTTAATATTAATCCTGAGAATGTTCCATCTGATCTACAATTGGAAATTATAGAATTGCAATGTAATAATAATTTAAAACAGCTATTTTTAAATACAGATAAGCTCAATTTCTATAAATCCTTACCAAAAGACGAATTTCCAAAGCTAATTAATCATGCGCAGATAATTATGGCAATGTTTGCTTCCTCATATTTATGTGAACAGGCCTTTTCAGTAATAAAGTGCAGACAGAAAAAATTCAATAAGAAACCGATTGTCAGACGAGAGTCTATATATTTTATTAAAAGTCGCATCCTCCCAGCTGAAATCAGATTTTGAGGAAATTATGTCAAATCAGAAACAGATCTATGCTTCCCATACATCTGGAAAATCTTGAAATCATAATAAACCGTATCTTATAAAATTTTTATGTTGTTTTAAAATATTACGTAATATAACTAATAAATATATAGCTTAAACCGAACTTTTAATTGAACAGCAACCCCATAATTTTTTAATGAATGACCCTCTATGTTTTTTTTAATTTAATGGCCCGCCGCAAGATTTTTTTTTAATTTATTGGCCCGCCACCCAAAAAGTTCGCCCATCACTGGCCTAAAAGCTATTGTATCAACTATTTTATGTCTTCAGTTGATCACGTTCACCACAAAACTAAACTGTCAACTGTTGAGTCTTTACGCGACAACGTTCACAATTAGACTGACTCTATTGATCAAGATAGGGAACGCTTATATTCTGTTTTGAGCGGTTCTAGCATTCACTAGGAAACTCTAATTCATCGCATCAAATATAGATGACTTTGTTCTCATCATTCAATATTAGTTCAGGGAATTTTAATGTAGCATCTTTTTTACAAACTTTTTAATTTGTCACTTCGGTTTACTTTTTTAGTGATAATTATCTTTTTATAACTTAAAGTAACTATCTTCGCAACAATATGTTTTTTTTTTGTCGAACCTAAAATCGTAATAAAATTTCTATTTTCAGTTTTTATGGGCATTCGTTTTTTAAGCCAAAAATAATTTTATAGTAAAGTCTAATTTTTTGCTGAAATTTTCGTTATACTATGGAATATTTTCATAAATTTCGCTCGTTAAGTGAAATCCCGAATACTTAGCAGGTTCACAAAGCAGACTCAAATTATAATCAATTTTCGAAAAACAGCTAAAGCATTTAACATTTTTACATTAGAATCCTGACTACGCAAAAATTATTATTCCCACTTTCAAATAACATCCACATTTGGGGAGTAAATCATTTAACACGACATCACTGATTATGCCCATTATCCAGTGTTGAGTTTTTGTTAAGTAAAAATGTTTATTGTGAACCAATTACAATTGCATTTCTGTTTTCTTTTTAAAAATTTTGTTGAATTTTATTTTATTATCACATTCGTGTAAAAGGCGTCATTAGTCATTTGCCCTAAATGTGGTGATAATATAAAAATAAAAAAAATATCAAACTGCCTGCTTTTAACGGTGGCGACACCAGTTCCGGCGCTAACTAATACGGCGCCAAAGTTATTTTTGCTTTTAAAGGTTTGTAGGTTTGTACAAAATGAAATAGGGCAAAAAATAAAAGTGTATCTCAATTGGGTCGTGTTAATGGTTTTTCGTAAAACTTTCTAAACGAAAAACAATTTAATATTCATATTTATTAAAAAACAAAAAAAGTAGTAAAAACCAAAACTTAGAATTTTAATTATTATATTTGCTGTTAAATAAAAATAACAACAGCAAAGCCATGATTCTCTCTCGCGTATTCAGCGTATTGCCATAGAAATGTTATCTGAAGAAGAAAAATTTGAAAATTGCAATTGTGCACGCTAATTTGTTATTGTATGCTGAAATAGATGTGTAAGACGATCAGCTCAATGCCACAGACTAAGTTAATCTACGTTAATTGTGCTAGATATACTTTCCCCACTGTAATATTGGATAATTCAACACGAGCATTGTTTTTCATATGGGGCAACACCGACAATGTGATAGTTTTGGCATTTAGAATTTTGACATATTCACAGTAGATGCACTGGCAATTGTTACAATGAATTCAATTTTGCACGAAAATCGCATTAAAATAATTAAAATCCACTATGAAAATGGTGGTTCTGTTAAAGCTACATTTCGTAAAATTCGTGATATTTTCGGAAAACATAATCGTCCTTCTGAAACCGCTACTAAGAATTTGGTCGTTAAATTAGAGTCAACAAGCTCGATACAAAATGTGTGGACACCAACGCGTGTTCAACTGAAAACATCGCAAGCGTAAGCCACAGTGTTGAAGCAGATGCAAATTTGTCAATATCTCGACGTTCTCAAAAATTGGGGTTATCCAAAATATTTGACTTTGAAGCCTTATAAGCTTCAAATGGTGCATTAAATTAAGCCGACCGCCCATTCACATCGCCATAGATTCACTCAATTCATTCAGAAACAACCGGCTGGCTTTTCTAAAAAAATAATTTTTACAAACGAAGCCCATTTTCACTCAACAAGCAAAATTGCTGCATTTGGGCATTTAAAAATCTTAGAGCGATTATTGAGAAACCTTTGCATGCTCAACGTGTCACTATATGGTGCGCTATTTATATGGTCTGGAGGCGTGATTGGGCCGTTTTTTTTTTCGACGATAAAGCTGGAAATGCGGTAACGGTCAGTGGATCACGCTATCGCGAGATGCTAACAAAACTCAATGGACGACATGGATCTCAATGACATGTGGTTTCAACAGGACAGTGCAACATATCACACAGTCAATGAAACGATCAATTTATTGCAAACCAAATATTCCGATCGCATAATTCACCACAATTAGCAGTTAAGTGGCCAGTCAGATCATTTATTTAACACCACTCGATTATTTTTCGTCGGCATATGTTAAGGAGTCTATACGAAGCCAATCGAATCGATTTCAGCACAATTAACGTAAATTAATTCCTAAATAAAGATAAAGAAATTAATAAAGACGCCACTACGAATTTGTTTGGTAGACCCAACAATTTAATAATGTCGTTATATCGCAGTTAGTAACCGACGTGTTAATTAACGCGGTAGTTAAAGGGTTTCTAATTAATTAAAACTGTGTAAAATATTTTTAAAAAGGAAAATATGAATACCACTGCTATTGGTAGAAAACACATTAAGATTGATTTAGTGATATTTAATATTATTATGTGATTTAAGAACTAACTTAATTTGTGACTTGTTAAAAATTAAAATTTTTTGCTATTTGAATAAACAGTGGTGACTGTTGCAGAACATCCAACGATATTTCATCCATAGTTCCCAAAATTTTTTTTTGCCTTTCGTATTTAAGCGAAAGCAAACATTTCTTTCTCGTGGCTGAAAACATTAGCTATTGTATCTTTCTGCAACTAAGGGATAAAATGTAACTTTTGATTCTTTATGGAAATTGACATCGCATCCATTAACACACGCTGATCATCGGCAAAATCTGCTGAATTATCGCAGATTGAAATATCGTATGAATCTTCTCATTTATGACTTTATCTCCAATGTTAATTGTGGAATATCGTGAATTATTACTTGAGTTAATTGTATATAGTCACTGCCGCTCAAAGGCCATATATTAAGTAAATATGAGTTATAAAACAAAAATACTGGCGGGAGTAAAAATATTTCTATATTTCTTACACGGTTAGCCACTATCTTAAACTTGCCCACATGTACGCCTTAATTTAAATTTCGTTCAAAACGTGTAATAGTTCCAGGTCTTATGATATAATTATTTTGCGAACAAAATATTTCGAACAGACGCTCTTTTTGTGCCTTTAAATCAGTTTTCGTTGTTCTAAATTTTTAAAGATATTTTTAATCAAATATCTATTAAGTTAGGCATTAAGAACAAGAGATGCTATACAATTAGAATTACAGGATACAAGCCTTATCCTACTATTTGTAATAAAAGAAAAAAATTATCAGTAAAAAATTAAACGAAATGACCTATTGTGTCTTCTTGCAAATTACGCAGCTTCTAATAAATCTTATACACACAAGACAACAACAGCATGCTTGTTAAAATTCCAGGAAAAAAAGATAACAGAAACCAAACACCACTACCACAGAACTAAAAACCTCACACCAAACAGGCGCCTGCCTACACTGAATGGTGATAACAACAACAATGTGATGATGGTTAAGTAGAATTTCCTTCTTCTATATGTGAGGACAACTCAAATCAGGTATTTATCTGCTGGGCTATAAAAGTGAGTTCAAATACAAACTTCCAGTGAAAACTTTAAGATAGTGAACCAGCTTTTAGGTGTTAAAGTGGTAAAGTAACCATGTTATATTTTTGTTTATATAAACGCGAATAAAAGTGAATAAATCGTTGAATTTAAAACTCTAAAGTATAATATAATTTTGCAATAAAATAACTCAATAAAACAAATCGTTTATTAAACGAATAAACGTAACATTATTATATTTTACGTTTGCTAAAAGCGCGCAAACGCAACATGCCCTATCTCTGATAATTCATGCGGCAGTCGTTATAAGTGACATAAACTGCTTACTCAAGAAAGCTCTATCTACAGCTAGAGAAATAATATTAATAATTTTTAGTAAAGCTCCGTTTAAAGTCTCCTTTCAACACTGTTTCCAATAAACATTTTTGCTCAGGTTTGAAATGTTTTTTCGTTAATTCCTTTTTATGTATTTATTACAATAATTAAATTAAAATCATTTTAACACACGCATAAAACATAATTTAAATCACTTTTATTGCAACAACAACAAAAACAACACAGGTGCCCCTATAGGCTAGTAGGTAGTGTACTAGCTTGTCAGTATGGGGGTTGTGGGTTCGATTCCCAACGAAGACCTTAGTTTTTTCACTACAAAAATAAAAATTGACTGTCGTTGGGGCTGCTTAGCGATGAAGGCATAGTCACTGGTCGCTGTGCTGTCTAATGCGGCAGTGAATTTCCGACTATCCTTGTACTTTCACCATCTGTTTCATCTCTTCTCTATCCCTTTCCTAAAGAATGTAGTATGGTACTTAACTAAATAGGCATTGTTGCCTGAAGTGCTATTTCTCTTACAAAAAAAAAAAACCTTTCTTCGTTTCGAATAATACGACCATCCTCAAATGGAAACAATAGGCTTACGTGTGATGTTTTTCTAAAGAACCTTTTTCGATACATAGTGTTTTATTACATTTTTACATTGTCAACGGACTTTTACATAGCGCTTAACGTATCATGACTCACAAATCAGTATCTGTCAATGTGGCTCTAACCTGGTGGGGTTGTCTTACCACCGAGTGAACACAATGGTTCTACCAACGTCCGCGAAGTGCATAACACAACCCAGTTGCCAATTTTCGAAGTACAGCAAACAGATCCGTGCATCCACTCCTTGCTTGAGAGTCGGAGAGTATCTAAACTCCTGTCGCCCCGCAACAAAAATATTCAGATATATATTTCAAACAAAATCGGGTTATACTTCACCGAAACTAAAACATATTGTCAAGAAGTAAAGAGTCTACGCATGAGATATAGGCAAATTTGATGTGATAAGATTTACATCTGCACCGGCAGTGAGCCATAATTAGATGATGGTCGAATCACGTGGATGGTATGTAGCGCCATCCTCGCCCTAGAAAGCCTTCAGATACGTATATCCTCCGGTCACTCCTAGTTGCAATTTTGAAATCCCGGAGTAGGTCGCAGCCTTCACTCCTTGCTAAAGAGTTGGAGACTAACCAACTCTTGGTCCAGAACGTCTGAAGCTTAATATAATTAAGAACACGACGGCATTCATACTCACTGGACCTGGACCATTCATTGTGTTCATTGTAAATGATCCGACCCACAAACTAAAACGAGGGCTTCGAGGGCACAAACTACCACGATACTCCCGAAGGGCCTACCTCAACAATCAGCCAGAGAACAGCTAAATGCCTAAAGAGACAAATAGCGGAACTCTGTGGGCCACTGATTCCCGTGGAAATATAGTGGATTGTCCAGTTGACTCCCTTTTACCTCCCTTTTGCCCCGCAAGACACAAGTCTAGATGGCTATTGTAGCATCCATAGACTATCATGTAACCCCCGGGGGGAAGGCAAATTTAATGTAAAGCGAACCGACTACCTTTTTTTTGCTTTTTATAGCTGATCGGTATTCTGGTACTGATTGGTCAGCTTGATGGACTCCGCCCCTGCCTTTGTTGTAGTTTTCAAAAACAAAAGGGATGTTTACTTTCACTTTTCCTAGAGAATAAAGAAAGTCGTAATTTGTAGCCACTGTGCAAACGTTGTTATCAAGACAACGTAGGAACAGTATTTGATTTACAGCATCAACTGGGTAGTTAAATTCTGCCCTTTACTTTCTAATATCCTTAACAGATAGTAGTGGACATTTCTTCGTCTTATATTCCCTTACAAAACCAGTATCACGATATTACCAGCTTCACATAAATCCCTCAGCAATGCAGCTGTCGGAAAAAACGATGTACTCATGAAAAATGACATTATAGCCCGCGTACTAAATTCTCACATTTTGTCCGAAAATATCAAAATTACATGGAATTACTCCCTCAATGATGTTTTTATTTTATCCATCAGTTGAAGGAGACTTCAAATAATTATTGGTAAATTATTGAATTAAGTTTTTGCAAATTAACCTGTCAACTTCGATGTAAGGCGTTATGAACCGCTTATGAACGTATGTAATGTAATGGCGTGGCAACGGCTGGAGCGATTTGGCTGATTTTTTTTTATTCCATTCGAAATTTTCAGGAGATAGTTGGTATGAAAATTATAAAATTCTCCGGAAAAGTTAGAAAGTTCACTTATTCATTTTCTTCCTACATTTGTTGTTGTAAACACAAATAAGTCATTGTAAGTTGTTGGTTGTAAGTTGTACTTTTTTCCTTTTAATTTTACTGTTTATACGAGTTTGTATACTAATGAGTTTGTATACGTGCAAACACACTTATGCATTCTTAGCGTACGCTAAAAAAAACGCTAAGATCAAATAAAAAAAAAAACAAAAAGAAAATAAAATAAGACACCAAATAAAGAGAGGCAACATCTTCAAACCGAAAATTGTTCTAACATGTCAACAGTCATTCACGTATTTTTTTGTTTGAAGATTTTTTTTTAATTCATTACTATTCATACCTTCCAGATTTTTTAGAGATAATACCGTCACAATTTTGGGGAAAAAATCTTACTTCGTCTAAAAACAAACTAATTGCAAAAGTGTTCCCACATATTGCTCAAAATTACTGCGATTACCTTTGTTTAAGTGAAAGAACCATTTTAACTTCAAAAAACAAATACGTTGATGAAATAAGTTTAATATTCCAAAGCTTAATTAATGGCGAATTGTATTCGTATAAATCGATTGATTCCATTACCGATCCTGATAATATTTTTAACCACCCCGTAGAGTTCCTGAATTCATTGGACTCTCCGGAAATGCCACCACATAACTTGCAGCTTAAGGTTGGAGTGGTAATAGGCATTAATCAGCCAACACTATAAAGTAGTACTAGATTGGTTATTAAAACGCTGATGCCAAACGCGATTAAAACAATAATAATTATAGGAAAGTTTGTAGGTGGAGTGCTGCTTAATTCAAGGATACCTATCATACCAACTGATTTACCATTTAAGTTTAAACGTGTCCAATTTCCCGTTCGCCTTGCATTCGCAATGACGCTTAATAAATCCCAAGGACAATCGCTAAAAGTGTGTGGATTAAACCTAGAATCCCAATGTTTTTCCCACGGGCAATTGCATGTTGCATGCTAGAGAGTTGGTCACGTTCACACGGTCAGCACTGTTTATTTTCTCTCCCAATAGAAAAATCAAAAAATATTGTTTACTATCAAGCTTTAAAATGCACTATTTGCTTACCTTTTTTGTTTGTTTATTTTTTAATTGAGAAAAATTTGTGTCGTTTCTTCTTTGTACCGAAATTTTTTGGTCTAACTCCATATGAAATAGTAATCATTAGCAAAAAGCTTCCGAGCGAAGCCGGGTCGTACAGCTAGTAAAGCAATAACCTTGGAGCAAAAAAAATCGTATGACCTTTAAATTATTAAATTGAGTCCCAAAATCACGTGTTGCACTGTGTGATTAAAGACTGCTTGGAACAGCATGATACACTAATCCAAGGATTTCGATTTGAAGGTCACTTAGGTTGATAACTGTATTTTGATCTTCAGATGAAATAGACTAATTTCTTTTTGTATCGTAGATTTTAACATATCCAGAATATTCAATGTGTTTAAAAATCACAATACTTTTACATGCAAACTGGTTTACAAATGAGAAAGAATAGTGACAAAATACGTAAACCAAATTTCCAAAATAATTTTATACAAAAAAAAATAATATTAAAACTTTAAAAATATTAAGCAACAACAACAAATATATAAATAAATAAATAAATAATATTTTGTTTTGCAGGACGACGTTGTTCACTAATTTGGTGTGAGATTGCCTATTGGGAAATGGCTCAGAGGGTGGGTGAACGATTTCCAGCCAATAATCCAGTAATAAATATATTTTCCGATAAAGCGTATACAGCACCTGGGGATCATAAAGATGGCATGTGCTTAAAGAATTTAATCGAAAAACGTACGACACCCTCACCCGATGACGTTCAGCATACAAGGCGAAAAATTGGTTTAGGTATGTATGACTTATGATTTCAAATAAATTTATAAATTTATGCATGAACTTATTAAACATTTTTCTCTTAAACTAAGGTATAACTCTCAGCCAAGAATCCGATGGAGTGTGGCTGTTTAATCGTTCGACTGTGCCTATTTTCGTGCATTCGCCAACCTTGACAGAAAGCTGGTATCGCGTATGTCGTGTTGAACCCGGAGATTGTCTAAGAGCCTTTGACAAATATAGGTATTATCGGGCAGTTTAATTATAAATGGCATTTTAATAATATTTATATTGTGTATTAATTCTTTTTTTTTTGTAGGGCTAAAACATTGATATATCCAGGCCAATTTCCAGGCATACAAGCTGGTCCAATCGATAAATTTAGTATGCGCATTAGTTTTGGTAAAGGTTGGGGTTTTTCCTACAAACGACCAGATGTAACACTTTGTCCATGTTGGCTTGAGGTACTTTTTCAACCTCAACGGTGACAGACATTGCAATTGACAAATGGTGTAAGATCTATGCCTTGGAAGCAAACGGCAAGGGCGGATAATATAACCCTTTCCTACAATAAAAAACCCAAAATAATGTTAGATATAATCAAAAATGTAAAAATACAACACAGAAAGCGACAAAAAAGAGATGATGACAATGGTGTTAGTTTAAATACGCCAACGATCGGCAATAAAGCTGGCAATCAGAAGTGGTCGTCCTTAGTTTTCATTGGCCATAAGCCTCAATTGCATCAGTGTAAACTATTTAAGTTTAAATTGCAAACCACCCTAATCAGGTAGATCAAATGGCTACTGATGGATACCACCACCGCATCAATTTCAAGAAGCAATAACAATAATAACAACAAAATGGCAATGTAAACTCTCTATTAAGAAGGCACGATAAAAAAAATAAAAACAGGAAACAGACACATTAATAAGGAGTCATCCATTTCAGAAATGAAAGTACATACATCGAATTCAACTCAAAAACTTTTTCCTTTTTGTTTTTTTAAAACATTATGCAAAAAACAGAAAGTAACACAACACTAGCAGACATACATACAAACATGAATAGGATATAAGAAAACAGTTCATAAATAATTTATTGCAAAACTTTTTGCAAAAGCAAAGAAACAAAATAATTCAAATATTCAACTGTTTTACATAGAAATCCTGTGATTTAAGTAACAAAAGAAAAGAAAAAACTATTAATTATTATTAAAGTATAATTATAATTATTCTTATAATTTTGTTAGATTAGCAGTTTTGTTTTGCACTTAAAAACAAATTTCTGCACATAAATTTTATTTTCTCACATTTGATTTTTTATTAATTCAGCGTACAATGCTTTAGTGTCGCTATACAATGGCTGATATCGAAAGTCGGGCAACTAAATACATAAAAGTTCAGCATCATAAAAAAACAATATTTAAAATTTTATTCTAACTTCAGTCGTCTAATAATAGAAATAATAAAAAAAAAAACTCAAAAAATCTTGAAATTATGATCATTCTGAAAGTCGGTCAGTCTTTAAATTGGATTGTTAATCCATTAATTAATATTTGCTTTCACTACTTTGACCTTAAGCTGTGACCTTACGCTGCACAATCTGTTTTGCATACGACGTCCAAGTTCGTCCTATAAGTGTTCGATTCCGTTTATATCTGCGCTTTGTGCAGGGCAGATTTAAAGCAACCAGCTCTTTACTATCAGTGATGTGTGCTT
The DNA here is from genome assembly GCA_030448955.1 of Trichopoda pennipes. Classification (NCBI taxonomy): domain Eukaryota; kingdom Metazoa; phylum Arthropoda; class Insecta; order Diptera; family Tachinidae; genus Trichopoda; species Trichopoda pennipes. The sequence continues at coordinate 7,323,438 of JASKUP010000028.1, read as the reverse complement.
AGGATCGCTGTCTTAATAAATTATCAGCAATATAAATGTCAAGATACAACTTCTTGTACCTTTTATAAATTAAAGGTTTTCTACACATGAAGTTGCCATGCAGATCCACACAATCACTGATATGCCTCCATGCATCATTGTTTTTAGGCAAAAATTCTTCATTGTGTTTACGTCACACGAAAGGCCAGCCATCGGAACCAAACGAATTAAATTTGCCTTCATTCGCGAAAAGATATTAAAATGTTCATAGGAAAAGCCAACATAATGTGGAGTATAAATATTGCCGTGCTCCAAAACCGAGAAGCTTTTTATAATTGCTGTAGTTCAAAATTCAAGCGGTCCTTTCTAGTTTCGACACTGACACATTGTTTCTTTTGAGTCACTCGGCCATGCAATTTGTTTTCTCTTAAAAGTTTTCTTATTGTTTCTGCATGTACTTCCTTTCCAAAATTGATTTTAGCTATTGTGGCAAGTTTTGGAGCGAAAATGAATGGGTAATTTTATTCTTCGCTAAATTTTTACAGATGCCTGTTATTAATTGTAATTCTTTTTTGTAACGCATAATGATGTGCAGTTGGTTTACTTTTATTAACGATATTTATTAATAACTTCTTTGATTGCATGCGGCATTATAAAAATAAATTTTTAAATAATTTCTTACTACGAAAGTAAATATCCAAATACAATAAAAGATTAAATGAATTTTATGCTTTGGCCGACTTTCAGTGTGACCATAATTTTAGAATTTATTGAAATTAGTTTTAAACTAACGTGTTGAAAATTTCTTGTCAATGTTTTTACCTAATTAAAAATATTCAAAAGATTTTCAAAAATAATAAGATATGACATCTCAAATAACTGATAAAAATCTACCAATGATTTGCATGACTTTCAATGTGAGTCACTGTATACGTTTATGCACATATGTATTATGTATTTATATACAATATGTATGTATATATGTATATGTTTTTTTTACAAGCTCTCAAGTATGAATATTCTGCTGGCCAGATATAAAATGTATTAACTGTTGCTTGGAGTCAAACATATTTTTTGACGGACAATTCCAGAAATTGTTCACTTGAAAACACATATCAGCAGAAATTTAGGAAATTCCGTCTGAATGTCTGCGCGTAGAGATTAACGCCACTGGGTGCCAATAATCGCATTCGATTTCGAGTACTTTGTTGTTGAAATATTGTTAATGTGGAGCACGGTAATCGGTAACGGAATGTTTTTAATCAAAGTTGCAATCGATTGGTATTTTACTATCGAAATCAACTCAGAAGTAGATGTAAAACAAAACAAATACAGAAAAGATAAAAAGTAATTGAAATCCTTTTCTACTGTGTTCATATTTTGTAGTTGCTTGAAAAGCGAATATATGTATGTGCCGTCTACACATTCAACCACTAAAATTAACTTTTATATAATTAATAGTTTCAACATATTGTCGTATAAGTACCCTCAGGGATTTTCAACTTGTCTATAAAATATTGCCTACAGTACTCAGATTAATGGGTGGTATAAACGTCGACGTCCAACATTTGGCCATAAAATATTTATTTCTACAGGCGTAAGCGCCTTTTATATCTATGGATACAAAATAAAATATTTTAATCAATTTTAATTTAAAGATATTTATGCAGGGACCGTAACTGTTATGACTTTTATCGAAAAAGTCAAGAAAACAAGTTATTTTTTAACTTTAATTTTTTAAGGCAGAAATAAAAGTTATTTCTTAACTTTTATTTTGTAAGGCAAAAATTAAAAGTTATTTTTGACTCTTATTATTTTATTCAAATAATAAATGTTATTTTTTAACTTTTAGTATTTTAAGGCAAAAATAAGTCAGGAATTAAACATTGCATAGTAATTCGCAAGTTTTATTGTCTCCAATTTAGAGGTAATAATAATTGATGTATATTACAGAAGTCTATAGAAATTATTATTATTATTATTATATTTGTTAAGCTGTTTAATTTTACCATCAAAATTGTTTCCAAGTTTTCTTCAGATAAATTATATCTCAAATTCCCCAAAATCAATTTGAGTGCTGAAAATTACCTTTCTACACTGACTTGTATTGCAGGTGCAGAATGTACAATACGTGCTAGTTTGTGCAGCCATGGTAGAGTAAATTTTTCATTATTCCAAAATTCTAGTAAATCAGCTGCAACATTTAAGCGTTTTTCTTGAAATTGTGATAACTAATGTTTTATCATTTATAGCATTGAAAGCAATAAAACTTGCGTATTACTATCAATATTTATTTCATGACTTTTATTTTTGCCTTAAAATATTAAAAGTTAAAAAATAACTTTTATCTTTTGAATTAAAAATAACTTTTAATTTTTGCCTTACAAAATAAAAGTCAAAATTAAAAGTTGCTTTTTGACTTTTATCGAAAAAAGCACAAATTTAAAAGTCATACAAAAATTTGCAGGTACATCACCTATGTATCATAATGATGAAATCCAAAATTTTTTACGATCATTTTTTATGTGTGCTTTTTTGATATAAAATTTTAAAAATAACAGTTATTTTCTGTCCCTGTATTTATGTTTTTTTTTTTTTTGTTTTATTTGCAATGTATTTTACAATTGAAATGCTGAGCAAATGACATGTTTTCATTGGCTTTAAAACTCAAAACGAAGAAATTAAGTTTTTTACATATTTCTTTTTTCGGAAAGGCACCTCAAGTACATGTAGCCTGTTAAGTCGTGGGATTTCATTGTTATCATCAGTGTTAACACATTAAAATACTTACCTAGTCTATGTAGGTATGTTTTTGTTGCTGAGAACACATGGCTCATTTGCTAAAACTCTGAGGATTTTTGACTGGCATATTTGCAGTATCTCAGCATTAGAATTGCTTGCATATTCCCAAAGTTGTATGCCGTATATCCATATTTGTTTTAGCATAATCTTATTTTCTTAGCTTAAGTTCTGATCTTAGTGCCATTAATTAGAACATTTTTCTTGTTCTTAAATTGCTTACGTTTCTCTTAGATATGTTCTTTCCAAATTAGTTTTCCATCAAGTTGAAGGCCTAAATATTTTACACTATTCTAGCTTGATATAATTGTGCCATTTAAATAAGCCGGCAAGCAGTAACATGCACGGACTTTGCATTATTAACATTAATGTCTAAATCTTACTATTTTTCGATAATTTGTTTATTTTTTGATTTCTTGTTTTATTTCGATTTTTTTATTAATATATTCTAACAGTGATGTAAAAAATAGTAATAGCTAATACAAATTTAAGCCAACGAAAATTTTTTTATACTCTGATCACATAGGCGAGGTTGAATGAAACAATATGGTCCGCCATACAAAACTATGAGAGCGAATTTTGTAGGTTAATTTTTTTAATCTTATAGCTTGTTTCCACGGCACCTGCTTCGCTCTCTGTTCTTGCTTCACACCCCAATCATAAGCGAATCAACCTGCTTCGCCATTGACAATTTTGAGAACGAAGCTGGTAGATTCATATTGAATCTAGCTGCGAATCAAGGAAAAATCCTTTCTTCTCTAATTTTTATCGTAAGTTTATCTGCACTAGTTGTCAAAATTAAACATTTTTGTAAACAAAGAAAAATGACAAACAAAACAAAGTTAAAAGTGAAAACTAAAAAAATATATATTGTTTTGTGGGTGTGTTAATTTATTTTAATTTTATAAATTTAAAAAAAAAATGGATAGGAAAAAAATTATGCTTAATGCTATCGCGGCAAGAAGGATATCTTCTGTTGTTTTTCAACTGTTGTTGTTGTTTTTCAACTTATGTTTTTCTGTTTAATAACAACTGTCAAATCGAAGCAGATAAATGAGTCGTGCAAACAGCATGATTCATAAACTTGCTTCAGAGAGCGAAACACGAGATTCAAATTGTTGTGGAAACAGGCTATTATTGCGAACCACGATAAAATACTGTCTTCTCTAATTTTAGAAAGAAGTTATCGTTTCTTTATTTGCACTATTTGTCAAAAACTGTAAACAATAGGAAAATTAAAACGAAAAGCGCAAAATACACATAACAAAAGTCCACACATAATAAAAAGTGTTGTGATGTACCGCAGAATGCCTGCAGAGTTAAATATTTAGAATAATCAATAATATGATATGATAATAACAAACTTATCTTTTTTATCCATTTTAAACAATCGAAATTCGCCCGAAATATTTATGTGTGTGCATGTAGTAGTTACAATAGTTGAAACTCAAAAGGAAACAATCAGCCCAATCATGAATAAAAATTCCGCGTGAGTTTTCTCCCTTTTCGCTTTTCTCCATTATGAATAAATATTTTCCCTTTTTTTCAACTATGAGAATAGAAAAAAATTCGGCGGGGAAAAAAAGTAGGTATCATAAATGAAAAAAAGCGAGAAAACATTGCTATTTTTCAAATTTTTTTCCACCTGCTATATAGAAGGGAATTTGGTTTTTAAATTTTTTTTGTTTTATAATTTTTATTATTGGTAAAAAAACACAAGTAAACAGCAAATGCAGCATTTGCTTACCATAATGGAAGCAAACGCAAATATAGCGTGCGGGTTTTTAAAGGCAACAAAGAAGCACTTCAAAAATTTTTGGAAAAAAAGAATTTTTTTATATTTTTCTTTTTATATTTTCCTTTATTTAATTAAAATAAAAATAAAATTTTCCGATAAACGTTGTAAATAAATAAAAAATATTAAGTTACAAACAAAAAAAGGTAAAATATATGTAAATAAACAAAACAGTTGGTTATAAAATTCAGTGATGCCACTTTTTAATTATTTTTGTTCCCGCGAAATTTGTGATTGGAGGAATTTTTTCTCGAGAAAAGTAAATTCCGTGAGAAAGAAATTCCTAGGGAATATTCGTGATTGGGCTGAATAAATAAGTCGTATGAACCTCACGTTTCGCTATTGTGGTTCAAGCAGCGGTTTTTTTTTGTCGTCTGAACATGATACATATAACATGAACGTGCACTCGATATCGAATGCAGTTATTTGCCTACGGTATGATTTTGATTTTTGTGCTTTCGCAAATTTATCCACACTTACATTATTTATACCTCTTTAGTTGCAAAATTTAGGAGAGCTTTTTTAACACGTTCGCGGACGCTAAAATTTTCAAAGAGCTGCAAAAATATACAGGCAATTATTTTTGAAACTAGTTGAGTAATCAAAACATCGTATTTTAACCGTTATATAAAATGAATGCTACAGCATCAACGATGATTACACTTCTAGTTTACTCAATGTATCGTCTTAAGGAAATTTGTAAATACATGGAGAAAAGATAAAATAATATGAAATTAACTAATGAACCAGTTGGTCATTATTTTGAAATGTATATTAATTACAAAAACTTAAGCTTGTATAAAATTAAATGAGTAAAAATTGGCTCTAAAATTTGTCATTTTACATCACTATGAAAATGAATCCTATAGCATTCACGTCCGCGAACGTATTAAGTTGTAATTAGCCAATACTCCTTTTTATATCTTTTGTAACTACATTTGCCATAGACTAATTTTTAAATTTCCAAATGAACTAAAACTAAGTTGGTCACATTTACAACAGCTAATAAAAACAAAAGAAAATTTTTTCCAAAAATTAATATATTTGATTTATTTAAAAAGGTAATTGACCTGATTTTGTTTACTAATATATAGACGAATCCGTTATTATAGCCGTACATTTAACCGTTTTTTTCTTTCACTACTTTATCAGTTGTTGTCTTGAGGCACATTGTCTGGTGAGCAGTATGGCATTTAACATTATTTGCATTATGTTGATAAAATCGAAAAATAATACCTGCAGCCATATTCTGTAATTCTCGTAGCTAAATTTAAATCTCGATAGTTAAAATACCAGAAATATTTATTGGCAACAAATATTTTAGCGATGTCACTTAATCCGACTGTTTAGCCTAAATCCAATAAAATGCATTTGCTAATAAGAATTAAAAAGAAATTCAATAAAAAAAGGCAAGAAAAGTTAGAAATGATATTTTTAAATTCATATATATGATGGATTGCTTTTTAATTCTTACTAACAAAGTAAAACACCGAATGAATTATAGTCCTTTAAAGTTATTTTACAAAAAATTTACCTTTTTGTAAAGAATCTTTTTACGTGTCAGAATTCTACACTCACTATAATAAAATCGATTTAAAACTGTATTTAATTATATAGTACGAAGTATAAAAAGAAAAGTTATTTTATGTAATACAAAAAACAAAAAGGTGAAATGTGTATGTATGTATGCATGTCATTATTGATGTCTTTTTAAAATTTTTAATAATATTTTTATAGAGTTAAGCGCTAAAACTTAGAACTGTACTATGTCACTTTTCTGCGCTTCTCTTGTAAAATTTCTTTTTCTAATTCTCACATTTCTTCACTTATGTCTGTGTCTTTTTTTTTCTTCTTTCCAAGCGAGCATTTCCTTTATGTTTGATTCCCTGCATACTCAAAAATCAAATTACATTTAATTCTAGAATATAGTGTTTTCTTAGAATGTCATCACAGTAACTGGGTGTGGATTCCTTGCATTCGGTCAGCAACTATCTGGGCTACTCTAGATAGAATCAAAAAGATTGCCTTTAGTAAAAAGTGCTATTTATGCCGCTTTTTTCCAAACAGCCCAATCACGAATATTCCCTAGAAATTTCTTTCTCACGGAAAATAATTTTTCGAGAAAAAATTCCTCCAATCACAAATTCCGCGGAAACAAAAAAAAATTAAAAAGTGGCATCATTGAGTTTTATAACCAACTGTTTTGTTGTAACTTAAGATTTTTTATTTATTTACAAACGTTCATCGGAGAATTATATTTTTAATTTATTTAAATAAAGGAAAATATACAAAGAAAAATCTAAAAAAATCTTTTTTTTTCCAAAATTTTTGAAGTGTCTCTTTATTGCCTTTAAAAAACCCGCACGCTATATCTGTGTTGGCTCCCATGCAAATGCTGCATTTGCTGTTTTTTTGTGTTTTTTGACCTAAAAACAAAAATTATAAAACTAAAAAAAAAATTAAAAACCAAACATTACTTACATTTTTGTGCAAACTCCCTTCTATATATGTAGCAGGTGGAAAAAAACTTGAAAAATAGCAATGTTTTCTCCATTTTTTTTATTACCGACTTTTTTTCCCCGTCAATTTTTTTTCTCTTCCCACGGTTGAAAAAAAGGGAAAATATTTAATCATAATAGGAGAAAAGGGAAAAGGGAGAAAGCTTATGCGGAATTTTTATTTTAATTTTTTAATTTTAAAAACTGATCAATGGGACGCTCTGCAAAAGCTTTTGACTCGACAGAATTGACAAATCTATAAAAGAAAATTTTCCCATTTTATTAAAATGAATGGAAAAGTGGGCAAATTCTTTGTGCCCCTTTAAATATTGAATAAGCTTAAATTTTTTTTTGTTATCCCTTATGTCTTCCATTGTTCTACTCAAATTGAAAAACTCAACAAAAAAACATTTAATCGAAAAAAATCTTCCATATTTTACTTACCTCAGCACCTTAAAATTTGTTGCTATTTTGATAAACACAACAGCTACTTGGCTTAAGAGAATTCAAAATTTAATAATTTTAGTGATGACATTAAAGGCTGAAAACAACAACGAATTCATTTTTTTACATTGGCAAATTTAGCTAGAAGCATTACAAAACTGCTTTCTTAACCAAAAATCGCTAAACAGAATTTTATCTTTTTAGGTTTGGATATTTAGCTTTAGCGAATTACAGAATACGGCTGCTGATGTACGTTTTGTTAAAGAATTAATCTTTTTAATTTTCAATATTTCGCCTCACCATTGAGTGGGATCTTCAGGAAAAGCGAAGTGTATAAACAAATTCTTAAATAATAATTATTTAATATTTTTTTTTTAATTTTTTTTATTTTTTTAATCGACCTTTTTATATCTGAAATAAATATGTGTTGTTCTTTTTAACGGTCTTTTTTAATTAATTTAACAATATATATTTTTTCAATATTTCGCTTTCCTATGGAAAGCTTCTTCAGGAAAAATTAATTTTTAACAACAATTTGTTAATAATTTTTGTTGTTAAAAATTAATTTTTCCAGAAGAAGCTTTCCATAGGAAAGCGAAATATTGAAAAAAATATATATTGTTAAATAAATAAAAAAGACCGTTAAAAAGAACAACACATATTTATTTTTTTTTTAAATTTGTTTATTTAGTGTTCTTTACCTGAAGAAAACCATTTCATCAAATGGTATGGCGAAATATTGAAAATAAAAATAAAATTTCTATTTAATATTTATAAAGACATTGTGCTTAAAAATAATTAAAAAAGTCAATTAACTATAATTATCTTGTTTTAATTCAGAACCGATTTACATCAGTCAAACTCTTGTCCGATTAAACAATGGAGGCACTGTATACATATGTAAATAAATCAATATATGTATCTAATTATTTCATTAATTATATTAACAAATGTTAACTAATTTCATATATATTTTTGTCTCTTAATTAAGAAAAAAATTTAAATAATTTCTCGAAGTAAATATTTTTGCTTGTTTGAGTATGATTTTACGTCAACCCGCGTCAAATTTGATTTGTGAACATACCGGTTTCGGCTATATGCCATCTTCAGTGTTCTCTCTATACTAGTACTCTTTATGCTTGTTTTAACATTTCTCGGTGAAGAAAAGGTTGAGGAAATCCCTTTATAACATCTTTGAAAATCTTAAATTGAATGCGTAGTCTAATGTTATTAAAATCATAAAAACTAGTAATAAATTCAGTGGATCTTTTGCAGCGCAAATTGCCTCTAGTGATGTTCAATTGTTGCAAATGTTTCTGGCTCAATCTCAACACTTTGCTGTACAGCGGCTATATTTGCATCACCATCGGGGCCAATGCTAGCATATTGTTTTGGTCTATTATCAGCAACAATACCGTGAGCCTCGAATTTGGCGATTTATTACGCCAAGGCTCTGAAGGAGCCTGATTATGAGGGAAAAGTATTCGAATTTTACAAAATGATGCAGTGAAATTTTCAACATGTTGATAGTAAATTTTCACAACTCAAATTCTTAGCCTAAAAGTGTTACATTCCATATGGTTAAAATTTCTCAACTTGACATTTTATCATTTGACAGGCATATTTTATCTATTATTTAACACACGGGCTTTTCCATGGCACCGCACATGATGTTTGTAAGCTTTCAAAAATTTTAAAATATAGAAGTACCTGCACAAATAAGCAGCATTATGTTCTATTAAGAGGGTATTATATTTGAAAAAGAAATTAAATGCATTCGTTACATTCTAGCAGGGTTCAGAATTTTTCATTTATGAACATTCAAAAATCAACATTCATGATATTTTTCATAAATGAAAAATCTAAAATTTTATATTTATTTTTCACACTCATAAACGAACAACAAAAAATGTTCTGGTTATTTTCATACATGAATGCGAACAAGAAGAATTATTAGTCTTATTCATATGTGATAAATGATAAATTAGCTACTTCTCATTAATGTTATTTTTCATAAATGTACATGTCCATTTATGAACGTTGAAATTTTATAAAATTTCTCATAAATGAACGTGAACAAATTTTCTACCTACGGTCGCAGTTTACCGTAAAATGTAGTAAAAACACATGGGTACATATTAACCCAAAATACAATATTGCAATATATTCTAAAAGAAATAAAAAAAAAACATTTTTTTTTCTGCATACGCCGACAATTGCGCATTATCAAATATGTGCGTTTATGTACGCGAATGCTTAACGCACATATTTTTACGACCTTTTCATTTATGAAAAATTATCAAAATTGTAAATATTCAAAAATGAACACTTGTGTGTTTCTCATTTTTTCACTTATGGATAGAAAGAAAAAAATAAATCGTCGCATTCACAAATGAGAAAACACAAAATAATTTGTAGTCTCTCATACATGTATGAGAAGAAGCGGCTACAAATTTAAATGTACATATTCATACATGTATGAACAGTGAGTGAATACTTCGCTACTCTGCATTATAGTTAAAAATATCGTGCGTAAGAATAGACGATTTCTACAAAAGTAGGACGCTAAATATTTTTCCTTTACAATTCGTTATATTCAAATAAGTATGAAATGGTGTTCGTTGCTAAGCCCATAACTAAACAATATTTGTGATAGTTTTGAAAAGTTCTTTATGGAAAGAATATTTGAGCAAATGTGCTTACACGGAAAAATAAATTGTTTTTCAACAAGCAAAAATTGTAAGGGAATGGATTGGCAAACTAAATTTTCAATTAATAGAATGGCCAGCACAAAATCCCGTCCTCAATCCGATTGAATATCTTTGGTCAATCGTGAAAAGACGGCTCGGGCAGTAAGAAGCAGCCTCAATAATTTTTGCCATCATGTAAATGCGTTATAGAATCGAATTCCAAAAGATGTTATCGAAAATTTGGTACAAATGCCAAACCGCATATATCAAGTTATTAATAATAAGGATCTATGTAGCAAATATTGAAATTGGATTAGTTATCAAAAATTGAGTTTATGTGGGTTATTTTCGTTCTTTCTGTCCTATCCTTTAAATTCATATCATTTGTTATACGAAAAAAATAAAAAACAATAAACGCCCCTATTCTGCTGTAAGTTTTTAGATATAAAAATTATAAAAAGGTCCAAAGCAGAAGTAAACAGTTGATAATTTTTTACTCTGACATTTAAATGACTTTGTTTAAATTTTAAATTCATTTTATTTTTATTCATTTTATGTTTAATTTACAAATTCATGTTATTTTTGAAGTTACCGCATTGCAATTTGTTTTTTGGCTGCCAAAAGGTGACTAACTGATCTCATCGCCGCTCTGCCTCTTTTATTCCCCAAAAACTTGCGGTTATCTTCCTTTGGAAAAAACCAATTCGGCGCCAGTGTTGCCATCATGGCATATATTGTCCATAAACATGGACAGACTTTATTCGTAAATGATTTCGAGTAATGTAAATCCCACGATTCACAAAATCCCAAATGCTTAACTATTCGAATTTAAACAATCATTCGTTTTCGAATCGACTCGGTGTGCAGAACAGAAGGAACTGATTTTGTTTTTATGGATGACGAAAGTCAGTGTCGTGAACATGCACTCACTTCTGGTTGCCAATGTAACTAAATTAAATTATAAACGTTTAAGCTCTTGAAGCCAAAAATTTCCTCAGTGGAAGAGATTGCGTTTAACTGTTTTACTTTACTAATTCAAGAAATAAAAACCTGCTTTGTTTTCATACATACCAGGAACGAGTTCATATACTCCTGAGCTTTAAAACAAAAATAAATATTGCAAAAATCTCCTTGCTAATGTGTTTATGTAGCAAAAAATTATCTGTATAGCAAATGTTATTTTTTAATGTAATTAAAAAGCAATAAGAACCGATCAAATGATTGTCAAGCAAAAATAACGGCTTCAATATTGGCCACTAATTCCATATTTAAGGGGACATAATTATTCACACAATGATAAGCATTTATCTTATAGCCTGTTTCGACGACAATTTAAATCTCGTATTTCGCTCTCTGAAGCAAGTTTATGAATCATGCTGTTTACACGACTCATTTATCTGCTTCGATTTGACAGTTGTTATCAAACAGAAAAACATAAGTTGAAAAACAACAACAGTTGATATCCTTCTTGCCGCGATAGCATTAAGTATAATTTTTTCCTATCCATTTTTTTTTAATTTTATAAAATTAAAACTAATTAACACACCCACAAAACAATATATATTTTTTAAGTTTTCACTTTTAACTTTGTTTTGTTTGTAATTTTTCTTTGTTTAAAAAAATGTTTAATTTTGATAACTAGTGCAGATAAACTAACGATAAAAATTAGAGAAGAGAGGATTTTTCTTTGATTCGCAGCTAGATTCAATATGAATCTACCAGCTTCGTTCTCAAAATTTTGTATGGCGAAGCAGTTTGATTCACTTATAATTGGGGTGTGAAGCAAGAATAAAGAGCGAAGCAGGTGCCGTGAAAAAACAAGATATTAAACATTAAAATTTTTATATAATATGGCATCACTATTTGAAAAATGAACAGTTATTTATTAGTTGACGTCTTTAAAATTAACAAATGTTTTATTTGTAACAATGGATCGTCTGAAATGTTGTAACATTTTTTTCAATGGACCGAAAGCAAATAGAAACTACAGAAACTGCAGAGTTGCTAGAAGAAACCGGAAAGCTTTTAAATTAAATTACACAATTTATTTACTTTATTATTATTATACACAAAAATACACTTTAACGCCTAGAAGCTGCTTTGTTATCTTTATTTTTTTTCAGACCAGTACTCAGGGGATGATTCCTACTCATGCAATGCATTTTGCCAGAACTAGGAAATTAATTTATGGATAGGGGGAACGAGGGAATAGTGTTTGTGGTCATTCGATTTGAATTTTCCTACATTAAATGTGCCAGGAAAGACTTCTAAAGGGCATTAATTTCACATACGAACTGTATTGCTAAAAAAACGAATTTTCCCTTTAATGCGTGGTGCTTATATATCTGCTTTGAGTGGTTCTCGCATACACAAGAAAATTTTAGTTGTTCCCATTATTCGTTGAGAGCCCATCCATTTGTGTTTGATTGGCCGCTGAAATTCGTTTTTTTTTTAGCAGAACAGTCCGTATGTGGAATAAATTCGCTCTAGAGGTCTTTCCTGTGACTTGCAATGAAGGAAAGTTCAAATCAAATGTCCACAAACAATACGCCCTCTTTTCTCCTCCCTACAACCTAATTTCTTAGATATGTGTTCGGAATTGGTGCTGCATATATTGCTATGGCTAATATGGGTATTACAGAATCGGATGCTCTTGATGTTATTGGCATGAAAACTTAGTGTAGTGTTCAATGGACTTAATACATTTTTTTAAAGAAACTTTCAAGTGCCTCGGTTTTCTAAAACGGTGTAAGACATACTTTACTTCATCCGATCTTCGTACTATTTATACCATCTATATCTGTTCAAAGTCTATTTTGGAGTTGCACGAACGCGTACAGGAGAGTGCTAAAAGGCTCATTGTTGACATTAGGCTATCTAATTCTATTGATTCCCTAGATCATCGAGGCAATGTAGGATGTATTTCATTGTTTTATCGTTACTACAATGGTAAGTGCTTCAATGAAAATAGGGCACTTTTTTGGGTTTAACTCGATTTTCGTTGAGAGCGTTGATTTTCCAGTAAATCGCACTACGCGGTACAGGGAAAATTCATTTTTTAGCAGAATAGTCCTGTGTGGAATAAACTCTCTCCAAAGGTCTTTCCTGTCATTTGCAATGTAGGAAAGTCCAACTTGAGTGTCCACAAACACTACTCCATCTTTCTTCCTCCCCATAACCTAATGTTCTAGTTCTAGCATATTGCATTGCATGTGTGGGAGTCATCCCCTAAGTGCTTGCTGGTCCAAGAAAGAAAAAAAAATATGCAATCAGAATAATATTTGATTTACAAATACTTTAAATTTAGCAAAATTCATATTAAAAAACAAAAAATCGAACATGAAATACAGTGGCTCAAAGTTATAATGGGACAATTACTATAGTCAATAGTTTGTCGAATATTTCGTTAAATCCATAAGCCTTAAAACAAAAGTTTTGCTACAATTTTTTTACTACTGTAATAGTTTATTCAAAACAGGAACAAAAAATTCAAGAATTATTTTTTAAACAAAATAATAGCAAACAAACTTAAATATCATATAAAATTCACATCAAAGTAATAATGGGACAATATGAGATACAGTAACAAGTAAAGTTAATACAGTTTTACATATTATATTTAATATTTAGTTGATAGTCCCTTTTGTTGTAGTACCGCCTTTAGTCTATTTGGCATTGATCCAACAAGTTTTTGCCAATAATCGGGTGATATGCTTGCCCATTCCTCCTTTAGAGCCACAATCAGTTCATTTTTGTTGTATATTTGTCTACTTTTTAATTTTTGCTCCAAATGACTCCACACGTGCTCTATCGGATTAATATCAGGTGACTGTGGTGGCGCTTCAAGCACGTGTGGGCAATTGTAAAGCAACCAGCTCCGTACATTATAAGCTTTGTGCTTAGGGTCGTTGTCTTGGTAAAAATAAAAATCATTTGCTAGACCCAGTTTTTCTGCTGTTTCAGGAAGATTTGCGCGTAATATGTTTATGTAATACCTATGATCCATAATCCCTTCGATAATGTGAAGATTACCTGGCCCAGCAGCTGAAATTGCACCCCATACCATAACTGATCCTAAATCATGTTTCACTGTCGGTCTTAAATTTTGTCCTGAGAGCTCAGTATTGGGTTTTTTCCATACATATGAACGTCCATCTGATCGGAATATATTATATTTACTCTCGTCAGTAAATATAACCTTTTTCCAGAATGTGATATCTTTATCTCTGTACTCTCGTGCGAAGTTTATCCGTTTTTGTTTATTTACCTTATTTATGAAGGGCTTTTTTCTCGCTACTCGGCCATTAAAACTATGCTTTCTTAACACATTTCTTATAGTTTCTGGATTAGCCTTTTTCCCTAAGTGTAATTCGGCCTCTGTAGCTAGTTTGGTGCCGCTTAAATGAGGTTTTGTTTTGATTTGACGTACCTAGCCATCGTTTATCCACGTCTGAAAAAATCTTTCGTTTGCTTGATTTTGAAACATTTTCGTAATTTTCTGCATCTGCATAACGCTTAATAATATTAAATACCGTAGATTTAGGTTTATTTACTATCTCTGATATATTTCGAACAGTTTTTCCTGTTTTGAAATGCTCCATTATTAGTTTCCTTATTTCTGGAGATGTTTGAGAACCACGAGGCGCCATATTCAATAAATTTATTTTTAACTAGTCACAAATATCTTTAATATACCCATGCTATTTTTAAATAAAAAATTGCTTGCAAAATATCCCGTTATAATACGTTATGAAAGCAATGTTACCAAATGTCCCATTATTACATTGACATGAAGCTTACAAGTGGTTAAAGGTTATTTGTTATTGTTTTGTTTTTACGATAATATTTGAATATTTTTTTAATGTTTCTAATAAAGTATTACGTTAGTAGTAAAATTGTAGTAAAAGTTTTTTTTTTTGAGTTTATGGTTTCAATAAAATATTCAAAATTTACAAACTACAATATATGTCCCAATATAACTTTGAGTCACTGTATTTATTTTAATATAATTTTTAATTATATTTATAATGAAATTGCATAATATATTCCACGTTATGAACAAAGCTTTCATCGACTATTTTTTTATATTTTAGGTTCATTTGAGAATATTATAAAAATTTTAATTTTGCAGACATTCGGATTTGATTTTTTACAAATAGTGCAGATAAACTAACGATAATTTCTTTTTAAAATTAGAGAACAGTATATTTTACTGTGGTTCGCAGCAAGATTCAAAATGAAACTACAAAATTCGCTGTCATATTTTTGTATGGGGAACTATGTGGTTTCTTCAGTAAAGATTAGGTCAATAGAGCTGCGAATTGCAGAATTAATTACACTTTCTTTTGCCTTACAAAATTCACTAAAAAAACAGATCAAGATTCACTTGATTTGAAATTTGAATTCCTGACATTATGAATTTATGATATGTAGCTATTATTAAGAAGACTCTCTAATTAATATTGTAATTTATAACAAATTTTTTGTATGATTTTTTATAAATTAATGGAAAGAACAAACAAGATTTGCAACGAAACATGTTTAAAGAACTAAAAAAATAAGCTAATTAAAAAAAAAACAGGCGCAAATTTAATATTATTTAAATATGTTTATTTCTGTTTTGACAACTCGAAGCTGTTAGCTTCGAGTTATACAAATGGAGGTCAATCCTAACACAACGACAACGACTGTTGTGAAACAAAGCCGTCATATAAAATGAATTCCAAATTGTGTTTTAAGATCAAGAGAATACGAATGTAAATTATACAAATATGATATAAACTAAGCAAATGTTGTATGGCTATTGTTAAGTTTTAAGATATTTTGTACAGCAAAGGAAATTAAATAAAATATATTTTCCATCAAAAAACTAAAAATTGTTGTTGCGTTTTATTTCTTTAATAAACGTTCTGTTGTATTGAGTTCTTTAAATGCAAAATAATAACACAACACTTTAGAGTTTTTAAATTAAATTACCCAATTTAATCACTTTAATGCACACAAAAATACACAGTGGTAGCATAGTAGTAGTGGTGTAACGCCTAAAAGCTGCTTTATTATCTTTATGTCTTCACTCAACGATGTTTCAACCTGAACTAACTTTATTGTCCAGCAGATGGCTGTTATACATGTGTTTTAAGCGGTCTCGCATATACAAGAAAGTTCTACTTTAACATCATCACACATTGTTGTTGTCATTCGTTCTGTGATAGCGGTTTTTGTTTTTTGCCGTTTAGCTTTTTTTTTAAAGAAAAGTAGCACTTCAGGCAACAATGCCTATTTAGTCATGTACCGTGCTACATTCTTTAGGAAAGGGATAGAGAATAAATGAAACAGGTGGTGAAAGTAGTAGGATAGTCGTAAATTAATTGCCGTATATAAGACAGCACAGCGACCAGTGACTATGCCTTCATCGCTGACCAGCCCCACCGACAGTCAATTTTTATTTTTGTAGTGAAAAAAAACCAAGGTCTTCGTTGGGAATCGAACCCACAACCCCCATATTTACAAGCTAGTACACTACCTACTAGCTTACAGGGGCACCTAGGGGCACCAAGAAAAATCAATAAATGAGTAGATTTATGTAAATTTATCCACTTTAAGCCCGAGGTAAGCAGTTGGAAATTTGTGAATTTCAGGTGAGTGTAACCACCGAGTAAATGAAACTGAATTGTCTGACTTGGCTTTAGTCTCCTGTCTTATTCAACAAAATATTACATTGATGAAACCAAGCGTTTTTTTCTGGAATTGTTACTAAGCATATTGTTATTGTCTTATGTGTATAAGATTTCTTAGAAACTGCGTAGTTTGTAAAACGACACACTAAGTCATTTCGTTTACTTTTTTACTGATAATTATTTTCTTTTAAAATTTGAAAAAAGCATATTCTAAACACTGCCGCCCGACCACATAAGCCTTCTCGCCCGAAACAGGCACAATATCAACTCTGCCATTTCAGTTGAACCATATGATATCTTTATATCTGATAAATAAGATATAATAGTTATAGTTTTTTGACCTTTTTAATATTTTTGAGTAGTTAATTATAAAGCACTAGGTCACTATTTAATAAAAATTCTTTAAAAACTTTTATTTTTTCGATATTTCGTCACACCGTTGGTTGGCATCATCAGGAAAAACAACCAACGGTGTGGCGAAATATCGAAAAAATAATAAAAAAAAAAAAATTTTTAAGATTTTTTATTAAATAGTGACCTAGTGCTTTATAATTAATCTGATAAATAAGGTTATTAAATTTTTCTATCGCCTTATATGGTACCTCCCATATAAGGATTTGGAATTTAGGGGACAGTCCTTTCTTGCTTTGTTGGTTGAATAATAGAATCCGTTGTTCTGTAAATCCGTTCGTGTATGCTGCTCGATCATATCTGATTTTCATTTTATCACTGGACATTTTAATGCGATTGTGAAGCTCGTGCAGATCTTCTTCCATTATCGTCGGACACAGACTTAACGCCAAATTCTAAATCCGCTGAGAATTTAAACTCTATTGCAAACACTTTTTTCACTGAATTACGTCAGATTTAATCATGGATTTTACCGGTATATCGTTTCTACTGGTATATCGATCATAATACAACCATGTTACATGCTCATCCCAATCCTTTTTGTGTATACTGACCACTTTTCTTAGATATTCCTCTAGGTACGATTTAATATTTGTATCATGCCATCAGATTGTGAATGCAGTGGTGTTGTTTTCGTCTTTTTGATACGAAATACATCGCACATCTCTTTGAATATGGTCTACTAGAAATTTCGTCCCTGTTCAGAACGTAGTTCTATTGGAACACTGTATCAACACACCCTATTATTTAGAAATGTATCCACCACGGTTCAGAGTTATTGGTTTGGCATGGCCTACACTTTGGGCCATTTGCTAAAATAATCCATTACCGTTTTCCAGCATCACTGATAAGGAATGGTTCGGCGATATCCATAGCTATCCGCTTAAAAGGGCCATCTGCGTTGTACTGCTGCAGCTTACCCCGACTTTTTCTTGTTGCACCCTTGGCCGCAATGTACTGTTCGCAATTAGCTGTCCAGTTGGCTAAAGATGGCGGGCAGTCTACCCAGTAATATAGCTGTTTCATCTTTTCCAAAGTTTTTGTTACACCCCAATGACCGCCGCTGGACCATTACGGATATGCTTCATTACGTTGTTTTATTTTATTATCCCTTTATTTGTTATATAACAGGTGGTCAAATTTGAGGTTAGAAAGTAAATTGTCTGTCAAACGATTAAATGTCAAGAATTCAGCTACCATCTACTGACATTTATTTAGTAAGAATTTCAATTATGGAACGCTACACTCTTGAACAGAGAGTTTTAATTGTAAAAATCAAATCAAAATGCTGAAAGTTTCAGGGAATCACCGTAACATTTGAGCAGCTTTTCTTTTCAATCAGCTTTCTTTTCAGACCACTGTGCATCATTTAATCGCTAAGCTCGAGTCTCATGCTATGGTTGCTGACAAAAGACCAAAGCAATACGCTCATAGTGGCCGTAATGCTGTAAACATTGCCGCTATACAGCAAAGTCTTGAGTATAAGCCTGGAACATCAACTAAAGGCACTTTGTGCAACATTTTGCATAGAAATTGTCATCTTTATTCTTACAGAGTGCAACTAGTTCAATAAGTTAAAGCCGACCGACCATTGTTTGCGTCGAACGTTTGTGGCTGTTGAATAGTTAAACGAAACGAAAATAAAAACGTTTGTAGTAATGAGGCTAACTGTCATTTAGGCGGTTGTGTAAATAAACAAAATTATCACATATGGAGCTCATAAAATTCACAAACAGTCCTCGAAAAAATAAAATAAAGTGACCGTTGGGAGCGGTTTGTGGTCAGGCGGCATCAATCTGTGAATTCTCGGTGCTACCAAACCATGAATTTAATAAGAGGAAGCCGAAGGCGTTAAATGGCGATTTCGCATATCGGAAAAGATTCTTAAATGTTAAAAAAAGAAATAATTTTTTCATCGTACTATTACTGGTGATGAAAAATGGATACGAAGGACCCAAGCGCAAAAAGTTATCTACAAAGCCCGGTCAAACCAAAAACAACAAGTGCTCAAAATTTTATGATTTTAATTTTTTTTTTCCAAA
Source organism: Trichopoda pennipes (assembly GCA_030448955.1). NCBI lineage: Eukaryota > Metazoa > Arthropoda > Insecta > Diptera > Tachinidae > Trichopoda > Trichopoda pennipes. The sequence continues at coordinate 7,304,103 of JASKUP010000028.1, read as the reverse complement.
AATAGGCAAACCGGATCTAAAAAACTTGTTAACCCAGGCGTTTAAAGCAGCGTATTGTCATTACTTTTCTTTTAAATAGATTTATGTGATGCAAATTTTACGCCGAACACAGTGTGTAAAAGAAAAAAATTAAAAACTGCGTTCACTGCAACACTTCTAGTACCACAGCACAAACCACAGTCTAAGTATGTGTATAGTGTGTGCCAGTACCCCGCGCTGCTATTGCCGTTTAGTCTGGTAACTGGGTTCCTGTAAGTCGAATTTTTGACATTACAACTCGCCGAGCAAAATGCCAAGACAGCATCATACCAAATACGTCGAGTAGATTTTCAGAAATTTTATTCCGTTGCATTATGTCAGGCTTAGTAAAAGTGGGAATGAATTTTATCGCTGGCGAATTGCGTTTATTCATCGATTATGGTTCTGTTTGAAGGCTGTTCTGTTGCACAATACAAACAAAAAACCATCCATTCCATTGGATGTACACGAACGAAAGATTTGTCTGTAATTTAAAAGTTGTCCACATAATACAAGGAATTATATTAGAGGGTGGTTTTCCAAAATACTTTTGCTTTCTTTGTAATGTTGATTCGCGATACACAGGTATCAACATCAATATAAAGATGGGAAAGCAAACAACTCTCGAGCTGGAGTAACAATTCAAATTAGGTAATGAACCTTTGATAAAGGATCCAGGATTAGCTGGGAAATTCGTTGAAGTTGTAGTCAAAGATATTGAGGATGCCTATGGCTATTTGCAATCCATGTTTCCAAAAGTCAGTCAAGCTAAAATTAGAAAAGATACGAAAAGTAATGAAAAGCGAATCTTTCACAAATATGCTTTCGAACAGTTATAACCATCTATCTGCACTGAAATAATTCACTGAAGGGGCGTTAAAATAGAACCGTTTACAGAGAATTGACATACAGACACAACTGGGGGACCAATTGCTGCATTATGTAGAAAAAATCCTTAAATCCCTGACGTTAAAGTTACATTTCAAGCATATCCACTTTAGATAACTTTGTTATTCTTTTATGGTCTTGTGTATAACGATAACAACAACTAAGCAAAATGTTGAACCTCCTTGGAGTAATAAACAATGATCTTACGCTAAAAATAGAAAGAACAAACTATATAAAAAATTCAAACAGTCTGGTGATTCTACTGATTATTTAAGGTATATTTTGCGTAAGGATTTGACTTTGAAGGTTTAACTGGCACAGGAATTGAAGCCGACCGACCATTCGCCGTAAATTCACTGAATTCATTCAGGAAAAAATTATTTTTTTAGACGAAGTCCATTTCAACTTATGTCGACAAGCAAAATTGCCACATTTACGCTTCTAAAAATCCTAGAGCGATTATTGAAAAACGAAGACACGTTGTCTTCGTACGGTGCGCAATGTGGTCTGTAGGCATGATTGGGCCGTTTTTTTCGGCCCAGCGGTCAGTGGATCACGCTATCACGAGTTGCTAACAATTCAATTTTTGGCTATTATTGACGACGTGGTTATCATAGACATGTGGTTTCAACAGGACGGTGCCACATGTCGCACAGCCAATGAAACGATCAATTTATTGCAAATAAAATTTCCCGTTCGCGTAATTTCACGATAATCAGCAGTTAAGTGGCCAGCTAGAACGTGTGATTTAACATCACCGGATTATTTTTTGTGGGGCGATGATAAGGCCAGAGTCTAATCGAATCCGTGATGTGATTAACGGGATTGGACCATATAATAAAAATTTGAGTTATCAAGTAATTTATAATTATTCGGAATCATTTTCAATATAAGCAATTTTTTTTCGTGCTTGATTTCTTTAAATAAATATTTCATGATATTCTCACGAAATATTTATTACAAAAATTTTTATTAAAAAATACAGATTTTATGATATTCTCATAAAACATTTATTCCAATAAAAATAAAAAATATTTGAAATGTATTGCTGCGGGGGAGAGCACATTCTACATCCATATTGCAATTTCACTATTGCTCAAGTAGCTCATCAGTGAATTTTACCCCAATATTGTATAGAAAAACCTAAAAGCCATGTGCCCGTTGCTTTTTTGTAAAAATTTTTGTAAAACTATTTACAAATATTTTTTATTTTCTGGAATTTTCAAATTACATATGAATGGTTTCCAACGGAAACCCTTATGTAGAAATGATTGAAAATAAACAATGTTTTTTGTTGTTTGAAATGTTTTGCTGTGTTTGTGTAGAAGTGTTTTTGAGTCTTGCTGTTTGTGCTATGTTGATTCTATGAAAAATTCTCATAAAATCAGTTTGGCTTTGGATATAAGACTTTTAGGTTTTCTCAATACAATATTGGGGTAAAATTCACTGATGAGTTACTTGAGCAATAGTGAAATTGCAATATGGATGTACTCTCCCCCGCAGTAATACATTTCAAATATTTTTTATTTTTATTGAAATAAATGTTTTATGAGAATATCATAAAATGTTTATTTTTTAATAAAAATTTTTGTAATAAATATTTCGTGAGAATATCATGAAATATTTATTTAAAGGAATCAAGCACGAAAAATAAAATTGCTTAATTTGAGTCATATTAATATAAATTTTTTATTTTATTTTGTTTTAGACAACAACTGCTTGTTGTTGTTTTATGGTATTTCTTTTGAATTTAATGGAAATTCTACAATAACCGTTTTAAAATTACATATATATTAAATTAAAATTATATATAACTAGCAAACCCGGCGAACTCCGTTTCGCCACCAGATGGCTTCGTTATACGTGTCCGCAAATTATCCGTTTCATTGAAGTCCTCTTTGGTAAACCACAATTTTTGTTTTTTGATCTGACATTGGCAAACAATTAAGATAGAATAATTTATTTATTTATTTTTGAAGAATACGACGGTGTCACTTCTGATCGTGTGATGGTGTAGTGTGTGGTGTATGTGTAGTTGTTATGTTAATTGCAACACAATTGATTGTGTTGGTGTAATTGATTAGTGTGAGTGATTGGTTGAATAAAATCTTTTACCTTGCAAGTCGGCATGAAGCCGGCTTCTTATATGATATTAGCTCCAAAGGAAGTCATGCGAAAGCAGTCATTGTATTCAAGGATGCGTTGAAGAAAATGACTGGAATCGGGATCAGTTCCATCGAACATTGGTTTTAGTGTCTATGGTGGTGTAATTAATGGATCCAGTTTGACTTTTCCACTTGCGCAGCACAATCCAGCCGTTTCTCTTTTGAACTTTAACGCATTGCATATCCGCATACAGTCATCATTGGTCCAATATCTAAATTGTCATCATCACTGTAGTTCGCAGTGGGATCATATTGAAATGCCAAGCGATTGTATGATGCCAATGATCTTCGTGTGCTCATGCATTATCTCAATGGGATATTTTCCTTTATTATATTTTGCCTTTCTTCGCTTAAGTTATGTGAATACACTTGTTGCTGGTTTGCATGTCTTTTGCGGCGGCCGATGTTCGCACGTCGTCCTCTCGGCATTTTGGACTATGGACAGACTGATGAAACAACCTCAAATGCACGATCCACATAATTTACACAGTTCAACTTACCAACTTAAGAACAAATGCCTGCTGTTGAAGTTGAATAAAAATTTGCACAATACGCGTGATTGATTTGATGGTTTCCAATTGAACTGTTAGGAAACGAATAATTTTAAACTCAATTTCACGTGCGCATGAGTAGCTATCAAACAATGTATCACGCACCGGCGCCATCTACTTAAAATGAAACGTACTTATTTTCGTGAGGGATACTCATATACCACGTACTGGTGCCGTTGTAGTACATGCTATGTATCAGAGATGGCGCTGTATGTGAAAAATGATTTTCCCTGTTTTCCTGCTTTTTTCTTATAAATTTTCCGAAATTTTCTTTGCTATAAACCTCATGGAGCCTTTCCAACCAATGCAAAACCGTAGAAATCGGTTCGTGCATTCTGGAGTTATAGCGCCTGGAAGGAAAACCCGACTTATTTATATATATATATATATATATGTGTGTGTGTACGGCGGCGGTATTGCGGAAGACTATTTCAAACAATTGCAAATCATTTTCCATAATTGTGGCCAAAGTTCTTCTATGCAGACCAAGGTCCTGAGCACGGCCTTGAGCAGCAGCACTTTCTTGAATAGCATTAATGTTTTCAGCCGATCTTGCAGTACGTTGTGGTCCATGCTTGGGCCTACCACCTCTTTCTTCGAAATCATTCAATACAAGATAAATAGTGCGTTTTGTTGGGACTTTGCTTCTCCCAAAAATTTCACATAACTTTCTTATCGTCACAGTAATCGATGATTGACTTTGATTAAATGTTTTAACGAATAGTTTTCCATAATAAATTTGCCTCGTGTCTACTTTACAATTGCCAAATATGAACTGTCAAGACTACTGTTTACCAAAAGTAGAAAGTATTTTATTTTTAGATCCCTGAAGATGATCAACGACAAAATATCGAAAAAAATAAAACGAAAATATAAAAAATATGTTTTTGTTTCTTTAACAAATAACTGACCTGTGGCCAAAATAACGTTACAAAATATTAAATTTAATAAGGTCGACTAAACTACTCAAGTATTAAAAAAAATATATTTTAAATTATCACGCTTTGATGAGTTTTATTCTAGAACTCGATGAAAATAAAACAGAACATTGTATGCGAATTTTACGGGTTAATAAATGTTTATTTAAACATTTTAAATAATAAATTTTTTGTAACGATAAATTAATCGCTAAATAGAGTTTCATTTCTTTAAATTTTTTATTTAAATAATAGTTACATTTATTACGGTTGCTGCAAAGAATTTAATTTAATATTATTATTTCTACGAATGTATGTTTTCATTTCTTTAGGTAAAAAAACATAGTTCAGATGTGTTTGTGTTCTACTCATAATTAACAACTGTACAGAAGTAAAATTCTACATTAAAATATGTACAGCGGCCAAAAAAACTAATCGACATTGGAGTCAGTTTTTAAAAGTTCATTGATTGATACCGTTATAATTTTTTGGATAAAAGCAGAGTAGCGAAGTGTTCACTCACTGTTCATACATGTATGAATATGTACATTTCATTTTTTAGCCGCATCTTCTCATACATGTGTGAGAGACTGAAAAATATTTTGCGTTTTCTCATTTATGAATGTGACGATATATTTTTTTCTTTCTACTCATAAGTGAAAAAATGAGAAACACACAAGTGTTCATTTTTAAATATGTACAATTTTGATAATTTTTCATAAATGAAAAGGTCGTAAAAATATGTGCGTTAAGCATTCGCGTACATGAACGCACATATTTGATAATGCGCAATTGTCGGCGTATGCAGGAAAAAAATGTTTTTTCTATTTCTTTTAGAATATATTGCAATATTGTGTTTTGAGTTAATATGTACCCATGTGTTTTTACTATTTTACGGTAAACTGCGATCGTAGGTAGAAAATTTTTTCACGTTCATTTATGAGAAATTTTATATAATTTCAACATTCATAAATGAACATGTACATTTATGAAAAATAACATTATTGAGAAGAAGCTGATTTATCATTTATCACATATGAATAAGACTAATAATTCTTGTTGTGCGCATTCATGTATGAACATAAGCAGAACATTTTTTCTTGTTCGTTTATGCGCGTGAATAATAAATATAAAATTTTAGATTTCTCATTTATGAAAAACATCATGAATGTTGATTTTTGAATGTTCATAAATGAAAAATTCTGAACCCTGGATAAAAGCTCAAAAATTCCAAAGAAAAAAAGTGTTCGACAAGCATTGTTTTTCTTTTATTGTGATTTATTGTACACCTATCCCCCGTTTTACACGGTCTTTGTTTTACACGTTTTCAATCTTTTGGAAAAACTTTTTGGTTTTTGGAAATTAAAAAAGTTTTTTAACGAAATTTATTAATACTTTTATTTTTATTTGACCTTTTTTTAAATTTAATTAAATATGAAATAATCTTTTAACGGTCTTTTAAATAATTTAACGATTTTATTTTTCTCGATATTTCGCTTTCCTGTGGAAAGCTTCTTCAGGAAATTATTTTTTATATTTAACAACAGAAAATTATAACAATTTGAAAAGAAAAAATTTTTGAAAAACATTTGACAAAACATATAAAATAATTTTCTTCATACATACAAACATACAAAAACTAAAATTTCAAATATTTAAACATACAAAAACAAAGAAACGGAAATTAAATAACAAATTTTTCCTATGACATAATTAAAACAAATTATGTGTCTTTTGTATTAAGTACCTATAATTCTGTGCTAAATTGTCTATGTCTGTTTTGAAATTTATTCTCCTGACATTTGGTACATTAACAATTTCTAACATTTCTAACATATAACGTCTCTTGTAGTTTTTTTCTATATCTAATACTGATGTTTCATCAAACTTTGGATAATGATTATATTTCTTGCAATGTGAAGATAGGGATGTCTTCTGTGTTGAAATATTCCTATATTTTTGGTCACATCTATGACCAGCTAATCTTGTTTTAAGGTTGTTCTTTGTTGTCCCAATATAAACTTTGTCACAGTTCACCTGGTCATTTCCTCCACATGGTATCCTGTATACTACATCAGATATTTCCATTTTCCCTATTTTATCCTTCATACTGCTAAATAATTTGCTTAATGTGTTATATGTTTTGTGTGCAATTATATATCTATCTGTGTCATATATTTTAGACTTTCTTAATCTTTCTGATATTCCAGGAATATAAGTTAATGATTTATAAATTCTTATATGATTATCATATTGTCTAATTAATCGGTTAGTTAATTCTACTGGAAAATCATTGTCATTAAGTATATCTCTTATTGTATCCTTATTCTTCAAATGAAATTCTCTATCACTTATAGTCAATATTCTGTCTATCATATTTTTCGCTGTGTTAATTATCATTTTTCTTGGATGTTTTGAATAAAAATTAATAATTCTTCCTGAAGATGTTGGTTTCTTCTACCAATCAAATACTAACTTATTTCTCTTTCTTATTATCAATATATCGTAAATTTAATATCCGGATGAAAACTATTCAATTCTGACAAAATATCATCCACTGCATCTTCCGAAGTTATACAAAATAACTCATCTACATATTTTGTGATAATCTTCGGTTTAATATGCATTTTACTAATACATGAATTTAGTAATTCCTCCATCACAATATCAGCTATAATTGGAGATGCTGGAGAGCCCATAGGGAGACCCTCCCTCTGTTGATATATCCTATTATCAAATTAAAAATACCTATGATGAAGGTAATTTCAGAAGGAGATGAATTGATTCGGACTATAAAAGAAGCTTTCCACAGGAAAGCGAAATATCGAGAAAAATAAAATCGTTAAATTATTTAAAAGACCGTTAAAAGATTATTTCATATTTAATGAAATTTATTAATTTTACACGAAATAATAAACACTAAACTATAATTTGCTTATATCTAAAATAATATGTTTATTGTTTTACTGTCAAAAAATACAACACTACAAAATGTATGTTACTGTTACGAATTCTTAGTAGTCTATGTTTATGATGGAAATAGAGAAGCTGCACAAAAATTTTCTCAAAAATTTGCTGAAATTATTGCTAAAAAGTCCTACAGTCCAGTCCTTCTCAGGTGTTTAATGCTGACGAATCCGAGTTATTCTGGAAAAAAATGCCGGAGAGAACATTTTTAGCTAAAACAGAACAAATCAGCTAGTGGCCACAAGGCAGCAAAAGATCGCATAACAATTCTTTTTTCCAGTAATGCTTCTGCCAATTACATTATGAAACCATTTGCAATTAATAAAGCCATGAAGCAACGTTCATGAAACGCCCATAAGAAAGCTTGGTTAACCACTACCATGTTCAATAATTGGTTCCAAAACTTTTTCCTTGCAGATGTGAAAAAATATTTAATCAAAAAAGGGCTACATTTCAAGGTTCCACTCATTCTTGATAATGCTCCTGGTCACCTTCAAGATTTACAACAGGAAAATCCCTTGTTCAAAGGATAATTTCTACATTGAAGACACTGTACATTAAAAAGTGCTTCGAATATATTTTAGATCAAATCGAAACTGAAAAATCGCTCTCGATTATTGATGCTTGGAAAAAATTTACAATCTTAGATATCATCAGGCATATAGGAATGTCGTACATCAAAATCAAACAGTCAACGCTCCACCATGCGTGTTGGAAACCAGTATGACCTACTATAGTAAAAGATAACAATAATAAATAGTCCCTAGAAAATGAATACTCTCACATAATTGAAATAGGTCATACGTTAGGTGGAGACGACTTCGTAGATATGACACAAGACGATATTTCCAAAATAATGGATGATCATGATGTAATTCATGACCTTATAGAAATGGTAAAAAAAATACTGGTAATGAAAATTATAGTCCATCTGATATCGATGAAAACGAACCTAGTGCATTTACAGCAAAGACCGTACGTGAGGGTGTTGCAATAGAAAGGAATTTAAACAACTATTTTCAAAAACAACTTTTATCTCAATACGAAGAGGTATACGAAGATATGACTAAAATAAATCGCAATTGCTCATAACAGATTTTTTTACTGCAAAATCTAACGGAAGTTCAAATTCTATGGAGCGAGAATCTAATGAGAGAGTGTAGTCAAGCCATGAAAGTGATATTTAAAATAGGTGTTTCTATATTTGTTTTATTATTGAAATAAATTAATATTCTTATAATTTATTAAATGTGTTTGATAGTAAATATATTAATATTTATTTTTCGTTCAATGTGTTTGTTATTCATCATATTAAAACTGACAAAAAGGGTTTTTATAGTGATTTCGTTTAGCAGGGTTTTTCCATATAGGAGTGAATTATTCGAGTTACACGGTTTTTTATGGAACCTATCTTCCGTGTAAAGCGGGGTATAGGTGTACTTTGTATTGCTGTAAGTTGTTGTTAGTGTTGGCAAGATTACTGCTATGATTCTTGTCTTTCATTTAAAACCTTTTTTACTCATTTGTGTACAATTGATCGTGAGAATGGGATGTAAAGGCAAAGAGACTTCTCTTAATGTAAGAAATTTAATACTACAGCATTATAAATTAGAAAAACTGAAAAAGAATATAGCAGAAGTCGTTCGGATATTAAGAACTACTGTTTATTATATCATACAAAAATTTAAGTTAGAAAACACAAAGTAGAATTTGCCGACCTCGCAAGATAACAGAAATAAATGAACGGCGAATCGTGTGGAAAGTAAGAAAAAATCCTAAAACTTAAAACTGCCACGATTTTAGTAAAAGTCACTGAGGAGCACATAGGCGTATACTTCCCAAACAATCACCCTTATTCTGCTTGGCGACGGCAATACAAGACGACGTCGTTTTTTATCGTTTGGCAATATTGTCATTTATCGATGACTGGCAACACATGTTTGGTATTTTATAAAAAAAATTTTACGTTGATGTTGCCTTAAATTGCCGATGATATTGTCGTCTGTAATTTTGATGTCGTGTTGTTATAAACAAAAATTTAAAAAGATTAAAAAAATTAAAAATACAAAATAAAATATAAAACAGTACGAATGAAGTAGAAAATGGAAAAAATTGAAATTACCAATGCCAACCAATTTTAAAAAATAGTGGAAGCATTGGGAAAAAATCCATCACTTGCCAGGGGATTTCGAAGAGGCAGTGTTGCTACTAATTTTAAAAAACAATGGGAAAGTGTTCCAAATGCTTTAATCACTTTTGGTCCACCAAATAGAATGAGTGACGGATGACAAAATGTATAATATGCAGTTCCTTACAAATACATGTTTTACAAAATTCTTTTTACAAATTTGGCGCGACTTAAAATTTAAAGTAAAAAAAAAAATGATGGTAAAAAACAATGTGCTAAATTTTAATTTATTTTGATTTTTAATTTATTTTAGGTTTAATTTAATAAAGATTTTATATTTTTTTCATAACAATTTTATCAAAAATAGTACACAAATGAATTATCTGACTCAAATATTAGGTATGTGTGTTATATTTTATTAAAATGATCGATAAACTAGCAATGTCGTCATAAGACTGTTAGGGAATACCAAATTAGTATTGATGTTGTCTTAAAGTGATGTTGCTTCAAAATCGACGACGATGTTGCCGTCGCCAAACAGAATAAGGGTGAATAAGAAATGTCCTAAAAAAATACGATTTCCATGCGACAATCAGCCAGAAAGAAGCCACGCATTTCTTATTAAAATAAAAGGATTAGAAGTGAAGTTTTCGAAAAAGTACGTAAATAAGCCTAAAAAGTTCTGAATGGATGTCATTTTTTTGATATGTTTCTGCAGTATCGTATGCCTAACACAGAATTGAAAGAAGGAAACATGGCCCCAACAGTGAAACATGGTGGTAGTGTTGTTATGTTATGTAGATTTATGGCAGCATCAGGTTTTTTCAATTTAGCATTTATTGATAGGATCATGGACTGCCGATAATACGTCGATTTCCTGAAGCAAAATTTACGGCAAAGCGCAGAAAAATTAGGTCTATGAAATAGCTGTAAATTCTATCAGGACAATGATCTCACACATTACACGATTAATACAAAGTTTTGGCTGGTGTATAATTGTCTAAAGAAAATAAAAACGCTGCCAAAATCCCCATATCTTAGCACCATTGAACATTTTTTGGGGTCACTTGGATAAAAAAATTAGAAATTGTATATTTTCGAACAAAAACTGGATGAAATCCATTCTGCAGAAGGAAGGAGCCAAATCGATTTAGAATATATCAAAACGTTGGTAAAATCTAAGCCAGATCATTTGAAAGAAATCAAACACCGACTACGAAATGTAACTCGCTCCAAAAGTTGCAGTTTTAGATGTTTATATGTATGTATATTTACATATGCATGTTGTTGTAACACCGATCCCCAAAAAGGGTGAGGATAACAACCATGAAAGTTAATGCCCAATTGTAATTTGTTCTGCACTTTCTAAAGTGATGGAAATCATGACTAAATTTATCTTGTGAGATACCTGGAGTCTAACAGCTTACTTTTATTTGGATACGGTTTTCCGTCGACCCTCGTCAAATTTGGTTTGTGAACAAATCGGTTTCGGCCGTTTGTCATCTTCAGTGTTCCCTTCGTACTAGTTGCGTTCTATTGTCAGCTGTGTTTATATAGTTCCTCTTGTTCGTGTTTCCCTTCGTGTTATTGCATTCATCAGTTTCTTTTTTTTTTGTCTGTACCTCTCTCTCTCTCTCCTTCTCGTGTGTCTGTTTTTACCTAATTTGTCTCTCCCTTTTCATTCGTCTCTCTTCCTAACTAAACCCTTTTACGATCAGGCTTGTTGTCCGTTTGTGTTTATGATGATTAAGCATGATCGTAAACGAACTATGTAAACTCAGCTGACAACAAAACGCAACTAGTACGAAGAGAACACTGAAAATGGCAAACGGCCGAAACCGGTTTGTTCACAAACCAAATTTGATGAGTAAATTAAACCCAGCCGGAAAATTTACGCACATATCTAACAGCTTACTTAGCGACCGATAGTATGATTTCCGTAGGAGGCGCTCTACAGGCGACTTGCTGGCTTTTCTGTCGGAACAATTATACAACTCCATACATCAATTCGGAGAGAATAAGCTGGTGACTCTAGATATTTCTAAGGCGTTTAATTGTGTGGCATGATGCACTTTTGTCAAAACTAGTTGCGTTTGGTGTTGGTGACAATATCTTCAGATTTAAATGGAGTTTTTTCAGGAATGGCACTATTTTTGTAAATGACTTTTTTTTATCAAACTTTTAGCCTTATATACTCTTTCGCAGATGACACCACCATTTGTCATTCGTATTCATTGAGTAATAGACTGAACTAGTTGGAGGTGGGCTCTAAAAGGCAAAACATGAACAATACGCTCAATAACGATCTCACAATAATCTCCGAAGAAGTCAAGACTTAATGCTGCATGCTTACCCATAGAGCTGTATTCGAAAATGGTGCTGCATCTGTTATTAAGGGTAAAGTAAGTATTTTTTTAGGTTTCTAAAGAAGATTTCAAGTGGTCCAGTTTTCTAAAACGGTGTAAAAGATACTTCACTCCATCCGATTTTTCAGGTTTCTAAAGAAGCTTTCAAGTGGCCCGATTTTCGTACTATTTATACCACCTATATCTGTCAAAAGTATATTTTGGAGTTGCTCGACCGCGTAACAGGAGAGAGCTAATAAGCTCATTGTTGACAGTAGGGTATCTAATTCTAATACTTCCCTAGACCAACGAGGCATTGTGGGTTGTATTTCACTTATTTATCGCTACTATATTAGTAAGTGCTCAATAGAAATTAGGGAACTTGTTACCGTTATTGCACATTTTTGCGTTTAATTCGATTTTTGTTGAGAGCGCATCCATTTGTGGTTGATTGGCCAGTGAGTCGCACTACACATTACAAAGAAGAAAAAAATATGAATACTTTTTTTGCTTGGCTTTTGTTATTTATTTTTTCAATTATAACTTTTTTTATACCATTTGTTTAGGATCTCATTTTATAATATAAATTTTATGTTCCTTAATAAAACGTTGTGTAGGTTCCCTTTTGCTCATATTAACATTTTACAGTTTTTTATTGATAAAAAATTTAAACTTTATGGTTCTTCATGTCGAATAGGTTTTTTGGCGACTGTATGTAAAAATAATCCATTAAAAAGATAAACGTCATTGAAATATACACACGCACACACATAAAACGTTGTTTCACTGAAGGAGTTTTATTACTTATAAGTATTATTATTAAATTTTAATATTATAAAGTTTAAAGTATACATATTGATTTAAAACTTTTAGTACAAAACAACTACTCGACTTTTTATTAATATATAAAGCATTTGTTTTTATTTGCTTATTTCCTTTTTTAAAATTTTATTTTTTTTTTTTTGTATAAAAAATTAAAGCTTAAAGGACAAAGCAATGAATATTATTCCATAAATTTATACTTTCATTTACACACCGTAAGAGTAAAATTCATAGATTTTTTTATAATTTCGAAATTTTAAAATATTTCATGGCATTTAAAAAATATAAAAACATTTGTATATTCTTTATTTTTATGCATATGATACAACAAAAAACCTTATACCATGTTCACACGGACAGCAAACACCGAGGTTCGCTCTCCCATTTGTGGTGTACGGCAATACCGTGATTGAAACAACATGGTTCACCATACAAAAATATGAGAGCGAATCTTGTTAGTTTCATATTGATTTTTTCTGCGAACCATGAAAAATTCACTCTTCTCTAATTTTAAAAACAAGTTATCGTTGGAGCTTATCTGTACTATTTGTAAAAAAAAAGTCTAAACAAGGAAAAAATCAAAACAGAAATTAAAAGTAAAAAATAGAAAGTGTTGTGTGATGTGCCGCAGAATAGCTGGAAAATTAAAATTAAAAAAAAGGGCGAAGAAAGCTGTTATCATAACATGGACTCTATTTACGCCATTTCATTCAGCCCAATCATGAATAAAAATTCCGCGTGAGTTTTCTCCCCTTTCCCTTTTCTCCTATTATGAATAAATATTTTCCCTTTTTTTCAACTGTGGGAAGAGAAAAAAATTCGGCGGGGAAAAAAAGTATAAAAAAAATGGAGAAAACATTGCTATTTCTCAAGTTTTTTTTCCACCTGCTACATATATAGAAGGGAGTTTGCACAAAAATGTAAGTAATGTTTGGTTTTTAAAGTTTTTTTAGTTTTATAATTTTTATTTTTAGGTCAAAAAACACAAATAAACAGCAAATGCAGCATTTGCTTACCATGATGGAAGCCAACGCAGATATAGCGTGCGGGTTTTTAAAGGCAACAAAGAGGCACTCCAAAAATTTTTGAAAAAAAAACATTTTTTTATATCTTTCTTTTTATATTTTCCTTTATTTAATTAAAGAAAAATTAAATTCTCTGATGAACGTTTGTAATTAATTAAAAATTCTTAAGTTACAAACAAAAAAAAAGGAAAAATGAATATAAATAAACAAAACAGTTGGTTATAAAATTCAATGATGCCACTTTTTAATTTTATTTGTTGCCGAGGAATTTATGAGTGGAGGAATTTTTTCTCGAGAAAAGTATTTTCCGTGAGAAAGAAATTCCTAGGGAATATTCGTGATTGGGCTGATTATGAATAATTTCATTTTAAAAAATATATCAAAGTAAACTTTTCATGTTAAATTTTTGTTTTAAGCTAAATTTTGCTTAATCGGAATTTTAAAATATTTTACAATCAAATATTATTCTGATTACATCTCAAAATTGAAAATAGTCATGCCTATTATAAACGTCATTGTCAGCATTGTCTCGTCAACTAGTAATCAACAGCACATCAACACGAAACAAAATTCGCATGAAATACTTATGCATGTGCACGTAATAACTATTTGCTATTGTAATCTAGAGATCTTAAGAAGTGTCTGTCTGAACATGGTATTATTTTAGAATATCCTTATAACTTCAATTTTATATTGGATTGGAAAATTGTTTAAAAATGTGTTGTTGTTGTTGTTGTTGCTATTGTTATCAAAAATCTAAGTAATCACATTTATGATAACGACACTCATAACGACTTATTTTAATTAAAAAAAAAAGCAAACATTTCTCAAAACTTAATATAATTATTTTACAGTAAAAGAAAAATGAAAAAACAGCCGAAGCTGCTGTACTATTAACTTAAATAGCAGTTTTAAGATTTTTAACAAATTTATATCTTTTACTGCAAATATTTGAATTATAAAAAAAAGTAAATTACTGGTTAAAGTTTGTTCTCTTGACTTTCGTTTTTAATTCTCTAATTCTAATTATAAAATTAAAGTCTTGCCTTAATATAATCCAATACACAATGGGTAGAAAGAACACTTTCAGTTAGACATTACTACTACACAATGCAACATTTTGCAGCTCATTGATTTGGGACTCAATTCTGAGAATTGCATTTGAAATTAGTCCCAAAAATAAGAAGTTCTGCATCATTTGTTTTGTTAAGTTGGATGCTTTAACAATTTAATGGCTGAGGAATAAACAACCTTTTTGTTTAGTTTGAATTATATTTTTAAACCAGAAGAACATTAAATATTTCACAATGAAAAATAACGAGTGAACAAAATTGGATTGGAAGAGTTTTAAAACAGTTTATTGTCATTATTTTGGTGAAGCATAATGAAAAGCGAATACCTCACAAATATGCTTTCGAAGTATTATAACCACCTATGTGCATAGAATGCATTGAAACAAGTTACTGAAGGCGTTTTAAGAAAGAATCGTTTACAGTGAGATGACATGCAGACACGAGTTGAAAAGTTGCTGTATCATGTTGAAAAAATCAGTGCATCCATGACATTAAAATTACATTTCAATCATATCCACCTTGAGTTTTTAGTAAAATTACCTTAGGAATCGGACGAACAAAGAGAAAGATTCCAGCAGATGACCATGCCAATGGAAAAGCGATTCAAAAGCAAGAATATGAATATGAACAACCTACGAAGAAAACAAAATCATCAGAACCACAAGCGTCAACTACAAATTAAAAATGTTCTAAATTTTGTTTTCATGCATAGAAGATGACAAATAAAAATGTCATATTTTCTGTGTAAGAAAGAATAGAAATTTTTACTATCATGCAAAATAAATTTTATAAAGAAAAAAACAGCATATTCGTGGATTTGTAATCCAGTTATTGAGGAGATAAGGGGAAAAAGGGGAGGAAAATGAGCACTGGATGCACTTTTATCCGATAGGTTAGTTCAGCTTTTCTCTACTAATTATTATCTACAACTTTGCGTTACACACAAAAGCGATATTTCGTTCGATATACCGAGATATAGAAAAAGTGATAAAAATTCAACTTGAGCAAAAAAAAGTGATATGGCCATTTAATAAACACAACGAATGATGAAGAAGTTCTTATTTCTGGGGCTATTCTCACGTGAAATTCTCAAAATTTTGTCCTAAAATCTAGTGTTGTGATGTTGTTATAAAAAAAACAGTTTATTTTTTAAAAGTCACTTTTTTAGTCTAAAAAGTTTATTAATTTTTTATTTTCCATTAAGAAGACTTTTGCTTGTAAAATCCCTTATTGTTGAATATCAAAATTATATTTTTAAAATAAAGATATCCTAGTTTTTCTGCTGTTTAAGCCGTTTTCTTTTCTTATTTTACATTGGTTAATTTTAAAAATCAAATTATAACGCCACAATTACTACAGTAGTGTGCAGAATTAAAGCAACAAACTGCCGACCAAGCATTTTTTTTAATTATTTGTGATTTTTTATTGGAGATAAAACCGTTACTATACATTTTATTATTTACTTATTTACTACTTCATCAGTGTATTTAGCAAACTAGATTTATTTGAAAAGAAGACAAGCAAAAAACAACAAATTTTCATTAGAAAAGTGTGCATAACTAAAGCAACAAAACACAATAACACATTTGCAATTATTATGATTTCCAAAACATAACGGTGCTTTCCGAATATTTTAGAATGCAATAAAAAATTATTTAATTAGTTTTGTATCGGAATTTAAGAAGTTAAACGGTGCTATAGAATGGCATAGTAAAGTAAATTGTAACCGATTATGGCAAAGCAAATTAATAAATATGTATATTAATAAAAAGATCTAAATCTACAAGCGATTTAATTCTACGGTTTGGGTTAAACCCCAGCTACCATGTTACTTCCTCTTCGGGATCTCACCAACAATCCGTACAGGGCCTTAGTCCTGTGGTACCAGTTGATAAGCTACTGATTGTTCTTCGAGAGTCCAATTCTTCCAGTTTCAGGATTTTGCTAGCCTAGGCGTTTGTTGCCGCCTTTTACCGCCAGCAGCCACATGTCAAGGCGGGAAGGTGTAAACCAAAACTGCGTTTTCAAGGGTGGAATTGAATAGCACAGAAATGGAAAACAGTGCTTTATAGAGATGACATCAAACTTAATTTAATCAATACTAATGGTATGTGACAGTTCGACGGCAGCCTGGTAAAAGTCTTAAGCAACGGAAAATTTCACACATGATGGTGTGCACTTGTTTCTCAGTGGAGAAATTTGGTGCCGATTTACGTATAAAGATATACCAGAACCCCAAATATTATATGCTGAGTGGATTATGTCACTTAGATGGGTTTTTCAGCATGACAATGTACCGAAACATTTCATTAGAGAATGTGTGATTTGTTTTACATCTGCACCGACCGCGAGGTCATAATCAGATGGTAGTTAAACCACTTAGTTGATTGGACACCAACTACGCCCTAGAAGGCCTTCAGATACGTATATCCTCCAGTCACTTCTAGTAGCAATTTAGAAAGTCCGGAGTAGGCCGTGCCCTCACTCCTTGCTGAGGAGTTGGAGACTTTCCAACTCCTGGTCCAGAACGCATGAAGCTCTTATTTATCAAGAACACGCCAGCATTCATACTCACTGGACCTGAACCATTCATTGTGTTAATTTGAATGGTCCGACCCACAAACTCTCACGAGGGTCCGAAACCACAACCACCACGATACTCCCATATAGGGGCCAACCTCAATAACCAGTCAGAGCACATTTTTTGTCTAAAGAGAGCAAATATTGTACTCTGGGGCAACTGATTTCCCGTGGAAATATGTGGATTGTCCAGGTGACTCCTACTAGCCTTTGAGGGGCCTGGGCTCCCTTTTACCCCGCAAGACACAAATCTAAATGGAATAGTAGGTTCCAAAAAGACTATAATGTGCCCCCAGGGGGAATTTCATTAGAGAATAAGGGATTCAAGTTCTAGATTGGCCGGCACAATCTCCCGGTTTGAATCCTGTTGAAAACATGTTAAAACACTAAAGAGAAGTCTCGCCAGAAAAAGGTCAAAATATTAAGCAGAACTATTTCAAGCCTTCAAATGTGAATGGAAACAGATTCCACAATTAACAATATATGTATGCCTGGTAGGTGTAGAAGTATTAAGCTGTTGTTTTAGTAATACACACTTGCCTTCGAAATGTAATGAATAAAAATATATATCTTTTTTCACATTAATAAATTACTGTGTTATTTTGTCAATATATAATTGAGTTAGTAATAGTAAATAAATATAAAAATAATATTCTTTTAATTATTAAAAGTAAATAAATAAAAACTTAAGTTTAACTCATTCTTGTTGCTTTTGTTCTGCACAGTAGTTTATATTCTTTTTAGTTTTAAGATTAACGCAACAATATCAACGTCACAGATGGCAAATAATTTTAAAATCATTTAAGAATTCGTTTTTAGCACGTTTCCTTTTAAGCCATTAAGTTAATTGAATAAAAAAACCTTGCCTATTCCAAACTTTAAATTTTTATTTAATCGTGTTATTTTTTAAAACTTATCCAATTTTTTTTTTATTATTTTTTATTATGCGTTTTATAATTTTTTTTTTTTTGTTATATTTTAGTAAATATTTTTTTTAAGATTTTTTTTTGGTATTTTTTATTTTAAATAAAATTTAGATCCTAAATACTAAGATTTTGCTTTTACAAATATTTACAAAACACCAATGTAAAATTAATAAAATATGAAAGGAAAACATAAATAAAAGTGCATAAATATTACATTTGTTTAAATATAATGTATAAAAAAAAGGAAAATTTTTTAAAATATGTATGTGTTTCTATAAAATTGTTTTGTGTGTTTAATGATTTATATAACTAGCAGTTATTTACCTTTAAATAAAAGAAAAATAACTATAAACAAACTATTTGTAAAATAGCAGTTCATAATTCTAGCCAATTAGTTTTAATGAAAGTATTTAAAAAAAAAAAATAAAATGTATCAAAACCGAAACACAACATCTTAACTTATTTCAATAACGTTCACCGTGTTGCATTAATTTTGTAGTGAAAATTAAAAAAAAATGCTTTAAATAAACATTTTTATACTATTAATGAATTAAATAATTTTTAGTAATAAGACTTAAAATATATTTTTATGTTTTGCCAAAAAATGTTCTATTTCCTTTCAATTGTCAACCGAGTCTACTGGTCTAAACTAAAGAGAAGACAGATATTAAGATAATTAAAAAAAATAGTAAAAAAAACATTTAACAGTGCTTTTAAATTTTAGTTTGTTTATGTATCCATGTATATTTAATACTTTTAAGATATTGTATATACTTTTGTGTGTTAATGTATATATATATATATATATTTCTTTTTGCATTATTGATTTGCGTGTATTGCTTTTTGTATTTTTTTCATTCATTTTTTTCTGTATAATAATTATTTCTTTCAATTTATTTGTTGTTTTGCTTCAGTAATTAACGCCAACAAGGAGTCTAATCTTAAATCCTTAAAACGTGCAAAGTGATTCATTATGGGTTGTATAGAATCTGATTCAATGGCCGCACATATTGTTTGATTTTGTATTGTTCGATTTAAAGATGAAGCAACTTGATCCAAAAATTGGCGCCAACTATCTTTGTTATTTTCTGTTAAGGTTGGATCATCATTTGCTACATAAATGTTTTCGGCTTGCAATATTAAGTAAACTAATGACGATATGCCAAACTGAAAAATATAAATTAAATAATATTTTATTATCAGCAGAATTTACCATAAAGACAACGAAATAAAATTGTTTTTATAAATACATATTTAAATATGTTTAACTGTAAACTATTTTATAACACCTGAAAATAAATTATATTTTGATAAATGTTGAAATTTGAATCTTACAATGCGAATATTTACTACCCTGTATTCATTACTATTTTTATACTTCTATGTATTCCCCATTTCTTTAAACTTTTTATCTTCCTTTTTTTTCTGAATAAAACTCTTGAATCATAAACACGTTTTTTTTTTTTAATTGATCAATCCTTCGTAATAGAAGAAAGTAAAATTACTGCGTTCCAACAATAAATTAAATTTTTACCTCAAGAAAAAATCGCTTACTGTTTCAAAGTTATGTACATCCGTCAGCACTGCTGGATGTATACAATAGGGTTACCCTTAGCTATATGGCGAATTTTTACTCTCACCCGCCTTTGTCTGTTAAATTTGGGTAAGAAAAAGTTATCCTTAAAAAATTTCACGGGGCGCAAGCCCGCCCAAATTTGCGCGAAACAAAAAAAAAATAATAATTATAGTTATTTGACCTTTTTAATATTTTTTAGCAGTTTATTTTTAAGCACTAGGTCATTATTTAATAAAAAATATTTAAAAAACTTTATTTTTTATTATTTTTATCAATATTTCGCCAAACCATTGGTTGACATCATCAGGACAAACAAAAATAATGAACAAACAATTAATTAAAAATTGAAAAAAAAAATTTTTTTTTTGATTAACAATTTCAAAATAATCAAAAACATTTTCAAAAAAAAAAAACAAAACAAACAAAAACAATAATTCATTTCATTTATATTTTTCAATAGTTTTTCTTTGAGCATAAATTAAGTAAAATGTGTAATACCACTAGATGAATCTTTAAAATATCAAATTTGGTTATTTCGCCATCTATTCCAAAACGAAACTTTTTTAAATTCAATTTTGGACAGGCTTTTTTATCTTAATCGAAAATGGCGACATTTGGATTATCGCTTTGATTAAATTTGATTTCATAAGACATGTCTTTTGTAAAAAGACATGTTCCGTTTATACGTTCTGTGTTTATTGATGTTGGTTCTAAAGGCCTGGATAGCATTACACACAGCTAATGCCCGTTCTCCAGTTTCACTTTCCAAAGTAGGAAATTTAAGTAAGTTCCCAATGTGACCGCTTATATATTTATTGCTAACCTATCCACTCTTTCGCTTCTTGTTAAAGTTGGTAATAGCTTACCATCTCAATGCAAGCAAAATTCTTTTTAAGCTTTAATACGCGAGTCAGTTGTACTTTTTTCTCGGCCACTTGAATGGAATTTTTATTTATTATAAAACTTTGAGCATCAAGCTCCAATGCCTCAACAACCACTATAATAATATACCGCTTTTTTAATTTTTAGTTTTGGAGCAACGATTTTTTTCGTGCCTCTACTCACAAGGCCTTCTTTCATACACTATGAAAAACAGGTTATAAAAAATGTTGATGAATACGGTAATTATTTTCTTAATTACTTCAAAATTATCTCTTTCTTTATCGCATGCCCCTGTAGGCTAGTAGGTAGTGTACTAGCTTGTAAATATGGGGATTTGTGGGTTCGATTCCCAACGAAGACCTTGGTTTTTTTTCACTACAAAAATAAAAATTGACTGTTGGTGGGGCTGCTCAGCGATGAAGGGCATAGTCACTGGTCGCTGTGCTGTCTTATATACGGCAGTTAATTTTCGACTATCCTTCTACTTTCACCACCTGTTTCATCTATTCTCTATCCCTTTCCTAAAGAATGTAGCACGATACTTGACTAAATAGGCATTGTTGCCTGAAGTGCTACTTCTCTACTTCTCTTAAAAAAAACAAAAAAATACTGGCGTTTAATGATTTGTGTTCTATAAACTACATGTTTTTATATTTGAAATAATATCAGAATACTTTCACTATCCGATGTTGATGATTGTTTTAAATATTTTTTTCTAAACAGGCACTATTTTCACAGTATTTGTTTGTCGCAATTTTATTTCAGTAAACCATTTCAAAAATATGCCGTGAGTGTGATTTAAATACATTAGCGCAGACGTTTGTACATTTTCGTGATTATTTTGTAAACTATTTTACATAAAAAAAGTAAATGTTAAAAAATGTTGAAAAGTTTACAAGCAACAGTTTTCTTTTTAACAATTTCTGTGGCCAATCAATAGTTTTGAATTTATAAAGTAAAAAGTTAATTTTTTGGTTTTCCACAAATTTGGGCGGCCTTAGCCAACAGATTCACATGACATTTTTTCAGGATAATTTTTTTATCAAAATTCACCTGTTGAAAAATCTGAATTTTTTTAAGGGCCACTCTAGTAGTCTGGAATGTGTTCCAAATGCAAATTTAATGATATTTTAAATGCCTTTTATCCAAATATATGATTTACCCTTGAAAAACAATTATAATTGCAGTTCTTGGTACCAAAATGTAATACCTTCAGCAAGAATTAAAAATATTTTATTTATTTATTTACGGTGGTTCACATTGAAAATCGGTCAAATCATTGGTAGATTTTTATCAACTATTATTTTTTAAAACAATTTGAATACTTTTGTTAAGGATTTACTATACAATTGTAGTTAAAGCATTGCCAAGAATTTTCTAACAAAAAATTTTAAAATTATGGTCACACTGAAACTCTGGCAAATCACTGGAATTCTTATATTTGGGACGTTTGGTGAAGTCGCTAGTTAACGCCGATAAGCCTGAAACGATTTGGACGGCCTTGCGGCACGTCTTAATCCCAACCAATTTACATGCAATTTTTTCAGGATAATTTTTTTTACCAAAACTCACCAATTAGGCGGAGGAGACTGGAAAAAATCAAACTTTCTTTAAGGGCCACTCTAAGTACGTGTTCCAAATTCAATTTGCTGATAACTTTAGCACAAAAAAACCTACCGATACTTCATGTATTCCTATTCTTACCGAATCGGGTCACATGACCCGTATTTAAAATGTTATATATTACTATGTGTAGTGAAAAAAAATATATCAATTAGGCCAACTTAGTACATGAATAAAACAATAATTTATATATCAAATTTAAAAAACATAAAAATGATACAGGAAAAATTAAATATTTTTCAATTGAATCTCAAACTTACAAAACAAAAAAATAATATGGTAACTTTATTTATGTTCGGGTTCCCGAAGGTACATTATTTTCATAGTTTTGTTTTCTCTACAAAAGCCTATTGGGTGGGTACCTTCTTCGCATTTGCACATCAGAATCCGAATTTGAATTTGTTGACGTTTTTTACATTAATTTTTTTTCCTGTTACTGCTTTTGAAAACCTTCGACAAGTTCTTCATCTTGTTGTAATAAAAACTGTTGTCTAGAGATTTTTTTCGGTTGTTTTTCTGCATACAGTCGTGAGTTGATTCCAGCCAGGTCAAGAATATTGAAGGAAATCTGCAGGGGACATCTTTGCGATTTTGTTTTCACGGAGTATTTTCTGGCTACTTAATCCGTCATGTCTACACCGTATTTAGTTTTATTCTAAAATTTAATGTTTCAATGCTGTAAGCATACTAGAAGCACTTTTTCGTTCCCGCAGATGGTTCCAGTAAGAGTGGTTCTTTTTTCTAATAGTTTCACAGCTACTGATGGGCTCGTAAAGAAATTATCTGTAGTGACGCCTCTAACGCATCCTATGAACGGTTCCATTATTTTAAGAACAATGAATTCCCCAAGTGGAATTGAAACTCCTCCGTTTTCTAGATGCTAGCCAAAATTGTATACCAATGTTAATCTTATCCGGTTTGTTCGGCATATATTGTGTAAACTTACACCACGCTTGGTTGGAAAAAGGCGTCCATCGACAGTTACATGTTTCCCAGTCTTGCATAAATTTTCGCTATTCTCGATTAATTTGTACCATACTTCAAATATTAGAGCAAAATATCTGTTTGTAAACGCTGGCTTCGTTGCCTTTTTTTATCAAAACTGAAGCATTCTGAACTTAATAACGGTCTTTTTCTCTTTTACCTTCTTGGTACATTTAAAATATTCTCATCTTCACTTTCATTACCTGAGGACTTACATTCTTTCATAGTGTTAAATGAATCATTATTTTGTTTTATATTATCTATTCAATTTTAGTTAGCTTCTCTGCACTTAATTCCGAAAACTCTTCATCTACTTCATTTATATTTTCTAATGTTTTTAAATATCTTGTATGTTTCGACAGTTTTGGGATAAAAATTATTAGTTAAATAATGAAATAAGAATTCTTGACTCGCAAAATTGCAATACAGTTAAAAATTTTTACTATAATACTCGCTTGGAGTAGAGTGTAATTGGCTATTCATGTGTCAAGCAACAAAAAAATATAACGCAATGCAGCAAAAATGTCCAATGCAGAGGTTTTTATCACAAGAAATACAATTCAACATTCACACGGGTCAAAATACCCCTTGCGGTAGTTAGGGCAGATTAAATATATTTCTCAATAAAAAAAGTAACAGAGGAGCAATTCAGAAAAATACATTCGATGTGTTTCTTAATAAAAGTCGTAAAAACAAAATGGCTATGTGTTAATCTTATTTTCAAGAAATTCTGACAAAAAGTTCTTAGGCCTTGATAGACAGAGTAGTACCAAAATATAATACCATCAGTAAGAATTAAAAATATTTTATTTATTTACTTACAGTGGTCAAATCGTTGGTAGATTTTTATTAACTTTTATTTTTGAAAAAAAATTTGAATACTTTTAATTAAGGATTTACTATAAATGAGATTTTGTAGTAAAAACATAGCCAAGAACTTTCTAACACGGTACTTTAAAGCTAAGTTAAAAAAATTTTAAAATTATGGTCACTCGGGCAAAACACTGAAAGCTCATGCAGTAATTGATTTATTTGGTACGTTTAGTAAACGCATAGGTTTACTTTTCGGACTTGGCGCTAGACTAATTTCTACGGGGATATGAGAAGTCGCTAGTTAACGCCGATATGCCCGAAACGATTTATCACTTAGAGACTCGCCGCTTTATTGCCAATATACGGCCACAAATTTCGGAAAGTCCTCGAAAAATAGATCTCTCAGAAGTCGCATATTAACTACAATGTCAGCAGAGTAAATTACACGTCAATCAAAAAAAATTCATCTTTTTGTTCCAATTCGAATTCTATACCCCTATAAAAACGCCCTTTACTTTGAGTTAATATTAAAAAAAAAGTTTATATTATTGTGAATGTGATTCATTAAGTTTTAAAAGAAAATAATAAACAGTAAAAAAGGAAACGAAATCTTATACAAACAAGACAACAACAACGTGTGTATAAAAAAATCTATCAAATAAATAAACAACAGAAAGCAAAAACAACTAACACAGAACGAAGCAAAATAGGCAGTCAAGCAGACGCCTAAACTAAATGAATATGGAATGCTGTTAAGAATATTCTTGAGGAGTGGACAGATTACTATTTGCAAAACTTCGAGTGTCTTTTCTTAAATAATAGATATCGTGAAATCTGACAATTGAAGGTTAAAATCGTTCCCAATACTTAGCTCCAGGAACCTTTTGCCAAGAGCCTACTTTCTTACTTATTTCAAATAAATATTGTTCAAAATTTACTTATGATAGAATATTGAAAATTTGCTTCCAGAGAAAAATATTCTAAATTTTTGAATTATTTTGACTATTTTTTTCCAGATTGAATTTAAATGCCTTTTTGCTTAGACGAGATTAATCAAAAAATCTGTAATATAGAATTATTTACTTCTTTCCTTTTTTAAAATATTTTTTTCTTTTACTTGTAGTGCAGCAAATTGAAAATGTTTGACCTCTACCTCAAAGCTTTTCTGACCTTTCCTCAAAACATTCTATTTTTACACTATATTTTTTCTTTATTGCATAAATGCAACTGTCACAAAATCTTTGGTATAACAAAATTTTTTTTAAAATATCGATTACATGTCGACGTCCCCCTAATGTGATATTACTAACGAAGTGAACAAGCTGGACTACGAATGAATATAATTTAATTTTTACTTTAGAACTTATTTATATATGATAACGATTTTCATGGAAACTCATGATGGATTAATTTGGATAACACTAATTTATAACTTTACAATTATTTTTTAGAAATTACAATTAAAAATGCATACAGATGATTAAATTAAGTATTATTTCAAAACTATGTCCATGCAAAAGTATACAACATGATTACTTAAAGGTTCGATTTAAGTGTCCCACGGGAGCCGCTGTTGTTGTTAAAATAAGACTTTTTTAAAGATTTGTAATGTCTACAAAACAGAAATTCAGTAATCTGATTATTTCTGCAGGCACACGCATTCCTAAGAAAAATGGCATTTATCGAGTATTTCTTAAATTAAATTCCTAAAAAAAATGGCATTTATCGAGTATTTCTTAATGGAATGGGTCAATATGAGGAAGGAATGTTAATTGAAACGCCTATCTATCAAAAAAGAAATTACGTAAAGCGGCGGATTCGCTTACAAAATATTTCCTCTATATAGTCGGGCTTTCGCCAGCCGCTGGAATTTTCTACTGTATGGCTAACGCCGGCTGTCCTCACTCAACATTTTTTTATAGTACA
Source organism: Trichopoda pennipes (assembly GCA_030448955.1). Classification (NCBI taxonomy): domain Eukaryota; kingdom Metazoa; phylum Arthropoda; class Insecta; order Diptera; family Tachinidae; genus Trichopoda; species Trichopoda pennipes. The sequence goes on along the minus strand of JASKUP010000028.1, from coordinate 7,277,894 downwards.
TCTTCAGCCTGGCGCAACATTTTCCTCCTCTTCTGTATAACTAACACTTGCTTCTCGTCAATGTTCACGTAAACCCGATCTTTCAAATGGTTCCAGAGAAAATAATCCAGCCGCGATAAATCACAAAAACAACATTGCCAAATCAAGAAATTACGCGACCTGGAAATTTCTTATACAACAACTGAATTGTTTGAGTGGCTGACTTATGGCGCCGTCTGACTGAAAAAAAATCAATGTGGTCACAAAAAATTTATTATCATGTAGCGCAGAGACTTTACAGCCTGATCACAAACCGCACCATAGGACCACGTTCTTTAAATGCAATGGTTTTTCGAGGACTGTTTATGGATTTTGTGAGCTTAATATGTGACAATTTTGTTTTTTTACTTAAACGCCTAATTACAAATGAACCAGTCTTATCGCTAAAGATAATTTTGTCGAAAAATCCGTTGTTTTCGTTCAGTTTTTCTAACAGTCAATTCACCAACGTTCGGCGGAAACAATGGTCGGTCGACTGTAATTTTAGAACGATGCATGTATTTCTGGTGATGCATAATTATTGCGAACGTCGACCAATTAATATTTCAGACTCAGTACTTTGCTATACAGCGGCTATATTTCAACGGCCACTACGAGTGTACCGTTTTGTTCTATTGCCAACAATACCTAGAGCCTGGAATTTAGCGATTAAATTAAGCACAGCGGTCACAAAGAGCCTGATTAAGAGGAAAAGCTGCCTGAATTTTACGAAGTGATTCAGTGAAATTACCACCACTGTCATAGTAAATTTTTACAATTAAAATACTTTGCTCAAATGTTTCCCAACTTTATACTAAATAAATGTCAAAGCATGACAATTGAATTCTTGACATTTAATAATTTGACAGACAACTTACTTTCTAACCTAAAATTTGCCTATCCTTTATGTACAATTGATCGTGTATTGAGTAAATATTAGATTTTCCTTTTTTACTTACCTTACTGCAAAAAACACCATTTGATTTCTTATCTGTAAGTGAAATTGCTGAAGAAATTTTAACAATAATCTCAAAGTTGGCAGATATAATTTGCTTCATAAATTCAGGGTACAAGGAGTATAACACGCCTTCTGCATCGTCGCGGTCTTTTTTAATTACATTTTGCAAAGAACTAAAAACACCAATCCACACATTCCAACGAATCTCGTGATTTTCAATATTCGGCATGATGCGACGAATTAGAACCTTGAATTGAGATTAATCAATGTAAACAAAATACATAAAACAATTAAATTAAAAAAAAAAGATTTAATAAAAAAAAATACTGTTACTATTACTATACTACTACTATTGCTGATAACATAAAAACCTACTAGAAATGTCTTCGCGTAAAACTTTAAGAGTTTTAATTAGATACGATTTTTTTACTTAATAGTACTTAAATTGAAGACACATAAGAATGTGCGTAAAACAATACATTACTTTAATGTCACTGAATGTATACACCAAAAACAAAAAGAAACTACTAACCTTTCCTTTGCGTACATTCATCATAGCTGTGACCTTGTCATGTTGCAGTGCTGCAACTAGCTTTTCAATTAAAGCATCTTTCGTTTCAATTTCGTAATTAAATTTGCTTTTCAGAGATGGATTGTTAGACGAATCTACAGAAGCACGCTCTTCAGGTGTTTTATTAGCATTTTCTAGTTGCTCCAGTGCAGCAATGCGTTCGCTTTCTTTTTTCTTTTTCATTAATATTGTTGCAATCACATTCGGATTATTTAGATCTTCTAATTTCAATAAAATGCGATACAAAGTTTCAATATGCAATAGAATATAACGAGATTTCCGTTGACTATTTGCTGCTGTTGTTTCACCAGCTGCATTTGGCATCGTTATCAAAGCTGCCGTTTCTGATTTATTATTGGAAGAAGTGTGGCCAGTTGCTGTAGTGCTTCCTAGTTGACTTGTTGGATCCTGGACAATGGCATTAGTTAAACAAGGTGCGACGGATGTGGATGTTTCCTTGCCCATTATTTCAGCATCGATAATTTTGCGGGGTGCAGTTACACTACCATACTGCAACTTTCCCAGTGAGTTTTCAAATTTAAGGGGTGTAAAAACATAGGTTGGCAACTTCATCTCTTGATTTTGATTATGATTTTCTAAATTACGACGTTCACGATGCTGGCCATTTCGTTGACCATTTTTATTACCAAGCTGTACGAGAATAAGCTGAGCATGTCCCTTAGGTTGGGTAAGCGGATGATTAAGCTGGTTATCTTTGTGTGCCTGGCTATGACGCAAATTTCCACTCAAAGCTACTTTACGTTCTTTGTAGACGGTGTAGTAATAGTCGTCTATGTATGGTGTATCAGTATTAAGCTGGGAAAGTTGAATTCCAATTAACCAATGTTTTTCACGAGTGCTCATTAGATTTGCATACTCATCAAATTCTTCATGTGGTAAATTGCCATTGGCCGCAACTCCATCTCGTCTTATGTTGTGATTTTGCTTTTGATTTCCAACGACGCTGCCCCCACTTGCACCATATGATCCGCCCACAATACGATGCATATGACTACTGTTGTTGTTATAAATCCGGTCAATCATATTCTGTTGCTGAACTTGACGAGAGGCGTTTTGAAGAAGTGGGTGATTTTGCTGGATTTCCTGAACGAGACGCATATTAAACATGTTGAACGAGGAATTCGATGAGCTGGGATTTTGATTAAGGAGCAATGAAGTTGCAGGGTGGCCGGGCATACGACCGGATACTGCCTGTTGCTGTTGTGCCAAAATTGCCGCTGGATGTATGTTACGAGCCGTTGAACGCATTGCGTTAAAGTTTGGATGCATTGCAAAATTATTCAGTGCTACCGGTAGATGTGCATTTGGCAGTGGGCGTTGATTCGAAAAGTTATTTGATAATCCACCATGCTGATTTAAAAGCGGATGTGGTGGCAGCTGAGAATGTCCGGGCTGTGGAATATAGAATCCTGGAGGTAATCTATTCCCTGCTGCACCCAGTATAGATTGAGAATGTATAGGCCCCGGGAGCGATGGATCTGGCTGCTGTTGCTGCAATAAATTTCCTAAAGGATGTTGCGCCAAATTATTAGCAAAATTATTTGATACTTTCGGTGGCGATTGTTGATTAAGATTGCCAAATCCTCGTATAACTTGCGGACCTTTATTAAATAGAAAATATTAAATAGAAGTCATTAAATAGAAATAATTTAAAAAAAAAAAACAAACATAATTAGCTTCGAATCGATTTATACGATTTATTCTTTAAATGAAAAATGTTTATTTGAATAGGGTCTGTTTTTTAATGTGGTTTATTTTCACCCTTTTATAACACGCTTCTAATATGTGTTCTTAACGATAAGAAGAGAAAGTTGTCTTAAAAATAAAATGTAGTTTTATTTTATATTAAACTTATTTTGAAATTAGTTTTGCATTATCAAACAAATGGCAGTTTAAACATTTTTCTTTGCAGTGTCTACGTTTTATTGTTTTATTAAATTTTTAGCATTTAATGCACTTAAAAATCAAAATAACATTTTTAAATAGAGTTTATTTGTCATTGTGTGCGTTGATTTGTGACAACTAGCTTAATTCATGAAATTGTTTTGACGAGATCTCTCATGAAAATGCTCTCATATTAAATGTCCTGGAGTTGTAGCAACATTAATTTAAGGTCTACACGTCTAAAAATTATCTGATGGATTGAGTTTGACGAGTGGTGATATAAATATTTTATCCCAAGCTTATGTACTGTATTCAAAACAAACGATTTTTATAAAAAAGAAATCGCAAAAATGTATTTAGTGCCAGTAAAGCAAACAATCGATAAATTAAACCATTGCGAAATTAAAGTGACACATAATTTTTGAATACTAACTAAAACAAACAGATAAGGAACAGTAAAATCTCTTTGCTGGGCAGAAGTGCCTGGCGATAAAATTAAAATTCACTAAAATTGCCATCCCGTCCAGACTCGTTGAAAACACGCTTGATTTTACTCTTCGTCTCCCAGTAGCAATATTTATTATTAAACATTGTATTCAAAAACACAAAATTACCGTTTAATAGCTAACAAACGTATTAAGCAATTCGCCATTTTAGCTTGCATTTAATACTTATTGCTTAATTAACCCAAAAATCAAATGTGCTCTGGTCTATATTTTTATTTTATGCAAAAAAAAAGAAATCTTTCTGTTACTGTAAAATACAGGAACATGTTATCAAATCGCCATTCTTTTAAAAAACAGGAATGTAGTGTTACCAAAAAGGAAAGAAGAAAGTTTAGGAAATTTTGTTTCGTTTTTATTCAGAAATGATTTAAAACGAAATTAATATTTTGATAAATTTCTTCATTGAAATGTTTGAGTAAAAAATTTTCTTTGCATTTTCTTTCAATTCGTTTGTGTTTTGTTTAACACATTATTATATAAATAAAGTATGCACTTCTTGTTTCAAAAATACGGATTTGCAGTTCCAGTTTACCTTTGGGCTGCTGCAAACAAACTCTGTTTAAATCAACGCAAGTCTAAATGCATTGTAATATGTAAAAAAACGTACATCTCTCAATGATATTCTTTTTAAGAACACATATATGTGATCAGCAACAAATAACGATTTCAGCTATCTCAACCATTAGTTCATGAAAATCGGGGTTGTCATGGGCGAGCTATAACATCATATTGGCATGTGTACGTCGATGTAAATTACCTTGTGGAAGAAGCTATTGTGTCAACTAAATCTTATATGAAAACAAATGCAAATCCTTGTGCAAAATTGTGGCCAAAGCTGTTCTTTGAAGACCAAGCTCCTGAGCACGGCGTCGAATTGAGGTTGATGGATGGTTTTAAACAATTTCTTTAGCAGCAGTAACGTTTTCAGCCGATCTTACAGGACGTTGTTGTCCATGCTTGGGTCTTTCACCTACAGACTGACCCTCTTTCTTCGAAATCATTCACTACACGATAGTGGGTTTTGTTGGCATGTTTATTTATCCCGAAAATTTCACATAACTTTCTCATTGTCACAGTAATCGATGATTGATAAAATATTTTAACGATAAAAATACGTTGGTTTATCGAATATTTTTTCATAATAAATTTGCAATGTGTCTACTTCACGACTGCCAAATATGAACTGTTAAGGGTAATGTTTACCAAAATAGCGGCAAACCGGCGGACACCCTGTGTATAAAAATCTCGATAATAAAAATTATAAAAATTTTAAAAGAAAGCAATGCGAACAATGCAAAAAATTTGTTTTTAAATAGCAATAATTGAAAATTAAAGTGTTAGGTTTAAGATTATAATTAAAAATTCAATAAATACATTTGGAGAGAAAGTTTTTATTAACTGCGTCAACAATTGCATTAATTGAATACCTGTTACCTGAATTTATTTACGTTATTTATATATTTTTATTATTTATTATATTTAAAATTATAATAAATTTTAAATAAGACTAAAGCAAAGGCTTCAATTTGAATGTTCAAAGTTTTACATAGATGTAAAAACATTAACAGAATAGAAATTATATATTTTATTTATATTATATGCACCATGGTACATCCATACATTTCAGTAAATTTATAATATTGTTTGTTTATTTATATTTAAATGAATGTGTTGCAGAAATAGACAGTTATCTGAAAGACGTTTAACTGTTAATGATAAATTTCTACAGAATATCCATACTGTTTCTGTGTCTCTAGTAGTCAAATATTGCCGTGTTATTTTTGTACTTATATGCTAAACAAAATCTAGTGAAACCCTTGTTTTTAAGACAGTTCGTTGAGATCCTGAACAATTTTCTTCTCACATACATTTATAAGACATAAATAGTTCCTTTTACAAAAGTAAGTTGTTTCTATAGCTTACAGGTTATTTTGTATAATTCTTTTGAATTAAAAAAAATTTTTGTCGAATTAACTTTGACAAGTAAAAATAAATTACCATCTCTTTGTTGATAGATATTATCTCTTTGCTAGTAAGTTTAAGGGATCTATGGATTGAAAATCATGAATAAACCGGCAGTGATTTCTCTGCGTTTTCAGCAGCAACAATAGCTTGTCTCAGTTTTTGGTCTGGAAGTGACAAAAAAGCTAAAAGCGATTCTTATATTTCGCATTTTTTCTCTTACTCTGCGAGCTACGGTCAGGTAGTATAGCGAAACGGTTATCTACCCAAAACGGTGGCCTGGGATGCATTATAATTAAAGCAAACTGTTATGACTTACAATTTATTTACTTAATTACATTATTTATAAAATAAGTGAACTATGTATATTTTTCTTGCTTTAAATCAAAGAATGAAAATATATATTTCCGTTGTTTTGTTTTTACACACACGCTGCCGAATGCAAATGAACAATAAAGATACCATAAGCTTATAACATTAAATCTTCATAGAAGACTGCACCTGAATTTAAATTTATTGAATGCATGCAATACCCGATGATATAATTAATGTGAAAAACTTTTGAATAAGAAAAAATACAGACCCAGCAAAAATATAAATTAAAAGACCTCCCTCTTACAAACAAATTGTCATACAATTTTTGTACATGCAAATCGAATCTCAAGCAATGTATTGTCTCCGTAATTACTTCATTGAATTAAAAATATTGCTGTGTTCCATTGCCGTGAAAGGCTCTAAAATAAGACCCAGGCAACGCCGAATCCAATAAGCTTGTATTTTTATAACCTTAAGACGTAATTGTAGCAATACATAGGTATAAAGTTTTACCTTTTTGTCCCAATAAAAGCGGATATTGTTGAGAAAACATTTGTTGATTTTGTGGCTGTTGTTGATGAGTTCCATGTTGAAAATGTTGCTGTGGCTGTTGCATAGGAGTTGGTGTAACAGATGAGTGTCTTAAAATATTATGCAAAATTTTTTGTTTAGCAATAATATCAGATTCATGTTGGTGTTGACTTTGTTGAATTTGTGGTTGCTTAGATATGGATTGCTGCATTATCATATTGCGTTCTATATCTTCCAGAGTGCAAATTTTCGGCTGCGTCTGTTTTTGTTGTTGCTGCTGTGATAGAGGCAAAGGTATTTGTGAAAGTTGCCTCAAACTAAAAGCAAAATTTGGTGTTTCTTGTTTTAATTGAAGTTGCACTTGATGGCTTTTACCGTGATTTTCTTGCAGGTGATGTTTAAACGGAGTGGAAAAGTGCTCACGTAGAAAATCTTCTGGCTTAGAAGATAGTTGATTTCCTAATGGCGTAATATTATTTGGTGCCTCCCCTACTGTTCTATCCTTCAAGCTCAAAGCCCAAACACTAGGATCCATTTTGACCGTATCACTTAACAGACCACTCATAGGTTCATTGTCACCATAGCTAACATCAACATCGTCCATTTGCATTCCGGACAAATTTAATTCAAGATCCGAGTCCGCTAAACGGTTGCATCGAGCATTTTTCATTTTAGCAAGGGAACCATAACTACCGCTTGCCGCATTTTCACCCCTGACTGAAGCATCTTCAACATCTCCTGTCAATCGAACAAGATTTTCATGATCTTCTTCCCAGTCTCCGTTAATTGCCGAGCCAAATGTCTCGTCATTTAAAGCATCATATTCTTCTTCTGATGGTTCAGTAATTTGTCCTCCTCCATCATCGTCCAACTGTAAAGAATTGAAAAAAGCATATCAACGTTTTATCAATATCAAAAAAAAAACTTTCGATCCGTGTCAACCTCCGCTTTACATTATATACATCAAAGGAAATGACTGCTGCTACCGACCAAAGCAATATCGTCATAATTTGTTATTTTTCAAGTTTTCGAATCCAATTAATTTAATGGTGAATAGTTTTTGAGCTTTCGCATTATATTATTATACAACTTACCGGCACGGATGTATCAAATCCAAAAAATGAGTCTTCCATCTATAAAATTTGTTTATTTTATCTAAAATTGTCATGACTTGTCATACCATATTGGCCGCCTTTGAGACATTCGCCAAAAACGACATTGGCCGAACAAAAATCTAGTGATGCCACATTTTTATATTATATAAAATACATATCAAAGGCGAATTGAGCACTAGGTAATCGCAATCGAGAGGCTTCAAATATAAGACATCTCTTCAACTAATTGCCAAACAGTTCCTATAGCACTTTCCGAGTCCTGCAAATTTTTAGATTTTCTTATAAAAAAATTAATAAAAATATATATATCATACTAGCGTATTTTTGTTGTGTGTTTGACCTATTACAAAAACAAAATGTAGTTATTGTCGCCATGCATCTACCAACCTTGAAAATATATCAATAAATTAAGATAATTTTTTTTTTTTAGTTAAGTATTATAAAATGTTGAGCTCAGAAAGTGAGCCATACAATAATCTATTTAAGAATTTTTATTTTACCTTTACTGAATTAGAATTAATTTTTTGTTTGTTTTTAGCAACTATTAGCAAAATATTTAATAGGTTTATTATATTTTCGCTAAGCATGCTTGCTCCGGAGAAGGTATTCTAAATCCCGGAACTGCGTTTTTCCAGGAGTTGGGTATTTTCAATTAAAATAAAAAATTAGCAACGAATAATTATACATAGTTATTTGACCTTTTTAATATTTTATTAGTAATTTATTAATTAAGCACTAGGGTTTTTTATAAAAAATTAATTAATAAATTAATTAATAAAATTAGCAAAGAAGATAATATGTAGAGTTGTTACAATCTGGAAGAAAAAGCTTAAAAGAAATTTGAGTATTTCTTGGTTTTGACATGATCAAAATTTGCGTTATTTTGCCGATGCTATTTAAATTTATAAGATCAATTGCTTGAGATAAAAAATAAGTACTGGTATTTTATGTATTAAAACAAAATCCCAATTTATTTAATAAATCTTCTAAATGGCAATACTGATTAAGCAATTGTTTTTTCAATTTTTATTATTGCTGCAGAAATTACATACGGAGATGCAAGACGACTAAAGAATTTCGATGATGGCTGAAGGGATATTTTACCCGGCAGCATCGGCTGATGTCTTTAAAAATTTCAATCATATTTCAAATATCCTTGAAATTATTATTAAAACTGAAAATTACCATCTAAGATCTTACTTTATCTATTATTTTAAGTACTCTTTTCTGGCAAAGTTATATTTTCGGGACACCTTACTTATACTTATTTTGCTTTGTAGACTTAAATATTTTACAGATAAATAATAAATATGAAAAATGTTGACATCATTGTAGAAGTGCTAAAGAATTAAGTAATTAATATCGCTTTCCTATATTTCTTTTCTTTTTAAGTTAACTGAAAATTGTCTATAAGATACCGACTACCCAGTTAAAGTACACAATAAATAAGCCGCCGATAAAGATATTAATTCGCCGGCGTGGTTACAAACTCTTATGTGTAAGGTAATAGATTACCAAATATACCTGTGGTACGGTTTCTTAGTTATTAGAAAATTATAATGAACTCAGTCGGTTAATATATTTTCGTGGGGTTGTTATTAACCGTGTATTAATAAATTATTACTAATTTTCATAGATAAATAGTTCTCTCATTGATTTCTTAGTTCCTCAAATATTTTAGAAGGTGTATGCAAGAAAAAATGAGCAGCACGACAGGGGATGAGAAAAAGTCAACGTACTTGGGCTTTGATTTAAGTACTCAAAAGGTAAGATTTTCATATCATGGTAACTGTTGCAAAAAAGAGTTATGACTGCATATGCCTTATATAGCACATCTATTTTCTCACGGATGTACGATCAGTTTTACACTTTGCTTAAGTAAAGGACATTTGAAGAAACGTTGCTTAAAGTTTTGTTAAGTATTGTATAGTTTGCCACATATGATTTATAAGTATGTAATATTTGCCGATTTTAGCTTCAGTCAGCATATGTACGTTATTTTTTAGCCTTAAGACTATTTATACAGTGGCGAGTATTTGTGATTACAGAAGTATATGTTTAAAAGGCACACTAAAATAAAGCAAAACCACTTCAAATTTTTAATTAGTTTACTGAATACTTAAACACAATTTATGTAAACTAAACTGAAAAGTTATGTTTTATAAGTAAGTTCTAAGTATGTTTGAAAAAATAAAACAATTTCTATCAAACTTCAATATTTGACCATGAATCATTTTTTTTATTCACGCTTCTGAAATGGCTTGGCACAATATTTGACCAATCCCGTAATGTGTAAAAAATTATGTATAACGTGGGCTTTGTAAGACATATTTATGTATATGTATTAATAATTGTGCATCTATTTGTATATGCATCTAAACTTTTTTTGTTTTCACAATGATTGATATTTATTTATTTTGGCTTTAAAGTTGCTATATGATACAGGCCAGAATATCTGTAAGACAATCCTCATAAAAATAATTTTTTTAGGTACATATTTCAAGTTGGACAATGTTGAATCGATGTATGAGAACTTTATATGTATATATATTCACAAGCCCCATGCATATTCGGCTCCAAGACAATTATCTAGCTGCTATTTATAAGAACTTTAAAAACATATTTTATTAACAGTCGCTAACAGCACTGTGTGAGGATAGGAAGCTTTTTTTATAAAAAGGGCATGCGACGTTTTTAGGCTTATGAAAATTATGTTATAAATCTTTTGTTTTTTTTTTTTTTGTGTACAAGGTCTTTTTTGTATCATTATATATTTATGTCAAAATTTCTCCACACCATTGGGTGTTGAAGATGACAAGATGGAAAGTGTATAAACAATTTTTTCAATAAATGAAAAATTGTTGACAAACAAATTCAAAATAATCCAAAACTTTTTTTTTCAAATAACAAAACAAATTAAAGAAAATTTTAACTATACATACATACATACATACAACTTTCTAATACTAATAATTTTTTATCTTTAATAAATAAGTACCTATTTGTCTTTTTTACATCTTTTTAATTAGATTTAATATATATAAAATCAATAATTAAAAAGACCTAAATAAACACAAATACTTATTTATTAAAGAAAAAAAAAATAAGGTCGAATCAAAATAATAAAAAGCAACATTGAAAAACTTTTTATATAAAACCAAATTTTGGAAATAATAGTATTATTTTACATAAATTTTTATGATAAAACGTTACAAAAGAAATTAAAGTATTAATTATAAATGTTAGACAGATACAGTTTTGTTTTATGTAGTAAATGTCTATAATTTTCCGACAACATTTTCCGTATCTGCTTTAAAGTTTATTGTAAGATATACCAACGTTTACAGTTATCTTTGAAAATTGAAACATTTTCAGAGTTAGGAACAATGTGAAGATAATGTCATTTTTTGTGAACTAGTTTTTAAATTATTTTTTATTATACCTACGTAAACTTTATTACAATCCTCTTAGACATATTAAATTTTTAGATTCTATCTTTAGTTTAAATAAAAAGCCTGTTTAATGTGTTTCTTTTCTTATATGCCATCTGGTATTTATTTATTGTTTTAAAAAATTTTCGATTTCATTATTCTTTTGGATAAAACAGTAAAACAATTTTATATATTTTGGCTTCTGATACATTTCTTATACTTTTCTTCTTAAATTGAATTGCTTAATCAACCTATTAGTTAATAATATTGAAAAATTGTTTTCAGTTAATCAATTTTCAATACTATCTTTATTCTTTCTATGGAATTCTTTATCACTTATTGCTAAAAGCCTTTCTATTAAATTGTTGCCTATGTTTATAATTATTCTTTTATTTTGTTAGAGTAATAATTAATAATTCTGTCTCAAATATTGAAAACAAAAAATACAAATTATTTAATTTTTATTCAAAGACCAATTAACTATAACTATTTGTGATGAAGTGACCTCGAGAAAAAATGAAAATGTGTTTTAACATATTCAAATTTATTTCTAAAGCAACTCAGAAAACTCTTAACAGTTTTAAATCAAGCACATTTGGAGAAGTGCAAAATTTAATTGGAAAATATAATTAAGATTTTCAAAACAAAATTCAAAAGCTAAAGTTAAAGGAAAATAATAAAACATTGGAACATTTTCAAAGAGAAAAGATGGTTATTTTAGAGCAGAAGTAATGAGGGAATTTATATTTTATGACGACATATCGGCAGAATCATTGAAACAAAAGTTAAAAAAGATGCATATTAAGCTATTTAATGATCTCAATGAATTAAAAAAGAAGAAATTTAACGTAAAATGAAATGAAAAGTGGCTCGTTAATCAAACTGGCTTAAATATTCCAACGGACGTTAAGTGGATTTTATTCTAGGGATATAAATAAACACACTTTACGCACTAAGAAAGAAGAGTTTCCAATTTTTAAGATTATAGCAGACGGAGAAGATTTTGTATAGACGCTTCAGAAGATTAGGAAAAATCAAGAACTAACTTAACTAACTGCAATTGTAGCTAATCATTTGAATAAAATAAGGTTGTCAAACAGAGATGGTTTGTTTTAAATAAATTTACAGAACCTGAAAGGTTCTTAAAAAATAATAAAGTTTTATTAATTTTAACAGCAGATAAAAATAAAACAACTGCAGCTTTAATTAAAACTGACTATACATATTATTAACAATATGGTGGGAAATACCAGATACCAAATTGCGGCCACTAATAATGATATAGTAGAAGAACTCTTTACACCTAAAATGATCAACATTACACAAAGAAATAAGCTTAAAACAGATATTGCTATTGCACCTAGATTGTACGGACTACCAAAAATTCATAAAGACGAATTTTCCTACCAATTTGTTTGTTTGTTAATCTCCATCTTTGAATTATTAAAAAAGATTACATCTAAATATAATATAAAAGATTCAATCAAATTTAAAAGAATAATTAAAAACTTTCATTTGCAAGATCATGAAAAATTAATTTCTTTTAATGTAGTATCGTTATTTCCTAGTACTCCAATTAAACTGGAAATTAATACAATAGAGGAAAAATATAATGTTTTAAAAAATTTTACAAAGCTAGAAAAATGTCTATTTTTACGTATTCTCAAACTTTATATTGAAGATAATAGATATTTTTAGTATAATGAGAAGATATATGTATATACAGCCAAAGGGACTTCCTGTTGTTATTATCCGTCTTATCTGGCTGTTGTTCTATTGAAGTTATTGGCGAGCGCTTTCGACGTGAAAACATCATTGTCAAGCCGCGATAGGTAATTCTGTTGTTGTTATGTTTATATCTAAAGTTTAGATGTACTCAACTACATACAGCGGCGCCAAATGGGTTAATAATTAATAATAATAATTAACACTTTAATATTTTATAACGTTTTGTCATTAAAATTTGTGTTTGAATATTTATTTAAATAAAATTATTTTGTAAATTTAGTTTCAAAATTTGTATTTTCATATTTGAAAAGCTTTTAGTATTAGAAAATTGTATGTATGAATAGTTAAAATATTTTTTCAATTACTAGTTTTTAGGGTTTTTGTTTTTTGCTTTTTTTTAACCCAATTTTTGATTATTCACTTTTCTCTGAAGATGCCACACAATTGTGTGGCGAAATATAAATTGAATACACTCAATTTTTATATATAGAGACCTTAAAGAATCAGCGTGTAGCGCTAATTTATTGTCGTTTTATTTTTATTCGTTTTTTGCAATTATAATACTGCTTTTGCTGATAAAAATAAGAATATACACAATTAGTACAGCCCTTTTCGACCTTCAAATGATTTTAAAGTCATTTAAATCGAAAAACAACTGTTAAAAAAAAAATAAAAAATCTTACGCAAATCTTTTTGATAAGACGAATTGCAATTAAAATATTTATTGCAACCTGTGAATAGTAATTCAGGTGGCGTAACTGTTTTTGTTTAATTACAAGCTGCCCTTATAATGAGTTTTTGAACAAGAAGTTCGTTTTCTAAAACAAAATAAAACAACAAATTTAGATTAATATGATTCAAATTTTTATTGTATTACGAAGAGAAAAGTTCGGCCATTATGAATGAAAAATGATATCTGGCAAATGTCCACCACCACGATGCTTACAGATGTCGATTTTTTATCAAAGCTTTTAATCACTTTTTGGCAAAATGACGGTCCTATTTCCTTAACCACATCACAGATTTTAAGTTTTAAGGCTGAAATCGATTCGATTGGCTCCAATATAGACTCTGTCCTTAACAAATAATCCACAAAAAATAATCCAGTGATGTTAAATCGGCTGGCAACTTATCTGCTGATTGTCATTAGCTGTGTGACATGTGGCACTGTCCTGTTAAAACCACATGTCAGTGATATCCACGGCGTCAATAATAGCCTAAAATGTAGACTAAAGTTGTTAGAATCTCGCGATAGCGTGATCCATTGGCCGTTACTGCCTTTCCAGACCCAATCACGCCTCCAGGCCAAATAATGCACCATACAGTGACACATTGAGCATGCAATAATCGCTGTAGGACTTTCAGAAGCCCAAATACCCTGACAAGTGAAAATGGACTTTCTCTGAAAAAAGGTTTTTTTTAGAAAATGAATGAATTGAACGAATCTACGGCGATGTGAATGGTCGGTCGTCTTCAACCTCTGCACCAGTTGAACCTTCTAAGGCTTCAAAGTGAAATCTTTACGCAAAATTCGCCATGTGGTGATTTTGCATAACCCCAACCGTAGAGAACGTCGAGGAATTGTTAAATTTGGATCTGTTTCAACGCTGTGGCCAGTGTTGCCACAAGCAATTTGTAATCAGTGCGCATTTTCGAAAAAATACAGGCTGATGATGCCGTCTCCAAGGTCCGACGCAAACAATGGTTGATCGGCTTTAATTTTTGAAGGAGTTGAACTTTAGAAGTGTAAAGATGAAAAGTGCCTCTAGTGTTGCTAAATTTCTGCGAACGTCGACGAGTTGGTGTTCCACGCCAATTCTCAGCAGGCATTTTCGAAAAAATACAAGCTGATGATGCCGTCTCCAAGGTCCGACGCAAACAATGGTTGATCGGCTTTAATTTTTGAAGGAGTTGAACTTTAGAAGTGTAAAGATGAAAAGTGCCTCTAGTGTTGCTCAATTTCTGCGAACGTCGACGAGTTGGTGTTCCAGGCCAATTCTCAGCGGGCAGCGGCTATGTTTGTCAATAAAAACTCTGTGAGTTTCAAATTTAGCGATTAAATTACGCACAGCGATGTCAGAAGGAGCCTGACTACGAGGAAAAGCTGTTCGAATTTTACGAAGTGATATAGTGAAATTTTCACCATTTTGGTTGTAAATATTTTACGATTAAAGTTCTTTGCTCAAGATTGGAACGCTCCATGCTTTTAACTTCTCAACTTTTTACTAAATAAACGTCGAAGGATGACAGCTTTTACTTGCTAACTGCAAATTTGTCCACCCAATATTTTTCTATTTTCTTTTTAAGCGACTTGGAAAATTGGAAAGAATAAGAGAGAATTAAACATTTTAATTAATATAGTGAATTATTTATTTTTTTTCTATTTTAGCTAAAAGCAATTCAATTAAGTAATGAACTTAAAGTTTTGGTAACTGCTGAAGTTCAATTTGACACAGATCTGCCAGAGTTTCGTACTACAGGTGGCGTCAATAGTGGAGTGAAAAAGAATGAGTAAGATATAGTGATTATTTGATAAATTGTTTTCTAAAATGTAGTTTTGCTGTAGATATTTTGTTCAACCTGTAATGTGGGTAAAAGCCTTGGACATTGTAATGGATCGTTTGGTAATGGAAGGAGCTGATCTACGTACAGTGGTAGCTCTTGGAGGTTCCGCACAGCAGCATGGTTCGTTATACTGGTCACGCAATGGGATCGAGACATTAAAAAAACTGGATCCGGATAAATTTCTACATTTACAAGTAGACGATTCAGCATTTGTGTTGACTCGTACCCCAATATGGATGGACGGTTCCGCGGATAATCAATGCTTGGAAATGGAAACAGCTATAGGAGGACGTACTGAAATGGTTAGTCTAACGGGTAGCCGATGCTATCCAAGATTTACCGGTCCTCAGATACGAAAAGTGTATCAACAACGAACTCACGCCTACGAAGACTCAAAACGCATTTCGTTAGTTAGTAGTTTTTTAGCTTCATTATTTTTGGGTAATATAGCTCCAATTGATTATGCAGATGCTTGTGGAATGAATTTATTTGATATAAATACTAAAACTTGGTCGAAAGCATGCCTGAATGCATGCGCCCCCGATTTGGAAGAACGTCTGGGTACACCTGTCAAAACGAATTCCATAATTGGAAATATAAGTGATTTTTTTGTTCAGCGTTTTGGCATGCAAGAAACTTGCAAAGTGGCAGCTTTTACGGGTGACAATCCATCTGCTTTATCTGGCATGCTGGTGGAGAAGAATGCCCTCGTAATGTCATTGGGTACCAGTGATACATTAATGATGAATTTGGAAAAACCTGCTCTTTTGGAGGAGGGCCATGTTTTGTGCCATCCCACCGATGATGACCAATTTATAGGTCTCTTATGGTATTACAGTCTTAACTATTCTTTAAGTCAAAACTTGCGTTTTTAATTATTTTTAATTATTTTTTTACAGTTTTAGGAACGGTTCTTTAGTAAGGGACGCTATTAAACGTTCAGAAGCTCAAAGTAATTGGCACACATTTAGTCAACTGTTGGATTCTACACCACGTGGCAATTACGGTAACATGGCTATACATTTTCATACAAAGGAAATAATACCTTGCGCCAAAGGCATACTGCGTTGGAATAAAAATCATACATCAGCATCACCAGACGCTGTAAGAGGAATAAGCAAGTATGTTATTTTAAACTTAAATTCTTCATTAAAGGGACGATTAGACATTGATAAATATCTAAAGATTTTCTTCACCTGAAACGGAAATAAGAGCATTAATTGAAGGACAAATGTTACATCGAAGAGCTATTGCCGCTAATATGGGCTTTCACTTTGAAGAACAAACAAAAATTATTGCTACTGGTGGAGCATCTGTTAATAAATCTATATTGCAAGTTATTGCTGACGTTTTTAATGCTCCAGTTTTTATACAGGTGCCTCTATTTTGAAACACATTCTTAAAACTCTTTAAAAAACTAATGTTATTTTAATTGCAGAAAGTAAGTGAGGCGGCTTTGCAAGGTGCAGCGTATCGTGCAAAATATGCAAAATATTTAGACGACCTGCGACAGCAGAATGCATCTTGTACAAATGGGAAACCAATGCAGGAACAAAATGAAGAAAACAATAAACATAATATTTTGGGATATTATGATTTTATAATACCTTATCTTCCGAATCATTTAGAACGTGTATGCGAACCAAGTAAAGATAGTGACGAAATTTATACTCCAATGTTGGAACGTTATCATCAAATGGCCAATACGCTACAATTTGCCAAATAATATTAATTAATTCCATAGAAAAACTAAATAATATTATTGATAAAAGTTAAACGAACCTGGAGTGGGGTAATTTATTTTCTAAGAAATTTTATAAGAATCTGCCTTTGTAACAAAAAACTTACACATTCCTTAAAATTATTGTGTCTTCTTTCAACTGTTTTTTTTTATTGTTAGCCTAGCCAAGGAATGCGTGCCTATAATGATATTTGTAATACGTTTATTTATTGATTTTTTAATTTATTGAAAAAAGTGCAATTTAATATTTTAGTAATAAAGAACTGTAAAATACTACACACTTTTTAAATATTTTATTAATTTTTTTTGGATTTACGTAGCTTGCTTTATTTACCAATTCATTATTATTACTTTTTACGCCCACCACGTTCTTTTATTTGTAAATGAACAGTAGCACCACTCAACAAGTTATAAAAAGCCATTGAATTGCTGTCTTTAAAAAACATGCCCTGAAATTAAATAAACGTTATAACAGTTATAATTTTCTGACCTTTTTTAATATTTTTTAGTAATTAATTTTAAGCACTAGGTCTTATTTAATAAAAAACTTTATTTTTTATCGAAATAATAATAAAAATAATAATAAAAAATCGAAATAATAATAAAAAAAATAATATCGAAATAATAATAAATAAATATCGAAAATATAATAAAAAATAAAGTTTTTTAAAAAAATTTTTATTAAATAAGTGCTTAAAATTAATTACTAAAAAATAAACGTTATAACAATTTAAATTTTATGATTTTAAGTAAAAACAAGCATTGAAAAACGGAAGAATAAATTCATAACTCCACACTCTGAAGGAACAACAATTTGAAATAAAAAATAAATATTGATTAAAAATCACAGTTAGATTACTAAAAAATTTTAAGCAGGTAAAATATTAGGTATTGATGAAAAAATTCAAAAATTAGCATCAGAACACGACCGTTTTCCTGTTGGCGTTATAAACAGATCAAAAAAGAAAGTGGCAGAATCTTCTTTTTCATAGTATCTACGCCCGCTTTAGTATTGAAAACTTTATTACGCGTCCATAATCTTTGCACTTATGAGACCATTATAACTGTTTAGTGGGGAGAAGCCTAATGTAGAACTACCAAATACCAAGTGTTTTTAAAAATTTTGTTTATCTGGCTGATATGAGATACCATGTTTTGTATGGAAAAAACCAATTATAACATGCATTTAAGTAAATAAGACTTGTTTGTGATTTTTAAGTTTGTATTACGTTCGAAAAAAATAAACAAAAACACTTTCCATGATTCTAGCTTGATTTTTACTTAAAGAAGTCATAAACGTGACATGATTTTATCTAGATTCGTTAATAAAATTAATACATAACTTACCTCATAGGATATTTTCTGCTTAGCTGGCGGCATTCCTGTTTCCTCTTGTATTTTACTTTTAAGTAATGAAACCGGATCGGTTAGAGCTAGTGAAACAGCTATTGTTTGACCATTCAATTTCCATTCGGATTTATCCAGCACATTCGGAATTTGTACCTGAATAGTTATTGGACTCTAAAATGATAATAATAAAAACAACAAAATATTTATAAAAAATTCAAAAAGTCAATAATTTATAATAAAAATAAAAACCTTGTGCATGGCTATAAAATCAGATTCGGGTACCAAATTATCTTCGGATCGTAGTTTTTTATTGGGTGGTTCATCATCCACTGGAATCAATTGTGGTACTGGAATAATACCTTGATCAAGTACTGGTGGCGCTGGTGATATTTGCGGCGGACCACCACCAGAAGATGGCAAGGGAGCAATGTAACCCGGAAAAGGTGGTGCTACATTCATAATTAAAAATATGTAATATAATTTTGGACGTAATTGAAATAAAATTAACTTACGCATTATAGGTGGCGGTCTCATTTGCATCATCATCACGGGAGGTTGTGGTGGCAACGCACGTTGCTGCTGTTGCGGTGATGGATGATGTGGTTGAGGTTGATGATGATGATGCGGCTGTTGGTGGAGCTGATGTTGAACATGAGCTGTTTTATTAATATTTGCATGATGTTGGCTACCACTAACCGACTTACTGCCTCCAACAGGTTTGGGTCCAATTTTTTCCTTTTCTTCATCAGGCAAAAGTCCCTTTACCTTTATTAACAAAAAGCAAAACGACTAGCTTGAAAAAACAAAATTTAAAACTTTAATCTCAAGATTATACCTTATGAATTTGATGGATTTGATCTTCTAATGTAATGTTTGCGCGTGCTGCTCGTGTTGCGGCTTCAACACTAGATGTATGTCCATCCCATGTAACACGATCATCTTTCTTTGTTTCTTCTTCGCCTAGTTTCTTACCAATTACTGTTTCCTCATCGCCTACGCCAAAAATATCCGTGCGCCGTTCGGCCAATTGCTTTAAACTTGCCTCAATAGCAGTTCCAGCCGCATAAACATTTTCTTGATTAATTTTTTCAACCGTATGTTTGTCACGCTGCTCTACCCAGCGTGGATCCAAAAGCCCAATTCGCATATGCTCAGCCACCTTGGAGGCTGGAATTTTTTCACCTGTAATTGGTGATATAAGAAATTCGTCAGTTGTAGCTGGCTTAGGTGGCTTAACCTGAGCTGCTTTTGGATCGTATTTTTTTACCACAACTTTATCATGTGTAGGGGGCATAGGTGGAGCAACTGGTGGCTGCATTTTTGTAGTAGCCGGTGATTCTTCATCACTAGACGCTTCATCCATATCTTGTACTTGAATATTGTCCTTTTTGGAAGATTGCGTTTGATACGAAATATCTTTCATATGAATACCAATGCGATTTTCCATCTGTGATAATTTAACTGCGCTGCCTACAATGGGTGCGTCTTGACTATCTTCATCATCTGATTCAATTTGCATTTCAATATCCCCATCATCTTCTTGCAATCGCTCCTCCATTAAAACGCGTGCACCAACTTCCTCTGGGGTAGTTGGAGGCGGAAAGTTTCCTGTTTCAAATGGTTGATAGTCAACCGTTTCTACTACAACAAAGTCGTGCCAATCGATTTGAGCATAGGCGACTTTATCGGGATAAACAATTACAATGTTAAAATTATTATCTTTTTTTAGAAATTTGGTTTAAAATTACATTTTTATAAATCCACTACAAATTAAAAAACAAAGGTAATTGTTGAGGAATAGCAAACAAAATCTTGATTTACGACAATTTATAAGGAGAGAAAGTAGCTCTTATCATATGTGCGTATATTCTCCGACGGGGTTTACTTTATTTGGGTATGATTTTACGTTAACCCGCGTTAAATTTGGTTTGTTAACAAACCGGTTTCGACTATTTGCCATCTTCAGTGTTTTCTCTAATCGAGTATAGAGAGAACACTGAAGGTGGCAAATAGCCGAAACCGGTTTGATCACAAACCAAATTTGACGCGGGTTGACGTAAAATCATACCCAAATAACTATTATTACTTTTAGATATTTGGCTGGAAAGTTTCCGTAGAGGAGTACATACTGATTTAAAGATAAGGACACAAAAATAGTGTAAAAGTGTGAAACAATGCAAAGAATGGCTATTCAGAAAAGTAATCGTAAGTACTGCATAAACTGTGAATAACATCACACACTATTAATTACATAAGCCCAATGCGTTTAGTTTAAAAAATCCGAAATGATAACCCATCGTTACACACTGCTAAACTCTTAAAAATGCTATCATAAGTCCAACATACACCAGAATAGAAAGTCCTTCTTTAACTACAGAAACCAATACTACAAATAATGGTATACAAGGAACAAATTGTCATCAAACAAATAAAGCTCTCTCCCTAAAGCAAACAGCTCAACCAAGAATCTAAACAACAATTCCTTAATGTTAAATTAGCGCTAAACAATTTCAAGCGACAATAACGACAATATATTCGACTTCTTGAATAACTCCTCTTTCTCCCAATCAAATTAACTTTTTCAGAAATCATCCCAAAGCTTGGTTTTTGGGATGATTTCTACAATCTACAATGGTAACTAGAACGACCGGAACAACCTGAGCCGAACATGACTAAATATTAACAATTAGTAGCGACTGTACCAACCGAAAGTATAATTCTTTGGTAAGAAAAATATACCAGCAGTTTAGCTTTGAAAATTATTTATTATGGCTGGAATGGATACAGGATAGTGTATGTAGGTCTGATATGTGAAAGTAATCGGCCCCTAATCTTTGCTGGAACATCAACTCGTCAACGTTCGCAACAATTTTGCATCACTAAAGGCACTTTACGCAACATTTTGCATAAATATCAGCATCTTCACGCTTATAAAGTTCAACTCGTTCAAGAATTAAAGCCGAACATTGTTTGCGTCAAAAGTTTGTGAATTGTCTGTTTGAAAAATTGAACAAAAACAATGAATTTTTCAACAAAATCTTCTTTAATTATGAAGCTCATTTTCAATTAGGCGCTTAAGTAAACAATTAAAATGATCGCATATGGGGCTCACAAAATCTACAAACAGTCCTCGAAAAAACATTGCATTCAAAGGATGAGGCGGTTTGTGGTCAGATAGTATCATAGGTTCGTATTTTTTTTTTAATGAGTAAGGAAACGCCGTCACCGTTAATCCTTTGTGCTATAAAACCATGATAAACAATTTTATTACATGAGAAATTTTTCTTTCGCGTAATTTTACGTTTTGGTGATGTTTTTGAAGTTTCCCCACAGTAATACATTTAAATTTTTTTTAATAATAAACATGAATATGTTTAAAAGAATATAACACAATTAACATAGATATATATATGTATATATATATAGATATTCTATTTCTTTTAATATTAAAACCTACAAGATTTATGTATATACAGTTTTAATGGTGGGTAATTTACCTCTCTCCTTTTCAATTTTTTCTTCCTCCCGACGTCGTTGCGCCTCCTGGTGTTTTTGCCAGTTTGCACGATATTTTACCTGATCGAGGACAATATTCATACTTGAGCGTCCCGCATTACTTTCGGCTCGCAATTTTCCAAGCAAATCTTTAGGAGGAATTAATATTTTAGTATACTGCTCTAAAAGCTTAGTAAAGTATTGGAATAATGAATGTTGTGGTCGTAGAAAATCAAATTGAAAATTGCGTTGTTCACGATTCATAAGATTTGTTAAAAACTGACGACCATTTCGAGCCACAAATTGAGCAGTCAACTTAACAATATCCCTGAAATATTAATTAAATATAAATTTTAAAGTGATACATTCTTCAGTTCAATTTGTTATTGCCGCATTCTTTTTAGTTTAATGATTAGAATTTCTTAAAATTTCAGTATGAGAAGAGTATATTTATTTCTCTATATCTTTCAATTTATGCTTTCTGATTTTATATTTCCCTCAGAAGGTAGATAAATAGTTTTTTTTTCATTAGGATAAGAAGGATAAGAAAATATTTCAGTATAATACATTGATTTTAAAATAGGTTTTATTAATTTCTTTCTGGCAGCTTGAATTGAAAGTTAAAAATAATAAAAAGCTCTAATTTTAGATTTCCTATAGAATTTTGTTTTATTTTAAAAACACCCACCTTAAACAATTTTAAAATGAGGAATATAGGGCAGCAAACAAAGATAGCATATGAGATCATTGTAAGAAATTCCATTTACTAATTTAGGAGACGAAATTTTATAGATTTCTGTATCCATCTTAAACGGACTGTGTTATTGCAAGTTACAGCAAATTGTAACAAATCAGCTTATCATTTTTGTTTTATTTGTTATCTCATGCAAATAGAAGTAAACATATACTTTTTGTTCGTGTGAAACTTATTCCTAAAGATTAACATACAAACAATTGTTTACATTTTCCAACAAACATTTTGATAACAAAATCTCCAAAATGATTAATTTTATATCACGGCCTTCACTTCCCTACTACTTTATTGCTTTGCAATTTTTAAAATGTTTAACTCTGCCAATAAAAATATTAAAAAATGTTATTTTTCATAAAATTGCAAAAAGAAGATTGGCAAATAGTCAACTGAACTGAATATTGTACTTAATAAGCAAAAAAACATACAAATCAAGTGCTGAAATTGAAGGCGGATCTGCGATAAATTCAAATTCTGGAGGTGGATCCTTCGGTATAAATTGCTGTTCAGCAACTTGTTTTAAAAGTTCTTGCTGTTTTTGTTGAGCGGCACTAGTTACCGATAATTGTTTAATGCCTGTTACGACACTGGGAGCACTTGCATCTGCAAAGGTGTAATTATTAGCTGCAATAATATTTTAATTTTAAATATATTATACCTTTGCCCTCTTTAAATTCATTTACTTTATATCTGTAGTAAGCATGGTACGGATCTCCAGAACTCAAAAAATTAAACTTGGGGTTGCCCAATTCATTTTGTCGTATACGTGCTTCAAATTCTGGTCCATTACGTGCTACGAAACTTGCAGTCTTATCCACAATATCTGTTTGTTAATATTAGTTTATAATATAGTTTGGAAAACCAAAGTTTTATAAAATGAAATACAAGATAAATTTTAAAAAGGTTACTTCTAACCTCCGGCGGAGGATAGATTATGCCTATAATAGGTCCAGACATTGGTTTGGACTGCTGATTGTTATCAGCCATCAGGTCTCCTTCAATGGGTGGCATATTTTTTTGTTAAGGATTCACACTGCAATAATTTTAACAACTTTTCTATATGATTTTTTTATTTTATAGCACGCCACTTGTAAATGTTTTTGCCATAGATAATTTTCTATGGTTTTTGCAAAACTTTAAAGGAAAAACCACAGTTGTAAGTTTGAGTACCATTTTTAAAAAACAATGCATAAGGAAACCAACGTTACCATTGAAAATAAAACAATAATGATGCGGCAGTTTATACCATTAATTTGAATTATTTAATTTTAAACATTACGTTATTTGTTTTATCTTTTTGATTTATTTACTATTTAAAAGAATTTTGTCAAGTAATAATATTTTGTAAAGGCATACATCGATGTAACAGTCACAAAGTACAATAACAGCACGCAACTATAATACTACATATAAATTGTCTTTCTTTGCAAATGGCAGTGCTATGTAGAGTGAACGTAAGCAAGCAACATAAATTTCTTAATATAATTTATTTTTAATGTTGTTGATGTTTATCAAGGCAATCAAGGCACGTCCATTAGCACAAGGCAATGGAAACTAATGTTATCAACTCGCTTTGAATGTCAAAATTTTTTAATAATAATAAAAAACTTATTATTAATCGATCTTAATTGTACCTTTAAACACAAATATTTTATTATATTCTTAAAAATTCAATTGTATTATTGTGGGGAAAGCATATCCATATGGCCAATTTATTAGTACTCATATAAAAAAAGAAAACTCTTCATTCGGATCACCAGTGCAGAAAAATCAACGCTTATGAGTTTGCACGTGAATTAATTAAGCACATAAATGAAGACGGAGGGAAATAGTAGCGTTATTTATGCCATTTTTAGTTTTAATAATATTTTTCTAAATACCTTAGAATATCAAATTAAAATGAGTGCGGGCTTTTGTTTGCTTTAATAAAATTAACGGGTAAAACGGTTTCGACTTATTTCAATTATATATATATAGTTTGTTGTTTAGCCTAATTAATTTTCGATATTATTTCATTTAAGATTTAATTAAAATATTTAATTTGAAGCTTTAGATCCTCCTAAACATATTTAAGAAAGCATACTAACAACAAAATAGCCTTCTAGATTTAAGCAAAAAATAAAAAAGAAAAGCACATACAGGGTCTCCTCCGGGGAAGTACTTTGCTTTGCCGCCATCTTGGTGAACATTAGTATTGACAGTTAATATTTGCAGTCGTGAAGCAGACACATGGCAAATTTATTATTGAAAAAATATTTGATAAATCAACGTGTTTTAATCGTTAAAACATTTAATTAAAATTAATCATCGATTACTGGGACGATAAGAAAGTTACGTGAAATTTTTGGGAGAAACAACATGCCAACAAAACTCACTATTTATCGTATTTATTATACAGTGTCGTGAGTGGCGAGTTGAATAAAATCAGTGAATTTAATGAAAAATTCTTTTTTTCTAAATTTTAAAAGTTTGCTGCTTTGTAACTTTTACCGTAAAACTTTTTCAGAAATAATACATCGATCAATCGATCGACTTGTATTTTTATACTCTATCAATCGTATATAGTGGTATAGTGGCAGGCGGAATGGTTTTCGAATTACTAATATAAAACTAAAATCATAAATTTTCATAATAACTCCAAAATCTTTAATGTGTAGCACCCGAATTTCTTAACTATTTAAAGTGAGAGCTGAAACATCTGATTTTATGGCCCACAAGCTTTTCGTAAATATTTTTTATTTAAAATACAATTTAAGTTAACTATTTAAAATCAATTTTAAAAATTCCATTTTTTGCCATATTTTGTTTAAATTTTTCAACTTGCACATGGCGTTTCATTTTCTTGGAAATGTTCCGTTTTATGTAACTCTGCTAAAGAGGTTACCATTTTCTCAGTTTTCTATCTTCTAAGTCCAAAAATAATACCATTTGATTCACTGTTTCAATTGAAATATAAAGTTTTAATTTTGTTAACTAATAAAATACGACTGTAAAAACAAAAATGTCAACATTTTTAATAACTGTAATTTGAATTCCTTTGGTAATAATAGCACTGCTATACTTTTATAAGTTAACAGTGATATTTATTAAGCATTAAAAATGTAGTATTGCTGAATTACGATTCATTTCGTAGTCAACAGTAAACGTTAGTCAAACGTAATTCAAACCGCGTTACGACTTGCAAAACACATTTATTGGCCAAAATATAAATTAAGAAATTACACTTTTAATTTCAATATTCGCTTTTAAAAGGTAGACATAAAGTTTCATTTATATCAAGTGTGTTTTTATCTTAATTATAAAGTTAGTTTCTTTTATATTTATAATGTATTAAAATTTCGTTGAATTTGTAAAACATCGTCAATCATAAAATTGCGTAAGTGGCATAGAGCCTTTACAACATCATCTTGATTAGTAGGAGCATATCTGCCCAACCAATGAGAGGGTAAAAGATTCTTGGGTTTTGTCACATCGAGTGGTGTAGCTTTATTTAAAGCCCTTTTCCAATTGGATGTGTTTTGGGCATGCTGTTGCTGAGTGGTACCTTGCAACGAGGATATATACTTGATGTAGGCCTCAGAGTGCAACACACGCTGAGGTCGAGGTGGAACCGTAATAAACATAGGTTCTGGTGGAGTTCCCACTGCCTGTTGAAATGGTATTTGTGCATTACATTCCATACTACGAGGTGAATGAGCATTTGTCGTTACGCCTCCTCCACTAGAAATCAGCATTTGTCCATTGGCGCTAACTGGAGTATTCATTTGTTGCGTGTGCATATTTAAAACTTTATGTTTACGTGCAACATAATTTTTACTACGTTCATGAGGTAAAATAACTTTTCCCGGCTTGGACAAATGGACCTCGCGAACATGTTTAATGAGACGCACAAGTGACGGAAATGCTTGCATGTTTTTTCTTACACGTATGCAGTTACGCCACAAACAGCAATATTCAGAGTCAGTTTGTTGAGCTGTTCGTTGAACGTGACCAGTATTTTCAGCTAAACAATGTTCCATGCAATCGATTGAATCCTCAAATTGGAAATCGCATGTATCCCACAAACATTCAAATGTTATATATGAGGGCTGCTGCTCAACGTTGGGACCAGGACTGGCACAGTTCAATGTTTCATCTATTAGCTCACGTCTAGCGGCTGTTTCTTCGTTTATGCGGGAGGCTCTATCTTCCCAATTTTGCTTGACGCTGGCTGGTAAATTCTTCCACTCATTGCCCACCATGCGTGAAATGTCACCAAAAGAAGCTTCCGGATTAGCTGTGCAAATTCCTGCAAAAGAAGATAACGTCAATATAAATAGATTTTTTCCTGTATCTTCATACTTGAAATTATGTAGTTACCTTTTCGTACTTCGCTGGAATAAAGAATATAACCAGTTAAACTTTTCTTAGCAATTTTACTTTTCTTTGAGGACAAAGGAGTTGAGGACACTGAGGGTGCTGGTGATGATATTGTCGCAATGTCCGAATTAACCGATGGTGGGTTGCCATCCAATGAGTCCTCCATTATGCCCAAACTTTCATTAAAATCTGGATTTTTAACTTCCTTACTTGGTTTTATGGGAATTTTAAAGTAAAAGATCTCATCTTGTGTTACTTCTGATGAGTGTTGAAATTTACGCAATGAGTTTGGTGTTGAGAATTTACGTAAAGATTTCTTCAGTTCATCATAGCTCGCTTCACATATGTACACGTCACTTTCGGGAAATTCGGTTGGCCGAGAAGTTATATAATCTTGATACTCAAGCACCGAACAACGACCTACTATGGCTATGACTGGACTAATTTCCTCTATTGTTGAAAGTAAAAGTTCTTGGCGATAAAATGGTTTACCAAGTGGAGGCTGAGTCGGTATTGGAGGAGTAATTTCAGAAGGTGTTAATAGCCAGGGGCCTTTGAAGTACGATTTATTGTTTTGCTCATATACTTGATGAATTTGTGCTACGGACTGTTTGCCCGTCTGAGTGGCTACGTAAACGAAATCACCTGTCTTAACGACACCACTGCAAATGGTGTTGTACTGTTGATAGTAAATTGTATTAGGTTCAGCAATGGGTAGAGGATCACAGGGTACATTCGGTTTTTCTTTCTCAACTAATGCCTCCTGCAATTTAAGTTCTTCCAATTCACCCTTATGTTTTTCAATACGTTCCTTGAATACCGACATTACTCTTTTGATCTCTAGAGGTTTTTCCCGCGGCATTAGTTTTACAGGATCGTTTTCACGTACAAATGGCCAATTTTTGAACTTTTGAAAGGATCTTGGTCTTACGTTATAACGTGACTCACATACGAATACATCCTTTTCATCAAAGTTTTCCGGCCTAAATTTAATATAGTCCTTGATATGCATAATGTAACATTTTCCTAAAACCCTTTCCATTGGAATTGTTTGTGACATGCTACTTTTGAATACTTCTTTTTCAAGAAATTTCCTAGTTTGAACGTGATAAGTTTCATGCGGTCTTAGAAAAACTGCTCCATGCATCATTTTCATGTTGTCCTCGGTAGTCCACAATCTCTCAATATATGCTATGCTGGGTATTTTATTTTCATTGTGCTGAAAATACACAAAATCTCCGGGTGAAAAGACTTTTTGATTTATAATCATGCTTTCGCCCTGCATGGCTGCCTTATCCACTTCAATCTTTTCCTCTTGGTCTTGCTCAAGTTCTTCTTGTGGTAACTTTTGTTGACGTATTAATTCTACATCAGCCATTAGTTTAGCTAAAGAATAATTTAAGGCAGTTGAACTTAGAGTATCGTGACATATTTCATCTCTTTTTCTAATAAAGAAACTTTGCAACTCAATGGAATCTTGAAAAACATCTGAATCTGTACGGGATAGTTTCCGTGCTCTTTCCAAACAGGCAAATACATCCTCTTGAAAAACATCCAAACGCTTGTAGACACCTTTGTCTAGTCTGCGCTTAACTAAGTCCAAAGAAATGCCACGAACTTTTTGTTCCCCGTGTTGTTCATCATATTCAGGCAATTCCTGCAACGAGTCCGAATAACATCTACCGGCCTCATCTTGATGATTATACAAAGATGTAAACAAGGTTAATAGTAGTTCCTGTACAGCTAAACCCACATCAGGAACTGTATCACGATCTGTTCTTAAACTTTGTTTCAACTGGAGAGTGAGTTGTTGCAAAACTAAAGCATCTTTATAAATTTGAGAGTCGGGTTCATTATATTTGCAGGCATTTTCTAACATCAATAAAAAATCTGCTGCCAGTTCATTGACGTTTTCATAACTACTTTGTTTAAGTTTATTTGCAATTCTTTCCATGTCCATAGGGTCCTTAATAATGTCATAGTAGTCGGGATATTCTGTTTTTGAAGGAAGCTTGGTAAAAATCAATGAGAGCTGTCGTTTTCCCTTGGGCTCTTGATAGTCTCGTATCGTTTCGTAAAACTGCCATAATTTGTCGCTCATGGGAACAGCATTGGCTCTACGTCTGCCTGGTTTATTAAGCCTTTGCAACGGTTTCTTGATTTCATTGAGACCAGGAAATTCCTTAAGTTTCTCACTAAGAGCCTTTTCCAAAATGATTGCATCTTCATAAATATTCGAGCCTAAAGAAGAAATGTTTAGTACCTCAATGTTTTTTTAACAAATAAAAAATAATTACCTTCCTCATTATACTGGCGACAATTGGCAAACATAAGTCTATAATCAGCTACCACATCTTCGACATCACGATATTTATCTACTCTAATGTTGTGCTCAATTGTAGTCATATCGATAGGATTTTGAATAATATCGTAATAATCTGGATATATTTTACGTGGCGGTTTTTCCATAAACAAATCGATGGGCTTACGATTGCCTAATGAAAAATCTAACAGGTATTTGTGTAAAGCCAAAACCTTTTTCTTCATATAAGGCGTTATTGTCATCCTTTGGACTTTGGGGGAATTATTCGTTGCATTCAAGGTAGTGTTGGGAGTAGTATTTAGTCTTGGTCGACCTTTCTTCTTTTTTTCCGGCTGCGGTTCAGCTGATGTAACCAATACGGTCTGTTCAACATCTTCGTTTACGTCTTCCTCCTCTTCTTCATCTTCGTCATCAATTTCACTTGTCTCTTGATCCAACGTATCTTCTACCAGTTTTGTGTTCATTAATTTAAGCATGCGAACAGCGTCTTTATGAGTTCTGTGCGTTGGGTGAAAAGCCTTTTTTGCATTATCTAACATTAGATAAAGATCAGCCGTCAAGTCACTGATATTGGCATATTCACCCTTATTAAGTTTGTTTTGAATTTGACCCATCGATATGGGTCTTTTAATTAATTCGTAATATTCCGGATGAAATCTACGCACTGGTAGTTTCCACAATGAAGTACCCAAAGGTGGACCAGTGGCACCAGGATGCTCTGAATGACCAGGAGCGTTAAACAAATGATCAAATAGGGCCCACATAGGACCTTCACCTTTTCGGCTGGTTTCCTCATCGTCTGAAGAGTCAGCCTCTTCTTTGAGAGCTGCTATTGCAGCGCTAGATACTGACTTATGTCGTCGCATAAATTTAGCTTTTCCGGTTTCAAGTTCAAGACGTTTTTGTGTAAAAATTTTTTTCAAAGCCTTTGCATCTTTGTAAATCTGTGACCCAGGCTCATTAAATATACAAGCGTTCTTAGTCATCTGCAACAGATCTTTTTCCATTTCTTGTAGATTCGAATATGCATTTGTTTGAATCTTTGTTGCAATTAATCTCAAATCAATTGGATGCTCGATTACATCATAATAATCTGGATACACTTTTTTTGAAGGCAGTAACAAGAACATTCTATGTAATGGTCTATCATTTGTCGTGGAATCCACAGAAGTCATAACTGCACCAAATAATTCCTCATACACGTTAATTTCATCATCTTTAACCTCATCCTCAGCATTACAAGTTAACCTCCGTCTACCCCGACCCTTAATTTTAGGCTCATCATCTGTTATTTGCATTCCCATTGATTCTAAAAGTTTTTGTTTATTCGCTACCACATATTGCCACAAAGAATTAGCATCTTGGTATTCTGTGGTATCAGACTTATAAAAGGCTTTGGCATTATTTACCAATAATTCAAAATCTTGTACCAATTCATCCAAATCATCGTACATGTCAGTTTTAAGCTTTTGTTGAATTTTCAACAAGTCAATGGGGTTATTAACTACATCGTAGTATGAGGGCTCTTGTCGACGCTTGGGAGCTCTTATGAAAGTATCGCACAACATGCTACCATCTCCTTTTTTTAAATTTCTTACAGAGTCATAAAGACTCTGACACATTTCTGTTGGATCTATTCGACGTTTTTTTCGGGCAGACATGGTTACCGTTGAAGACGCTCCTACTGCAGACGAAGTTATTAATACCGGCGATTGTTCTGGCGTAGAATCGTCCATTTGTTGGGGATCATCATCATGTTTACTGCTTATCGAACTAGCTCTTCGCTTACGGCTTAACATAATCGAACAACAAAATAAAAAAAAGAAAACAATTGTATTAAAAAAGTTTTTTAACTATTATAATTCTTTTCGCTCTAATTTCGCAGACGCTATAAAAATGAAAAGATGATTTTTGTCTTTAAAACTATCGTTGTTAAAATGTTGCCACTCTGTGCCTTAACTTGTAATGAAATTCGGAAAAAGGCTGATTAAATCGCTAAAGTGGTGTAGCCACGGTCATATAAAATATCAAATATTATTTTTTAGTTTGAATTCAGCACCGACGACGCTCAATGAGCTATCAGAAAAAGTTTAGTCATGTTCTTTAAGCAAAAACAAATTTGTCAGAAGAAAAACAATGTTGAAATTAATTAGCACAAACTGTGTTAATTAATGTTTACAGCAATTTTTAATAGTATATTTCGTTTAGTTATTTTCATGATGAAATTTAAAATAATATACTTTTCTAAGTATGTGCAGCTTTTGTTTACATAAATTTTCCTAAGCAATAAATCTGATCAAATGTATTATTTTTCGATTTATGCATAATTTGAATTTCTCTGTACTTTGTTTTAACATCTGAATACATATATTAACAAACAAAATGTATGTTATTTTTTTAGTGAACTGCTATCAATTATTAAACTAATTTGGCTTGGTAGAATTTTCTACATTAAAAAAACTTAATCAAAAAACTTCATTTGTCCTCTGTGCAACAATGTATTATCTAAAAAGAAAAATCTACTTTTAGTACACACATTTATCTAACCACTATACAAATTGTACTCTGCGAAGCAAATTATGCTGTGTGGGAAAAATTTAATGTAATGAAATATAATAGGAAAAAGTCTTGCTTCTATTAAAAATTTAAAAACTTTACTTAATACATTATTTATGCATAAATGCGATATTTCAGAAAATGGTTGTTGTTGGATTATATTCAACTCATATATTATTGTGCCATCATTGAAACTACGGCGAAAAACGAAATGCTCCCATCTTGTGCGATGATTGTACTGTATAAATATATGCTGACTTAGAATACGAATGTCATTATTAAAAAATACACAAATATAACGGGAGCAAGCAGTTCTTTGTACGGAAAAAAGAAATTAAAATATTGATTAATATTTTAAATATACTTGTTTTTAGTAAATATTAAAAATAAAATTCCATAGTTCTTAATATTGGAATATAAAAAAAAGTTCTCAGTTGTGGTGATAAGAGCAAATTCAATTGCTGCAAAAATGTGTACAATTTATGGACTTGAAAAAAAAATAAAACTTAAATGAAAGCAATGTAGGAAAACGTACAACAATAACAATTTTACAAGCGCCAGAGGAGCGCCAGTGTTCTTAAAAAATTATTATTAACAGATATAAGTATAATTCAATTCTATTTTAACTCTTCACTATAATATGAAGAGCAAATGTTTTAATTTTGTAATTAGAAAGCGTTTTACTAATGGAAAAAAAATCAAAGTTAATTTTTTTAATATATAAATAGAAGATTTTAAATAATAGAGCACTTGCTATTAGTTGTGTGGGTGTGTGGCTGTGTATGCGTGTGTATCAAAGTTATTAAAGAAAACTCGCAAACAAACAAAACTAGTTTATCAAATTGTTTTCGATTAATAAAACGGGTGTTTAAAAAACAATTTTTGTTTATTTTCCTACATTTTCCTTGTTTATTTTCCCGTTGCATATTTGACATCATAGAAAAAGTGCTAAAATGAATCAAATATATCAAAATCCTTTAATACCTTTTGGTAAGTATGTGTTGTAGAAATGCAATTCTCTTATTCCTAATTATTAATTATGTACTGTTTGGTTTTAATTGTATATTATTTTTTTTATCGTTTGTGTAAAAAAGAATTTCCAAACTATTAAAGATTTTATAAATCTTTTTAATTAACTGTTTGGTTTCCGCGGTAGCTTGCTTCGCATTAGCAGTCAGTCACACATTGGATCAGAGGGACATCGCTTTAACTCATTGATAAACACTTTCGATAAGAAAATATAAAACATTTTACTGTTTTATTGTTTAAAATTCTTGTCATTATCTTTTATATTACACTCCTTATAACGGGTGTCCGCCGGAAAGGTAACTTTGTTTGTTTATAATTTTTATCAATATCAGATAAATATCCGCCTCTGTTAGTCGCACAGATGCGAGCATTTTTTAGCACAATTTTTATTACATTCGCACACATTTTACGCGGTGTTTCATTAATTTCATCACGAATATTTAGTTTGAGTTTCTCAAGCCCTTCTGGTTTGTAATGCATAAACCTTGCTTTTCAGATATCACGACAAATAAAGTTCGGATCATTCAAATCAACATCACCATTTCTTGAAATAACTTGTTGCGGAAATATGTCTCGCAGTAATTCCATTGTAATCCTGGCTGCATGCGATATGCCACCGTCTTGTTGATATCAAGCCCAAAGCATGCAATTGTGAAGTTAAAAAGTTTTCAATCACTTCACGATATCGCTCCCCATTTACAGCTACCGTTACGCCGTCTTCATTTTCAAAGAAGTAAGGTCCAATGATTCCTTCTGACCAAATTGCACACCAGACTGTCACTTTTAATGGATGCAAAGGTGAATGTTGAATAATTTGAGGGTGTCTCATTCCCAAAAACCGATTATTCTGTTTATTCTCACATCAATTTCAAGCATGAAAAGTTATGGGCGAGCTGTAACATTCTATTGGCATATGTATGGTGGCGTAAATGGGCTCGTGTCAACTGATATTTTATATGGAAGCAAATCCTTGTGCAAAATTCTTTAGTTTAGTTTAGTTGTTTATTTAGTAGTGTTTGTAATACTTTACAAATTTCACATACAAGAATTTCAGTGAAAAATATTTGAATAGATTAAGCAACCACTCTAACTTATTAGCTGTTTCACTTCTGGATGATAGTGAGGAGATACGAAGACTGAAAAGATTGCATGTTCTTGACTTACTCTTCAGAATATAGTTAAGTTTACACACTTACTATTTTGTTACTTTTGTTAAGTTCACTGGAACTTAATAAATAAGTTATTTTTAAATTATTTTTAAATTTTGCTTAATATTTTTATTGTAAATAGATTGCAAAATAAGAGAATTAAAAAAAAAAAAATTTCACATACATAATTATTTTCTCTTTACTAAATATGATTGTCTATGTTATTTTTCACAAATTGTGTTATTTTTCTCCTACTTTTATTAATATTTTTTTCTGTTTTTATATCATTTGGTAACAAATTATATACTTTAAGTCCTTTAAAAAACAGAGATCGTTGCATTGCTGTTATTGTTACCCTTGGTAGTCGCAAATTTTCAGTGTTCCTAAGATGGTATGGTTGTACTTACCTCACATAACCAAGTTGTTCTGTAAGAAAATCCGGTGCGATACCCATTTTCATATTTTGAATGAAATGGAGTGTGTTCAATTACAGTCTTTGAGGAATATTTAACCATTTCAGTGTATCCAGCATTAGTTTAATTGGAGTGTGTATATTGCAATTTAGTATTGAACGCATAGCTCTATTTTGTAGTTTTTGCAATCTTTCTATTTGTGTTGTTGAGCAGCATGTGTATAAAATTGCGGAGCCGAATTCAAAGTGTAGTTTTATTACTGTGTTATACATGTGTATTGCTGTTATTTGAGATATTTAATTTCTAACCCGTTAAAAAAAAAAAAACAATTTTCCTATAATCGATGTGTTCCATTAGTTTTAGGTCTTTATCGATTATAAAACCGAGGTATTTAATTTTAGTTACTTTTTGTATTTCTTTATCATTAATTTTAATTATTGTTTCAGTGTCCATATTCATCTCCAATAACTTAGTTTTGCTTTCATTAAGTTTTAATCTATTCATTTTAAGACATTTATTTATTTTATTTATGTCGTGCAGCATATTCTCCCTACATTGTTCATCTGTGACTCCTTCCGAATAGATTAATGTGTCATCCGCATATAGAATTATTTCGCACTCTAGTATACTCTAGTATATTTGGCATATCATTTATATATATTATCAATAATAGTGCGCCTCGAATAGAACCCCAAATTCATTTCTTACTTTGTTTGATCTTATACCATTAACTTTTGTGATTTGCATTCTATTTGTAAGATATGATTTAAACCATTTTAATTCACTTTCTCTGATGCCATACATATATAATTTTCTAATAAGTATTTCTCTATCAATGGTCTCAAATGCTCTTTTTTTTCCTTTTATCCATATATTTCCATCTGTTTATCACATAATTTACTGTTGTTTCGCATGAAAACTTTTTTCTGAATCCTGATTGATATTTTGAAAATAGGCTGTGTTGCTCCAAACACGTTTCTAATTGTTCCTTAACAATTTTCTCCATAATTTTTTCACACGTTTTCAGGGTATTTATTGGGCGGAGTTCTTTACATTTATTTGTTTTTACGATTTTTGCTATTGGTGTTACCATTGAATATTTCCAACTATCAGGAAAAACTCCTGTTTCAAGTAAATTATTTATTATTTCACGCATCCAGTTGTCCGTAATGAGCTTAATCGTAACGTTGTTGAAATCTGGTTTATTTTTCATATTTTTACAAATATTCTGAAGTTCGTGTATTGTCATTGCACGAAATCTAAATCTATTTGTTATCACAGGTTCATATATTTCACATTTTCTATTGTATCATTTATTGACTTAATACTATTTACAAAATACTCATTAAATTGGGTTGCTATTTGGTAGTTGTCCTTATATTCTATATCATTAAATATCACACCTTTTATCACATCTTTATTCTTATTAAGGACTAAGTCTTTGATTTCTCTCCACATTTGTTTTTGGTCTTTGGCAATAGTTAACTTCTTATTTATGTAACACGATATATTGTGCGTTTTGTTAGGTTTTGTTTTGATAAAATGCTTTAACAACTAAAATAAAAAAAATTGCCACGTGTATGCTTCACCACTGCCAAATATGAACGGTCAAGACAAATTTTTACCAAATTGGCGACAAAACAAAGTAGTATACGTTCCCGGCGGCACCCTGTATTTAAATTTTTATATAAATAATAAACAACAAATTAACTTTATTCCTAAAATTAACTGAATCAGTTTTCTTATTTTACAATGTGATAAATAAATGGGTACTTTAGTTTTAGTAATTTTGAAGAACATCTTTATTGAATGCGCACACAGCTGGCTACACAATCTCTTCGCGTTCTTAACATTTATTCTTTTTTTTTTGTTAAATAGAAACTAAAATTCACTTTTGTTAATTTGCAACTGTAAAGAATAATATCGGTACATATAAAAGTGTTCAAAATATAACAACAGATTTAAGTTATAACAATTTCTTGTATTATTGTCAACAGCAACATGAATTTATTGAAAAATATCAAAATGAAGATAAAAAGTTGCCTATAACCAAGTAATAATAAGAAATAATTGCCAAAATAAGTTTAAATAAAACTAAATCAAACATTGCCGGCCACCTTGCAACATCAACTTCTGTTGCAACAAATTTAAAAAAATTTTAACCCAAATATGTGTCAAAACATAATACCTGCAGGAAATAGTTGTATGTAATATATAACTTATTATTCCTCATCTCAATTTCCATAGCACAAAGTCTATGGGATGTGCTTCTATGCAGACTACATGATGCACCTATACGGCTATGGTTTAAGAAGCACCATAAACTATTCTTCAAAAAGGAAATTGGCCAGAAATAACCCACCTAAAAAAGGTGTATTGAGCCAAAGGAAGTCCTAGAATAGGTTCGGATTTTAAAACTATAGGAGCAATTTCAGTACCGATCACTGGAGCTACTTTTCCCGGCACATTAAAATCGGGTCTGCCTACTGCATCCGCGCAAAGTTTTCCTTTAATGCGTTAGATATCGTCTCCACTGGCGTAGCTATACCCTTTATTTTTCTTACTTTAGCCGTTGGGGTAAGTTGTTGCAAGGAGTCGTATATTGAGCTCACCGGTAGAATTGCGATTTTGTCATTCTCCAAAGTGGTCATAGGCAATTTCAACGATCCGACCTAGCACTCACATACGTAGCTTATTGAACAACAAAGGTCGATCTGCAGAAGCTTTATGATGGGGAAAAGGTTATCCTATGTCGCATTGGCTTGTTACCGCCCCTATTCTCTGCGATAAAACTTTCTTTGATGAACGCTTCTCGGCATGAAGCATTGAATTGTGCTTCCCCTTACATTTTTTGCAGACACCCTGGCTCTGGCAATCACGAGCAGCGTGGTCGTGAGACAGACAACACGAGTAATAATGGTGCAAAAGGACCATGCGTATCCTTTTCTCAAATGACATACAGCGAAACGGACGACAAGCCGAAAGCTGATGCCGGTGATGTCAAATTCTGCAATTTAATATTTTCTTTTTCAACACTTTCCGCACCGCCGATTCCGAATCCGAGGCTTCTTGAAACCTGGCACAGCATCAGGATTGGACGTTTTCTGGGGCTAATGAGGAGCCACCGTAAAAGCCGTATGTAATGTAAGTGAAATGGTTGACCATGCACCTTTATGCCTTCAATCAGTTCTTCCTTGGTACTGCATTTCTTTCAGAAGCATAGACTTTACGTATTTTTAATGATGTTAAAGTTCGGTGTGTAAGTGTGCCAATCGAGCACATAAAAATTATGATCACGTAGCCATGATTTTACCGCTTGGGCTGTATGAATTGGTGCATTGTCATTGTGGAATGCTCATTATAAGCTTTCAAAAAATTTTTTCTAGATACAAATTTCAGCTTATAGGTACCATAATACGTTATGGCCACCCACATCATAACCTCTCGCACTCTGCTATGCCAAGGATTAAATTGATGCTCTTCCTTTTGAAGATCCTAAATTGATCCTTCTAAATTAATTTTTTTCTGAAAAAACTACACGATGCCAGTCGTCGTTCCAGGTCATGCGATTTCTACAAAAATCCAAGTGCAAATTTTTGCGAGCATCGTTAACTTTTAGTCGCTTTAGATATTTAGCCTTCGAAATTACACGCTGCACTATTCTTTTGCTTGCCGAACAACCACTTTTAGATTTAATTTGCGCCAACGAGTCGTGAGATTTGATGCTGCTCTGAAAGTTACCTTTCATATTTTTACTGTAGCTTAATTTATTACGTAAAAATTTAAATACCACATTTCGGTTTCTTTTGATTCGTTCAGCAGTTTTGTGGATCGATTTTCCAAATTTCTTATAAATTATGATTTTAATATTTTTAGTTTCTGTTAATGCTTTTCCTTGACCCACAAAAAAAAATTCACTAAAATAACTCAATTTTAATTAAAAAATTTTTTTTCGAGTGCTCTTGTTAACTTGTATCACTTAATGCGGGGGTCCTAATAAAATAACACCAAATGTGCAGTCAATTTTGGTCAAACACAAAACAAAATATGAAAAAATATAACGAGACTTTTTCAGAACACAAATTTAGGTGCAATAGATATATTAAGGCCAACATTGAGTTGTTAACATCTCGCGATAGTCGTTACCTCATCTTTGAAAAAAAAACAAACGGCAATCACATAGCGCACCATACAGTGAGTAAGCATGCAAAAGCTTCTCAATAATCGCTCTTGGATTTTCAGAAGCCCAAATGCGGCAATTTTGCTTGTTGACATACAAGTAAAAATAGGCTTCGTCTGGAAAAATTTTTTTTTCAGAAAAACCAGCTGGTTGTTTCTGAATGAATTGAACAAATCTACGGCGATGTGAATGGTCGGTCGGCTTCAATTCTAGCACCAGTTGAAGCTTGTAAGACTTCAAGGTCAAATCCTTACGCGTCGAGGAGTTGACAAATTTGGATCTGCTTCAACACTGTGGCTCACGGCTGCGATTTTTTCAGTTGAACGACGCCGTCGAACACGCGTTGGTGTTCACACATGTTGTGTTGAGCCTGTCGACTCAAATTTTAAGACTAAATTCTTATTAGCGGCCTCAGAAGGTCGACTAAGTTATTCGAAAATATCACCAATTTTGATAGTGGTATTTAATTATTTTAATGAGATTTTCGTGTGAAATCGAGTTGTAACAATTGCTAATGCTTCATTACGAATACGTCAAAAAAGTAAATGCCAAAACTATAATGTTGTTGGTGAAAAAACCATTCACTTATCTCTGGAAGTCAGGGTAAACATATAGCGAAATTGGGGAAATGATCGAAAGAACGCACTCTTCTATCCAAGGGTCTCTGTAGAGCAAGGCCCAAAACTGGCAGCATCCAAAGTGGCGGAAAACATTTGCCTAAAGTCGACTATCGAAACCAAGCAAATTTAATTTGCTTTCATTCGTAAAAAGAATCTATAAGATATTGATGAGAAACCCAACATAACATGGCACATAAATTTTTTCGCGCTCCAAGGCGAGAAATCTTTTGATATGTACTCCTGTGCAAAATCAAAGCGATTCTATTTATTTTTGACACTGACACATGGTTTCTTTCTAGCCATCCACTTTGTTGCATCCTATACGTATCCGAAAGCATTCTAGGTCGAGGATGACGCTACATATCATCCACAGTGGTAACGATCCACCATCTGATTTAAAAAAAATTAAAAATATTTTCACACTACAAAGGCAAATTATAATATAAAAATAAGGTTAATAATATAAAAGACAAACATAACTGTAATTGAAATAAATTTTTTTGCTTTGCTTTCAACAATTTTTCAAAAATAATAATCTATGACATCTAAAATAAATAGTTGATATAATTCTACCAATAATTTGCCCCACTTTTAATGTATTGATATGCACTCCTGTGCAAAATCACAGGTTTCTTTCTTTCTAGTTTCTTTCTAGCCATGAATCGGGTCGACCCGATTTGTAATTTGAAGAGCTTCCTCATAACTTTTTCGTGACACTGCCCAAATTTCGTTGATGAGAGAGGTTCATCTCTCCGTCTTACTTCTATCAATAGCAGCAGGTTGATTGGTCTTTGATAAGGAATTCGTTAAGCTTCTTATCTTCTCTTTTTGTATATTTGCTTCTAACGAATATTATTAAAGCTACATTACCGTAGATTTAGATCTGGTTTAGTTCTTTAGTATGTAGCTGTTACTGTTAAGATTCACTAATGTACAAATCATTTACTTGTACGCTTGGAAATGTACGAATGGATTGATTGGTTTTTTTTTGTTTGTTTGTTTTTCGATTCCAAAAATTTCTCTAAGCGTAAGACAACAAGTAGCTTCTCATTTATTCAATCCCCCCTTTTTTCGCAGGACAGCAATCTTAATAATGGTTATAAATATGATTCTGTTAAATTAACTACATTTCCTGAAAAAAAAAACAAAAAAAAAAAAATTTCAAGTTTGTTTAAAATTTACTACACTACGCAACGAATACTTTAATCCGAATCAAAAGATGTAGAGAATTCTTATTTAAAAACAATTTGTTGTGCAAATAGTAAGAACGTCATAACCTACCCCAACTTTAATTTGATTATATGCCATATTTACCATACAACCCAGCATAGTAACTTTTCTCCCCCACTTACTCAGTAACTTAACAGTTAAGTTGTTGGTGGATGTGAGTATATTTATTGTATTTATGTGTGGTATGAAAAATAAAAGTAAATACAAAAACAAAAACACAAACACAAACAACACAAATAGAACGAAAATAAAAAATAAAAAAAAAATGAAAACCATTGAGCATGTCCTTACTCAACTGTAAATATAGATAAATAAAAAAAATCAACAACAACAACAACAAGGAGCATAAACACAACACAAATGAACAGAAAATAATCATAGATCTTCTCTTGGCTTTGATACTCAGTTTACACCGACAACATACAAGGATAAAATAGAGTTTAAATAGTAAACAACAACTAACAAATACGCCGTACTACAAATAGTTAAATATTAAAATCTTCACATTAAAACTGTATATAACCCGCCAATGTGCATGCAATCCTTGTAAAGTGAATGATACAAAAAAAAATCCTAATAGAAAAAAAAGGAAAAATACATTTGATATGAGAACAAAGAAAACTACAAACAAAAATTATTTTTTTACTACACTCTGAGCCACCATCCAACAAATGGAAATTTTATTTTGTTTTGCTCAATATACTTAAATATACTAAGTGTAAAGCAAATAGTCATATAGTCACTCACACACGTAAATAATAAATAATAAGCTGCATAAATATAAAATCGTTACTAATACTACAAATTTAAGAAAATCAAAAAAAGGGAAAACTGCCATAAACGTTGGTTTTTAATTGCAGCAAATATTAGTGTAATTGTTTATATTTAAATATGTAACTCCTATGTGGCCTGTAATTAGAAAGTTTATATATAAATATAGCCTGCACCTATATCTTGAGACTTTAATAATCCGAATATTAAATTACCTATATTCGAATACCAATATCCTCTTGGAAGCCTGGTATACTGTTATCTTATTTTAAAATGTTTTTGTTACGGCAGGATCGCCATGCAATGTGATGATTATTAAAATTTATTTTATATTTCAATTTGTTTTGAATGCTGCGTCGTTGTAGCTCACTCATGCTTTCTTTAGAGCACCTGCTCGGTGAGAACGATAAAGAACAAATTCAATGTAATTTCTGTAAAATTTTTTATAAAACGTCTGTAATAGTTGCAAAATGCTGCAAATCTTCTTTTTTTTGTTTTTTTTTTCGGACCAGCACTCAGGGGATGACCCTACACATGCAGTGCATTATGCCTGAACTAGGAAATTACATTATGGGGAGGAGAAAATAGGGAGTAGTATTTATGGACCTTCAATTTGGACTTTCCTTCATTGAAAGTGACAGAAAAGACCTTTGGAAAGAGTTTAAAAAGAGAATTTTCCCTGTAATGCGTAGTGTGATTCACTGACCAATCAACCACGAATGGGTGCGCTCTCAACAAAAATCTAGTTAAACGCGAAAACATGCGAGTAACGGGAACAAGTTCCATAATTTCATTACAGCAGCTACCATTGTAGTAACGATAAAACAGCGAAATACATCTTACATTGGATCGATGTTGGATACCGTACTGTTCCCAATAAGCCTCTTCCCACTCTCCTGTACGAGGTCGAGCAACTCCCAAATTGACTTTGGGACGTCGGCCCTTACATGAGAGTTGTATTCCATTTTTGGACGGATATAGGTGGTATAAATAGTACGAAGATCGGATAGGATGAAATATTTCATACACCGTTTTAGAAAACCGAGCCACTTGAAGGCTTCTTTAGAAACCTGCAAAATGTGTTTAGTCCATCGAACATCAGACTAAATTTTCATGCAAAGAACCGTAATACGTATATCACCCATAGTAACAGATGCAGCACTATTTCCGAACACAGATCTATCCGTAAGCATTAAAATCAACTATATTCACACGATACCATTCCGAGATTGTTGCGAGATCGTGATTGAGCGTATTATTAAAGTTCTGTCTTTTAGAACACACCTCCAACTAGTTCGATCTATTACTAAATGAATACGAATGACAAATGGTGCTGTCATCTGCGAAAGAGCATATAGGTTTAAAAGTATGACAAAAAAAAGGTTATTTAGAAAAAGGGTAGGAGAAAGGACGGAGCATTGCGATACCTCTGAATTAATCTTGAACTCGTCTGATGAAATATTATCTAAAACAACTCGTATAGCCCGATTCCTGAGTAAACTCGATATAAATCTGAAGAAACTAACACCGACACCAAAAGCAACAAGTTTTGACAGAAGTGCATCATGCCACAGTCTATCAAACACCTTGCGAATATCTAGAGCTACCACCTTACTCTCTCCGAAGTGATGTATGAAGTTGCACCATTTTAATCTCACCCTTATCCTTTGCAGTTTGATATTGTTCTATAGCTTTGTGTTTTGTTATTTAACGCCCTGAATAATTTTATCTCTAGCTTCAAAACTACACTTTTCTAAACATTTAGCTTCAGATTGTACTTCGATAAACTTTCAAACGTACTCCTAAGACTATCATTGTGGTGTTTTACAATTCAACCAAATATAATTAAATCGTCAACATTTAAAAATGCTTTGGAATCTAGTCCACTGAGTGCTATTGGTAGCATTCTTTTAAACATTTGGAAGATACTTTTTAACTAAATGACAGTCTTTTAAATTGATAGCCACCATTGGCCGTTGAAATGTGTGATGGAAAGAACTGGTCATGTCCAATGTTGAAAAATATTTAGCACTGCTCAGAAGATCTAAGCCGTCTTCTAGCCTTGTTATTGGAAATTTGTTGTCAACTATCTCTTTCTTTCTTTATATTGTTTCTTTTTACTCCTTTTACGATATTCCTTCAAATTCATTCTTAAAATATTAAATGCTTATTGCTATGATGATTATAGTGTACATGATTATTATAGGTACACTGCAATATATTGCTAGTCTAGCAATATATTGCAGTGCAACATTTCACAGGACCTAAAATAATAAATAACAAGCCATATGAAATAAACAATTTGCTATACTTGAGCAAATTCGCTAGGCCAATAAACATTTGTGACAATAAAACAGATTAGTAATGTTGTAGATATAAACAATTAGAAGCTTTGGCATACAAATTTTTAGGGCAGCGCCACCTGTCACAAAGACTGTAGCCGCTACCTTTTAATTTAAACACTGTGAAAAAATTGTACTATTTCTAATTTTTAAAATTATTACAGTTATTATCTTAAATCGATATAGTTTAGTTTAGATTAATTATTCTTATTTAATTTATTTCTCCTTATTTCAGGCTTAACTCTGCTATTGGGCTTGTGTTTTTGCTTTTCTGAAGCAGCAATATTGCCACCAGAGCACAATGTTGATTGTGAACATTATGATGAGAGAGAATGTATAAATCGTGGAGATTGTGCCACAAAAATAGAACATTGTAAATTTGATTCGGATAAACCACCAAGTTGTTATGTGTTGTGGTCACGGGATGAAATAACAGGTGAGTTTAAAATATAAAATCTCATAAGAATTCCATTAGGAAGCTTAGTTGGTAAAAAAATATAACATAATTATACAGTAAATTATACATTACTTTCATTTAATTGTTTTCTTTTTCAATTTAAAATTATGAACATTTTAAAATACAGTCAATGAAATTAACTTTTGGGAATTACCGTAAATGACACTGTTAAGTGCACTTAAGTAAACCGTTAACTTTTTGGGTGTACGATGACTAATAACTTTCCACATTATTCATTATTCAGTTCCACATAACTTTCAGCATTCACTTTTGCCGGATGTCTTTTATTGTGTCTTTATCTGCGATCATAATTTTAATGCCAGTCAGTGCCAGAAAAGTGCCCACAATGTGGTTTCAACATTTTATTCGAAACTATCTGAT
The DNA here is from genome assembly GCA_030448955.1 of Trichopoda pennipes. Taxonomy (NCBI): domain Eukaryota; kingdom Metazoa; phylum Arthropoda; class Insecta; order Diptera; family Tachinidae; genus Trichopoda; species Trichopoda pennipes. Next base: position 7,233,143 of record JASKUP010000028.1, on the reverse strand, counting down.
GTGCGGAGGTATCCTTGCAACCGCAATCTCGGTTGATCTCCGAAATAATTTTTCTGCCAACTCATCGACGTTCGCAATAATTTTGCATCACTAGATGCACTTTATGCAACATTTTGCATGAAGATCTTCATCTACATGCTTATAAAGTTTAACTCGTACAAGAATTAAAACCGAACTACTATTATTTGCGGTGAACGTTTGTGAATTGGCTGCTTGAAAAACAACGAAAACAACCTATTTTTCAAAACAATCAATCATCTTTGGTGTTGAGGCTCATCTTCAATTAGGCGCTTTTGTATACAAACAAAATTGCCGCATATGGGATTTGCCATTACATGCAAAAAATGTGACCAGCATCGCGCGGTTTGTGATCAGGCAGCTTCATCGGCACGTAGCGAGCGGGGAAACGGTGCTTCAAATCCATGATACTATTTTTTTGTGGTCGGAATTGGCATTATTTACCTTTGGTTTCAGTAAGGCGGCGTCACTACATAATTTTGTGTAAAGAACAAATGTCTCGACATTATATTCCATTATTAACACTGGTATCAATTCACCTGGTGTTGTCAAAAGAAATGTATGTTTTAAGCCAGTTAGTTCACTTCCTAACCTTCCTTTATAGCTGCACTTCGCCTTGGGTGGTTGGAACGGACTTTTTGAACAAATGAATATAACGCCATTTCTCGATAGTTCTTCTGCCATCTCCTCTCTCGTCTTCTCACCAAAAATATAAGTTGTTTAAATGAGTTCGATAATAAGGAAAACTCGAAACGATTCGAATTTTTCATACAACTAAGGTTGTCTTTTCATTGAAAAAATATGGCCCAATAGAAAACTTAAGGTCGACTACTACAATGTGAAATTATCACAATATTATAGTTAATATCATTATCACAATATTATAGTTAATATCATTATCACACTGCTTTTTATCATTTATTATTTTAAGATATCCTTTATAGTTTTTTTTATAGTTTGCTTATTTATAACTTTTATTTATTTGTTTTAAAGAAACTAATTCTTTATTTTTCCTATTTAGTCTTTAGTTAGCGGCGCAAACCAAAATAATTTATATTCAGTTATACTTTGGTCATGTAAGCAACAATTTAACAAATCATATTTGTTAATAATATATTATATTAAAAATAAGTATATTATTTTTGGATAGTAATAAAAATTTGATTTGATTGGGTAAGAATTTTAGGAAATATAGTTCATATATTACATCCAATGATGTAATATAAAAAATAAACTTGTTTATCATGACCATGGTTTTGCTTCAAATCAAAAAAAAAAACACACAAAATTAATATGGCTAAAGACAACATAACATGATTGCTGTAGCCATACTACGACCATGTTTTTTTTTCTGCGTGTATGCTGCTTTATGCCCAGCCGTATTCTTGTCCTTAATATCTTCGGATATTAAGTTTATGAGAAGCCTTAAGCCAACTACATACACCCTCCTAAAATAAAATATTAAATGCAAAGGAAAAGGAATTTATTTCATAGTTTGTGTTTCAATTACTTGCCTAAAAAAATATTATCCCGAGGGTTATTAATTAACTGTTTGTTGTAGTTCGTCAGTTACGAAAAAAAAACAATATTAAATAATTCTTGAGGAAAATATTTATGTAAAAATAATAAATATGGATATTGTTTTGTTGTTTAATATTTATAAATATGAAAACTAATATTTTTTTTCTTTTTATATTTAAAACTTTACAGGCGAAGACCATATAAAAATGAAGGGTTGCTTTTCTCAAACTCCTGAATGTAATCAAACAGAATGTGTTACGAGTTCGGAGCCTAGAAAAAACAATATGAATTTATTGCATTTTTGTTGTTGCAAACAATCAATGTGTAACACTGCGCAAAAATGGGAACCAACAACAACAGAAGCAACAACACAAGGTAAAATTCATTTGGCATTTTGTTTTTTTTTTGTTTTGATTTTTTTCATAATGTTTTTTTTTATATTTACGAGGGTACGTCAGGAAGTAAATATATAATAGAAATAATTTAAATTTAAAAGAGTGTAGTTTTCGGAAATATAATCTCCTGTAGAAGTGAGTAATTGAACGTTGACGGCATTTACACATGTGGTACTTAGATCAGCTCTGGTGTTGTATTTGTTATCTTGTCAAAAGAATTTTCAAAGGGATCCGTATTTTTTATATCCGAGAAGACTGGAGATTTTAAAGTGATATCAGAGAAAACATTGGTATATTTTTCGATATTACTGTTGATTTCATTCTTTCTCCTTGGGACCACTGTCGGTAGAAACGTATGAATAAGTTAGCCATAACGAGACGTACACCCTGTCAGTCGAATTCTAAATTTTCACTTTATTTCTACAAAAAGCTGAAAACAGGTGGTTTAAACTAAATGTATGAAGGGTAATAGATTAACACAACGTTAGTGAGAAGCTGGCAGTTCTAATAAGATACTGGAGAGCATGCATGCAGACTAGTATCGGGTGTTTCAACAAGAAGTTTGTTTTTCAGTGACGTATTCGTAGTAGATGCATTGGCAGTTTTTACAATGAATTCAATTTTGTACGAAAATTGCATTAAAATAATTAAAATCCACTATGAAAAGGATGGTTCTGTTAAAGTTACATTCCGTAAAATTCGTGATATTTTCGGACAACACAATCGTCCTTCTGAGACCGTTATTAAGAATTTGGTCGTTAAATTTGAGTCGACAGGCTCGATACAAAATGTGCGAACACTAAAGCGTGTTCGACTGGTTCGTTAAACTGAAAACATCGCAGCCGTGAGCCACAGTGTTGAAGCAGATGCATATTTGTCAATTCCTCGACGTTCTCAACAATTAGGGTTATCAAGGAATTGAAGCCGACCGACCATGCACATCGCCATAGATTCGCTCAATTTATTCAGAAATAACCAACAGGCGAAGTTAATTTTCACTTGTCAGGGTGTGCCAACAAGAAATTATTGAGAAGCCTGTGCATGCTTAACATGTCACTGTATGGTGGTGTGTGTGGTTTGTAGGCGTGATTGGGGCGTTTTTTTCGAAGATGAGTCTGGAAATGCGTTAACGGTCAATGGATCACGGTATAGCGAGATGCTAGCATCTCACTTTGAGCCTATTATTGACGACGTGGATATCACTGATACATGGTTTCAACAGGACGTTGCCATATGTAATACACCCAATGAAATGATCAATTTGAAAATTAAATTTCCCGATCGCAAAATATCACGACAATCAGTCGTTAAGTTGCCAGCCAGCTCGTGTGATTTAACACTACTAGACTGTTTATTCTGGGGCTGTATTAAGGACAGAGTCTATACGGAGTTAATTGAATCTGTTCTCTTCGTTGTGTAATACAAATTTAAATCATTTTAATCAAAATTTTTTATTTTATTTTGTGTTTAGAACACAAACTTCTTGCTTTAAAAAACGCTTTATTATATGACTAGTATTTTATGACAGGAATAATTTGGAGATAGTCTGTTTTCTTTTTTAACTCAGTCTACCCAGTTTGTTGCTGACTAACCTATTTTTATTTACGGCAGTTACCATGATTTTTCAGAACATGCTGAAATACGATTGGGCAATTTAAACGATAAATTGAAGAGAAGGAAGTTAAGGCAGCATGTGTATTGTACATTAATGTTTCAGTTATAGCAAATGAATGTGAAAAAGGTAAACACCAGAAAGCAGGCAATAATTATAATTTCATAATAAATCCACTCAGAAAAATATTAGATGTGAAATAGGCTGGTAATTTATCAAAAAATGAAAATTTGGTCATTTTAAATTTTGAAAAATTTATTATTATTTGTCCAGTCAAGAGAAAAATTAGATTTTTTTTATTAAAATGGCAGAAATGCTTGAATTTAATGAATCGATTCTAAGCTGACGAGTTTAGATGAGTTATGTAGGTCGGAAGAACAAATTAAAATAAAATTTCTTTTTTTTTCATTAAATGTAAAATAAATAAAATAAACGGAGATTATCAAAAAATGAAAATTTGGTCATTTTAAATTTTGAAAAATTTATTATTATTTGTCCAGTCAAGAGAAAAATTAGATTTTTTTATCAAAATGGCAGAAATGCTTGAATTTAATGAATCGATTCTAAGCTGACGAGTTTAGATGAGTTATGTAGGTCGGAAGAACAAATTAAAATAAAATTTCTTTTTTTTTTCATTAAATGTAAAATAAATAAAATAAACGGAGATTATAAAATAAACCAGTAGAACAAATTGTGATTTTTTTTTGCTGTTTTACTAACTTCTTGAGCTCTCCTCGAATTTATACTGCTTCCTTTACTCTTTTTCACAATAATATTGCTAGGAAAACAAATGATGGGTTTCTCTGTTTATTTCGTTGTCACCATTAAATGCGAACTACAAAATTCCTAACGAAGAACCTTCCGTAATAACGCAAACAGAGTATCGCTTCTATGTGCATGTAGATGAGGTTAAATAATAGAAAAGGGATCTATCCTTACAAATTTGAATTGCTGCTCCTGCTGCTTGTTTGTTATTATTATGTTTTTCAAATTCATTGCAAGGCACGTGTGCACAATATTGATGTAGATGTGTTTTTGTTGTTGTTGTTGCTGACGTTGATGATGACGATGAAGCTAGTGTTGATGGAGGATGCCACAATGCCATGTTTACCCCAATTTTTTGTTTTTAATTTTCTATGTGCCTTTGCTTGTGTATTTTCTTTGTTCCTTTATTCCTTCCTTCGATCTAGCTTTTTATTCATTTGCCTCTTTTTTTTTCATCACATTTATAAATCATAAATATTTGAAATACCCTACAGTGAGATTTATTAGCGTGAATTTTACAACATAAAAAATATTTTTTTTCTTTTGAATCCTTGAGAATCAAAAACAGATATTCTCTTGTTTTATTAAGTGTGCAATAGTGTCTACTGTGAAATATTCGCAACATAATTTAACTAAATAAAATTCGTTGAGTTGTGTTTTATAGAATACCAACTGTTGTAGTCAGTAAAACATGTCTTTCTAAAAAGGGATTTTTACCTTGATATATCTTGACCTATGTATATGTCAAGGTAAAAATCCCTTTGTGGGAAAAAATTCTTCGGATTGAAACCAATTTTAATTTTAAAAATTACGTTGGTATTTTTAAAAAGCAAAAAATAAATCGTCTAAAATAAGTTTTTTTGTAAAAATATTTTTATTAAACAATAACAACAAATTCAGTTTTATAAAATAAAAGCACTTTTCAAAACTATTAAAAACTTATAATTCTTAAAAAGCGGCTGCTTTTTAGAACACACTCAATTTTTGAACACCATTGCTGGTATTAGCAGTCGCTATACTTCTATTGCATTGCTTTTTCTTTGAATACGATATTAATAGTTTCAGCTGTAAAAACTTTTTCGTTCACAAGCTTTATATAAAAAAAGAAAACATAACATAACATAACCATAAAAATAAATATCTAAGGGCATCCATTATATTCTAGCATATATGTGTGCTCCGATTGGCACTTTTGATTTGATTGACTGATCTAGCCACAGTCATCGAACATTGTAGAACTCGTTTTTTTTTATCATATAAAATGTTGCCTGAATTTGTATTCTAAAAAATTCGCAACAACGTTCAATTTGTATTCTTTTATCGCTTAATCAAAGTTCTCAACTTTTTACTTTTTTCTCTCATGGCTAAAATATTTTAATTTTTGATTTTGAAATATTGCTCATAAATATTTCAAAACATCCTCCTTAAGTCCCTTAAAATTTCCACCGATTTAACAACGAAAGTTGAGCACGATTTTACTAAAAAGTTCGAAATTCGTGCTTCTTGCCCACAGTGGGTAATTTAACATTTATAGCTGCCAAACCTAAGTTTTTTTGATAAGAAATTCTGAAATTCTGTTCAGAAACTTGATTTTTACGCTCAGGCCGTACCAGTACCATCTGTTTATTTAAATAACGATAATTAACTTTAGCGTATTTCAAAAAGTTTCATTTTTAGTGAGTATGGAATTTTTGTGTGAATATCGCTCTACTCGTGGCATTGTCTGGTTGAACCGCAACGTAATAAAAACTAAATACTTTGGACGCTGTTATTATTTTTCATTTTGCTCAGGCTCATTTAAAACTAATTTCACAGTCGTTAATTTTAACTTTAAAAATTAATAAATTAGAAAGTAATTTTACAAGAGAAAGTGTTCAAATCTTGTGCTACTTTCACCTTCATGATATATATTTCTTTATAAAATCCATATTTTTGTTTTATTAATTAAAAAAATCAAAACTAAAAACACGAAATAAAAATTTTCTCACTTCGCTTCACTCAGAATTATTTGTGTTTAATGAGTCTAGTCTTGATAATTAAAAAAAATTCTGTTTCCCTTTTTGACTAGCCACTTCTCTCGAGATTTTTTGTGTTTTATTTTATAATTCCTGATTTGAAAGTAATAAAGCTATAAATAAAATTGTTACTTGAATAATGTCAAAGTGCCAAAAAAGTATAAATTTCCTGTTTATGTCCTTTTTATAATTGCAGCACTATTAATTTAAATATTTGCATTGCATAATATCTCTTATTAGCAGCTACAATAAATTTGTTGGAAACGGTACCAGGCTCATTTAAAACTATCTATAATGTTTCCTTTAAAATCTATTAATTATAATGTTCTAAATAACACAATTTAAATTAAATATTATTATTGTCATGCGACACGTTTTTATAATTTTACAAAAATAGCCCAAAAATTTTAAGCAAAATTCATTTGCTCTTTTAACCATTTTTGTTACCTTTAAAGTACGAAATTTTTCAAAAATTAAATAATATCGAGTAGAGCAACTTACAATAAAATACATACATATATCAATCGTTATATCAATATACGTACAAACTTTTGATACAGAAAAAGTACCAAAAAGCAGTACAATTTTTATATGTTCGCATTTTTAAAAAGTTATATTAAAATTTTATGCCATTTTTTTATTGCTGTGTTTTTTTTATTAAGGACATTCGTCGTAGCAAAAAGTACCAAAATACTAAAAAGTACTGATAAAGGGTTTCCAACAAGAAGTTTATTTTCCAAAACAAAAAATTTTGATTAAAATGATTAAAAATTTGATTGTATTACAAATAGAAAAGCTCAGTAATTCTAAATAAATAATGATATCTGACAAATGTCCACCATGACCACGCTGACAGATGTCGATTTTTTCATCAAAGTTTTTATTTACTTATTGAAAAATTGGGGGTTCTATTTCGTTAATTACATCACGAATTTTAGTTTTAGTTGATTGTTTCATTGGCTGTGTAACATGTAACACCGTCCTGTTAAAACCACATTACAGTGCTATCCACGTTCACAATAATAGGCTAAAATTGATTTGTTAGCATCTATCGACAGCGTGATCCATTGACTATTACCCTATTTCCAGCATCATCTTCGAAAAAGAACGGGTAAATCACGCCTCCAAACCCCATAGTGCACCATACAGTGACACGCTTAGTTAGCAAAGGCTTCTCAATAATCTTTTTAGGATTTTCAGGAGCCCAAATGCGGCAATTTGGCTTGTTGACGTATCCTGACAAGTAAAAATGGGCTTCGTCAAAAAAAATTATTTTTTTTAGAAAAAATCAGCCGATTGTTCCTGAATGAATTAAGTGAATCTAGGGCGATGTAAATGGTCGGTCGACATCAATTCCTGCACCCATTGCACATTGTAAGGCTTTAAAGTCAAATTCTTACGCAAAATACGCCATGTGGTGGTTTAGGATAACCCCAATTGTTGAGAACATCGAGGAATTGACAAATTTGGATCTGCTTCAACACTTTGGCTCACGGGTACGATCTTTTGAGTTGAACGGCCCGGTAGCACATTTTGTATCGAGCCTGTCGACACAAATTTGACCACCAAATTCTTAATAGCGATCTCCGTTCTTAATACGTAATTTCCATTGATCCATTGAATGTTACCGCATTTCCAGCCTCATCTTCAAAAAAACGGCCCAATCACGCCTCCAGACCACATAGCTTACCATACAGTCACACGTTGAGAGTGCAAAGGATTCTCAATAATCGCTTTAGGATTTTCAGAAGCCCAAAAGCGGCTATTTTGCTTGCCATCATACACTGACAAGTGAAAATGGGGTTCGTCTGAAAAAATATTATTTTCAGAAAAACTAGCTGACATCGTCAAAAAACTAAATGTCGAAACTATCATGTTGTTGGTGTTACCACAATTGAAAAACAAACTTCTTGTTGGAAAACCCGATACTCTAGCCATACTTTTTCGATTGCACTTAGATTTATTTTGAATTTTACTTTGATTTTAAACATTTTTGAGCCCCCATAGAATTAAAATTCACATTTCGTAATTCCTTGTTTTGAAAGGGTAAATAGGTTCCCTTCCGAGTTTCACACCTTTAAACTCAAGCGTTCAGGCTGGAATATAGTGATTAGTAAGCTACTATTTTACAGGTAGGATGTGCCACGAAAACCTTTTGTTTCCAAAATGCATCCATTCTGAAGGTTTACTTTAAGTAATTACAAACAAAATTTAAATTTAGGTAAGTTTCATTAATTGGGTCTCAAGAACTAATAACTTTCTATAATTCTTTATTTTACTCTGGGATTGTCATCTGAGTGGTTCTTAATTTTTTCTTAAATGCCAGAAGGCACCACACTGAATATCCAGGTCTGGGGAGTGGCTAAAAAGTCGTTGTACTAAGCCTTCTCCTACCTGATTCAAACAGTTTAAGTAGTAGCGCAAGCTATATTCGTATACTTCCTCCTAACCCAATTGTGAACCCTGCCAACCTAAACTAAAAAGTCCAAAATTATTTTACCTAGTTGTAGGGAAAATGTATGAAACCTTCTTCAAAAACTACATTGCGCCTTATTACTGTACAGTTACTTGAGTGCCATTCTTAACCGATTTAAAATATAATTTTGCTGTCGCAGCCGATGCTGTTGAAGTTAATGAACTCCGCAAATAGAAAAGTCAAAGCATTCAGATGAGTAGCAGCAGAAGCAACGCTGAAGCTGCTGCTGTAACATTTCTTATTCTGCCATATGTTGCAAATCATGTTTATTGGTTGTGTATCATGACTTCGTGTTTGTTTGTATTTGGCACTTTTGAAAAAAAGGAACTCATTTAAATACACCATTCTATAAACACTTACTAACACATGTTCAAATATATTTGCACACACACACACACACACACAAACATAATCATACACAAACATACATACATACATATATGGATATTTATGTATATGGGTATTTACTTATCCTTGTGATGATTTTAACACACACAAAAAAAAATAAAAACAAAAATCTTTAGATTTCACTGTTGCTACTGTTGTTGTTGCAGTAGGCATCTTCTTGCCTCATAAAATATTTTTTCGTTTTTAGTCACGTTTTTCTTGTTGATTCACTTGCTTTTTTTGTCTTCTTTATTTTTTATTTTTATACAGATTTTTTGTTTTACACATTCTCTTAATAAATTGGGGGAACTTTCATTTTTCTTTTTGTTAGGAGTTGAATTTTTATGAACATTTTCCGTTGCATCCTGCAAGTATGTTTGTATGTGTGCATATTACTATGTAAATTCTGCATTCAAGATGATGATGTTGACGAGATGTGTGCATATTTTTGTTAGAATCTTCTTCTACTCGTATCGTTGTTAGTTGAGTAACGAGTACAATATGTTTTTTCTCATCTGAATTGTAATTTTGTTTTATTTTATTTTTTTTTTGGAACTTAAGTTTTTGTATTTGGCCACTTGTGATGTTATTCACCTGTAGGCCGCATTTCTGTTTTAGGTTGCTTTAGTTTCTTTTTTATTTTTATTTTTTTTTTTGTTTTGTTTTTTGTATTTATTTCTTATTTTTTAATTTTTTTTGGAGGGTAATATTTTATTCCTTAGAAATACTAACGTAAAGAAGCGCACGAAAAACAACATCAACAAAAACAACTGTATGTTTACCTTGTAATTATTTTCAAATGTTGTAAATTTTGTAAGAAAATGAAAGGGGCTGATTTCCTTTTTTTCTTGTTTTGTGAATAAAGGGAGACGTGTATGATTAATTGTATTGTAGAATGTTCTGTAATGGATATATTTAATAGTTCAATAAACTGTCATCAAACCAAAACTGTAAAAAACAAAAAAATATATACGTGTGTTAATAAAACAAAAAAGGTAATAAAGTGTTCCAATTTTAAAAGGACATTAACTGTAGGAAAGCGAAATGTCGAAAAGAAAAAAAATATATATTGTTAATTTAATTTAAAAAGACCGTAAAAAAGAATAAGAGATATTTATTAAAGATAAACTTCTTTTTGAAAACCCATTTAAAAAGAAATTACGTTCTCCAATATCATTCAGAATTTGCAAGGATATGAAAAGAATTTATTAAAATATAGACAATTTTCGAATATGGCAAGGAATCGATGGGTTTGGGCGATATATTAAGTCGTTTGTTTGGCGAGATAACTTGAACCAATAAATATACGTAAAAAAGTGTTCAACAATACGTTTGTTACCTTTATTTAGACTTTATTCTTCAGCGTCAACATTCACGTCTGAACTGAAAGTCTTTTAGTATTCCTGCCAAACAGTCAAGCAATTCAATAATAAGAAAAAAAATGTAAAATTTGAATCTAATCACAACAAAATTTTGATCTAAACTCAGAAACATTTATACTTTATGCAAATAGTGGTAATGAAAATACTGAAAGAAATGGTGTCCAAAGACACTGATCTTCCAGAAATGTAGTTTTTTTATGGTTTTGAACACTTAAGAGTAAAGTAATGTTCTTAACACATTAAAGGCAGGAGTCGTAGTACTACGATTTATCTCGATTACAGCTGAATGGCGGGAGTCGTAGTATAACGTTTTTTCTCGACTCTAGTTTAAAGGCTCCTCTTTACATTTGTATTTAGTATTGTGGTTTAAAGCTGCTCGGTTGTTTAATTTCTACTTACAGTAAATTTTGAAATTCATCAATATGTTTTAACGTGAAAATAAAGAAGACGATTTATGTGACTTTGATTACGATGAAGATATTGATAATAATGATACTGATATTGACGATAATAATAGTGATAATTCTATAAGGCCCAAGAGAAGGAACCGAGTTTTTCCACTACCGATTAGCGATGATGAAAGTGAAAATGATTATGAAGAAGAAATTATACATCAATGAAGTGAAGTTGACATTCCACTTACCATGGAACCATTTTTGGGTAGAACGGGGTTAAATATTTTACCATAGAATGGCGTTGAAGAATTTATAGGAAATGTTGGTTACAGAAACGAACTAATATCACCATTAAAACGTCGAAAAACACGTTAAAAAAAGAAAATGGTAAAATGGAAGAAACTCTTTCAAAACATAAAAAGATTTACAGATTTACATCTGTACCTGGCTATGAAGCCTTAATCAGACGGTGGTCAATTCACTGGGAATGAAAAGCAAACGTCATTCACGCCCTAGGAAGCCGAAGACTAATTCTAGCCACAGGTCTTTCATAGTTGCAACTTTGATGATTCCAGAGCAGGGCTGCAAACCACCACTCCTTGCTGAAGAGCTGGAGACTTTCCAACTCCTGTTCACCTGTGGGTGTTATTATTGGCGAGATGATCCTCGCCACTATAATCATTCATGAAACCATAACCATTACGATACTCCCGAAGGGCCAACCTCAATAATCAGTCAGAGAAACAGCTAAATGCCTAAAGAGACAGATAGCGGAAAATCTGCGGGCTACTGATTCCCGTGAAAATAACGTGGAGTTCCCAGTTGACCCCTGCTGCCTTCAGGGGACTGGAGTCCCTTTTTCCCCCAGTTGCACAGGTCTAGATAGTCAAGTATTCTATAAAGACCGATAAATGTGCCCCCGGGGGGTACAGAGCTAGGTACAGAGTGTGATTTGTTTTACATCCGCGCCTGACTATGTAGTCTTAATCAGATGGTGGAGAAACCACTTTGTATAATTTGGAACGTTATACATACGTCCTAGATAGCCGAAGACATAATTCTAAGCAACAGAACCACCTAGTTGCAACTTGAATAATTCCAGGACAGGTCTGCAAACTATCACACCTTGCTAAAGAGTTGGAGACTTTCTAACTCCTGTCCAGAACACATGTCAAGCATGCTCACTAGACTGGATCATTCACTTAGGGTGTCATTAATAGCGAGATGATCCTGGCCACCATAAATTCATATAATCCCTTATGGGGCCGCAAAACCACAACCACCACGATGCTCCCATATAGGGGCCAACCTCAATGATCAGCCAGAGAACTATTAAATGTCTAAAGAGACAATTAATGAACTCTGCGGCTCACTGATCCCCGTGGAAATAAAGTGGAGTTTCCAGTTGACCACCTGCCTGTCTTCAGGGGACTGGGCTCCCTTTTTCCCCAGTTGCACTGAGTCTAGATAGTGGAATATTCTATAAAGACCATATTTATATGCCCCTGGGGGGAGAGCTAGGTACAGACGTAAATCTTATCATGCATACGAAGTTGTGGAATAATAAACCGAGACTTCCACATGAATTAAAAAATTATAAGTTGCAATGCGGCCAGTCAATTTTCCGGAGAAAAGGAGACGTATTATTACAAATTTGACAGTCAAAGAGAGAAGATTAGCACATAAATACAAAAATAATTAACCTTAAATGCGTAATAGAATACAATAACAACAAGAAAGGTGTTGATAGGGTAAACCAGTACCTTTCGTATTATTCAATATTGTGAAAAACAAAAAGTGGACCAAGCGGGTTCTAATGTATTTGTAAAATTGCGCATTTTCAATTTCTATTTAGTATACAACGTGCATAAAAATAGTACCTTATATGATATTTAAGAAAATGGATTTTAATAATTTTACTTTTAAATCATTTGAAAGTCAAAAAATAACTGAAGTACGTTTTCATCTGACAACAATAGAATGTGTCTTTTTTTACCTCCATATAGCTAGTTTTTTTAAAACGTAATGTTATACTTTTAACATAAATTAGATACATGAATTAAAGCGAATTAATTTTTTTTAATTTTAAGCAGAAAAAAAATATAAATAAAAGGTTCTAGGTTAAAATAGATTTAAACTTAAATTTGAAAATTTATAATCCCAGGCATATTCTGTTTGCAATAACAGAGCTGTGTTAGCTAGTTAATATAGATAATGCTAATGTTTAAAGATTGGTGTATTAATATTGAAACATTATTTAAATAAAATTTATTAGAGTGGGCATAAAAACTTTATTGGAGCAGGCACCTAGTTGTGCCAATAATCAAATATCTTAACATTAAGTTTTCCAGTAAATTATAGAGCTCTTTCGTAAAATATCACTTTTCAAATCTTTTAAACGACTTTTGATGTTACTTAAAAATTTAAATAAAACCGATGGAATATGTATCCTTACAGATCTCTATTTGCAGAGAGACATAACTTTTAAAAACTGAAATAGTATTTGGTTTTTTAATTGAAAAATCTCTGAAAACTTTAAAAAACACACTTACGATTCCGTATCAAAAAGCTAAAATGTAAAAAAAATTTTTTCTATGGGGACACCTATTAATTTTTTCCATTGAGTTTTTATTTATTTTTATTGTAGCGGCCATAATAATAGAGCTTGTTTAGAGGTAGTATCTCTAAAGACTTGTAGCAGGCGAGCAGACATTTTAGCCATAACTAAAGGAGATTACTTTCTCATACTTTGAGCGCTTAACTTTGAACATAAAATTTATTTACTATTTTTTAATAAAAATCGAAAATATAATCTTTAGTCAGACTAAAAATTGTTCGTTGACTGTTGCAAAAGCCAAATAAATTAACTATATTAAAGATTTATGGAAAACTGTTCGAACAAGGTGTATTTAGTTTCTGTAAAAAGTCATTCTAAATAATTAACTTAAATAAACATTATCGTCGCTTCACATAACAAAAGTGTTCCAAAAAGTATTTTTAAGTTTTTACTTGTACACGAAAACCACATGGTATTAATTGATTTGGCACTTTAAGCATAAAAATATTATTTGAATTATTTTGGTATATACTCAAACAAAGTGGGGTTTGTCAGGCTTAAGTTCGTATTCTTATTTCTTATTTTTATTGTAAAATTGTTAATTTTTTGTACTAAAAATAAATTTTTTTACACTTTTTGCATTTTGTCCTTTGAAGATATAAAATATATATTTGAAATATGTATCTATATATAAATACAAAATAGAAAATTAGAAAATTAATAACATTTTCGTTATCATATTTTACAGTGCCAAAAGAGAAGACCCCAGAAAATGCTGATTTAATTTATATAATTATTTGTTCAATCATTCTTGCGATATTAATAACCATAACAGGCATAGGTCTTTTTCTATATCGTAGACGTAAACAAGCACATTTTAATGAAATACCAACAGTAAGTATTGTTAAAAAAAATATTTCCTTTAATAACAACATTTTGACTATTAATAGAATGAAGCGGAAATTACAAATTCATCGCCCTTGCTCAGTAATCGACCCATACAACTTTTGGAGTTAAAAGCTAGCGGTCGATTTGGCGATGTGTGGCAAGCAAAACTTCACAATCAAGATGTAGCGGTCAAAATATTCAGAATGCAAGAAAAAGAATCTTGGAATACTGAGTTGGAGATATACAAATTACCCCGCATGCGTCATGCAAATATATTAGAGTTTTTGGGTCATGAAAAACATACCGAAAAGATTCAGCAAGAATTTTGGCTTATTTCGGCCTATCAACATAACGGTTCTTTGTGCGATTATTTAAAATCACATACAATCACATATCAAGAACTATGTAAAATAGCGGAATCGATGGCTTGTGGCTTAGCGCATTTGCATGAGGAAATTTTTTCAACTAAAAATGAAGGCCTGAAGCCGTCCATAGCTCATCGTGATTTCAAATCAAAAAATGTTTTACTCAAAAATGATTTAACTGCTTGTATTGCTGATTTTGGTTTAGCCATGATATTTCAACCAGGTAACTTATCAGCTTCTAGATTTATGTGATATTTTAACTTGATATTAAACTCGTATCATGCACATTTTTCAATCATCTACCTATTACAAGAATTTCGACTTTTAATTTTTAATAATGCATTTCAAATTAATAACATTTTTTTAGTTTGTTTGTTGATTTTTATTTTTCAACGTCGATTATTTAAAACATTTCTTCATTTAATATTTAATTTATAAAATTAATATTATAATTTTATTTCGTGCTTGATTCCTTTAAATAAATATTTCATGATATTCTCACAAAATATTTATTACAAAAAATTTTTATTAAAAAATAAACATCTTATGATATTCTCATAAAACATTTATTCAAAATGAAATGATTGAAAATAAACAATGTTTTTGATTGTTTTGAAATGTTTTGTAGTGTTTGTGTAGAAGTGTTTTTGAGTCTTGCTGTCTATGCTATGTTGATTTTATGAAAATTCTCATAGAATCCGTTTGGCTTTGGATATAAGACTCTTAGGTTTTTTCTATACAATATTGGGGTAAAATTCACTGATGAGCTACTTGAGCAATAGTGAAATGGCAATATGGATATGCTCTCCCGCATTACAATACATTTCAAATATTTTTATTTTTATTTAAATAAATGTTTTATGAGAATATCATAAGATGTTTATTTTTTAATAAAAATGTTTGTAATAAATATTTTGTGAGAATATCATGAAATATTTATTCAAAGGAATCAAGCACGGAATAAATTGCTTTCATTTAATATTATTTTATTTTTTGTCACAAAATTAAGATTTTCTACACAGCTAAACACTATCTCTCACTTTATTCTATCCTTTAATAAAGAAAATAACAAAATTAAGAAAAATCATCAGTTGCCAGAGTAACGAATATTTTACTTTTCAAAAAATAATTGCCCGTTTTTACTTATTTGTAAAAATACATTAAAATTTCTTAAGTATGTAAATAGCAACAACAAAAAAAGCAAAAAAAAAAACAACACCTAGAATTAAAGTGCGCAACAAGTTAGAACAATACTATGATTAAATATCAAACTATAAGTCCATTAACATTAGTAATAGAAACATTTATAAATAAATATAATTAAAAATTGATTAAGGCTGATTAAAATGATATCCTATTTTCCGAAAAGTTTCTTATAATTAATATAATACGAATTCCACAATTATAAATAATAAATAATTCTGGTATTATGTTGTTTGAGTCCTTCCAAAAGGAAATACGCAACCTATTAAAACGCTGCAAAACTTTTACTGACGGAAAAGTATACATGTACATGAACATGAATCCAGGACCACCGACGCTCAAAGCACAACTAAAAATACACAAGGAAAACATACCAATGAGACCCATTATAAACTACAGACCTGCACCGGCATACCACCTAGCTAAACACCTCACCAGAGTGCTTAAGGAAACGATAAATTTACAGAACACATATACTATACATAATACACAAGACCTCATTGATAAACTTAAGGACATCAAAATAACCGAAAACACGCGACTCGTTTCCTTTGATATCAAGGATCTATATACTTCAATACCAACACCTGAAACCTTAGATATTCTACGCAACACACTAGACAATTTGTACGAAAGCCAATACATCGCTGATATTATAGATATTGCAAAAACGATAATAAAACAAAACTACTTTAGATTCAATAACAACTTTTACAAACTACCTGACGGAAAAACACAAAATAACTCATTACTATAGATACGTAGATGACATTATATGCATCCTCGAGCAAGACAACGGCGAACAAATTCTAGAAAACTTAAACACAATTCATGATAAGATTACATACACAATGGAAAAAGAACAAGACAGAAATTTACATTATCTTGACATCACTATAACGCGAGGAACTGACTATTTAACATTCGACATCTATAGAAAACCAACAACAACGGACACTACCATCCACAACACCTCAAACCACCCTGCCCAACACAAACTAGCAGCGTTTAGACATATGATACACAGGCTTGGGATAATTCCACTTACTCCAGATAAGTACAGGACACAATCTACGCCATAGCTATGAATAACGGCTACAAAACCACTACCATCGATAAACTACTTAGAAAATACAACACTAAGAACAGAAATAGAGAAGACAAGGAGACAGCCGATACAACACGACGACACACCTTTACTTTCACAGGACCAAAAATATACAGACTAACTAACCTTTTTCACAAAGAAGGAATACTCACAGCATTAAAAAGTGGAAACACCCTCAGACACGTTCTCAGAACAACGACAGAAACAACTGACAAATTTAATTCCGGCAAACTGGACGAACACTAAAAACAAGGTTTACAGAACACAAACGCTCATACAAACGAAAAAGAGAAGATTCAAACTTTGAATTACACCTTGACACTCACGGACACACACCAAGGGAAATAGATGAATGTATGACATTATTACATCCTAGCAAAAAAGGACGAAGACTAGATATTTTTAAAAATTAGGAAATCTACAAGACAAAAACATTCAACAACGACATTATAAACGAACAAGTAAACACGACCTCAGACACAATTTTCACACCATTGAAACTACTCATGTAAACGGGCAAACGAAAAACACCCTCAGACGGACACACGTACTTACACAATAGTAAAACACGGAGGTATCGGTAAGTTCACCTTACATACAAATGCCAGGTGGCCGATATTCTGCTTACCTGAATATATACGGACCTAATAACAGAACTACCTGAACGCCAACACTGACTTACCAGTACAAACTAAACCGCGGCTTGAGAATGATGCATTCGCATCGAAAGCGCTCGCCATCGGGTACAGGTCAGCCAGTTAGGACGGACAATGGCAATATAATAAATAATTCATTTATATTAATGCACAAATGAGCTTTAATCTGCTTTATCTTAATGTATAGCAGATGCATTTGAAAATTTCTGTAATTCGGATTTGCAGTGACGCTTACGAGTGCTTTATTTAAACGCAGTGGGCTATCGTATTAAATAATTCCAAATCTAGACAAACCTTTTTTCAAGGTGTGTAAAACATTCCCCTTTTCGAAACATTTCTTGCAAACTTGCGGCTGCGTGATTAAATGTAATATAGACACAATTGTGCTGCTCTTAAATATTTTACAATTAAACAGAAACTGAAAACTGTGCGGTAACTGTTTTAGATATTGTTATGTTTAAGTTAGTTAATAAGTTCTGTTAATAGCAAAATAAAATACTCTAGTATTTATTTTTGTTGCTGTCTCCTTATTTCCTCAGCTCACATTTACTACTTTGCAACATATAAGTTCTATGTGTGACATTTAACCTTATACGATTATAGCAGCCATAACTACGATTTCGTTTTATATGCGAGTTAAAACGTTTACTTTCTTCTAATATAAAAAAAAATCTGGCAGCCAATCTGCAACAATAACGAAAATAAATTAAATGCGCTTCTAATTAAATGTTTTTATGTAGATGGGCGGCGTAGAGTTGTTAAGCAGAAGTTTCCTCTTGTATTATGTTTTCTAATTAAGACGAAGTTATCAATTTCTTTGGGCTCAAATGTCTTACACACATCCTGCTTTATACTTCGCCAACATTGATCCACCCTTACCAGAAAAACTTTTGATTTTATGGCAGCTTCCTTTGTAGTCTATATTCTTACATAAATAGTGAGATAATCACTGGCGAAGTAATATTTAGTAAAATAGGTAATATAACTTCAATATCAATTTATTTAGCAGCAACTGAAACCATTTATTGATTATTTAAGCGTAAATAATTTTAAAGTAAATATTTAAAATATTTTATATTAGAAGGGTTTTATTTACATAAGTGTTTATTAAGACATCAATCTTTAGTTTTTTATATTATGTCCTTTATATTTTATTTTACATTCTGGAGTGTTCTTATGAAAGTGATTTTTTCGTTTTACCATTAAAAAAATTTAAATATATTAAAAAATATTTGTGGTATTAAAATTGGTGATTGGCAAAAAAAAAAAAAAATGAAAAATACAAAATTTAAGTCCAACTATTATTAACGTTTTACTAACATGCACGCATTGCAACACCTTCATTTTCATTTTTAATTAAAAAAATAAATCAAAATGCTTTAAGTGCTTCTTACTACATTAAAAATCAACAATAATTAAAACAAACAAAAAAAAAAAAATTCGAACAATTAAGGCAAACCTTGCGGTGATACACATGGCCAAGTCGGTACTAGACGTTATATGGCTCCTGAAGTCTTAGAAGGTGCCATCAACTTTAATCGGGATGCTTTTCTACGTATTGACGTTTATGCTTGTGGTCTGGTATTATGGGAAATGGTATCACGTTGTGATGCTACAGGACCCGTAGGAGAATATCTATTACCGTTTGAAGCAGAGGTTTGATATATTTATTTAAAAACTATTTTGCAAAAGTTTATTTAATTTGTTTATTTACAGCTGGGGCAAAGACCGACGTTGGATGAAGTACAGGAAAACGTTGTTATGAAAAAGTTACGTCCAAAAATTTTAAATTCATGGCGTTCACATCCTGTAAGTATTTTTTAATATAAATACAAATAAATTTAATTTACCTTAAAAATATTAATTTTGTGGCACTGTGCAACAAGTTTTAAGTTACCTTTACTAATCGTTCATTTAATAAATTAGAAATTTTGGTTTAGTATCAATATAGTGCTTGAATCAAAAATTGAATAGGGGTATGCAAAATATAGTGTCCTAACTTTTATCTCGAAATCGAAACTTGCGTTTTCTCAGCCTTAATAAAATATAAAATGTTTGGCCCATAGTGCTCCAACTCGGCTATTGCTTGTGTTTTAACGGCATACATAATAAAGTTAAATTTCTTACTACATCCCATCAGCTAATCTGTTTTCGGGATTTATGCTTTAATATGACATTTACAGAATTGCTGATCCTGAATCTTTTTCTTCACTAATATTATCATGTAAAAGAATTTGGTTATAACAGAAGTTTATTTGTTTTTTTTTATTAAAAGAAATAACATTTAATCAAATCTGAAATTAGTGCAATTTTATTGTTTAATTAAATTTTTACGAAATTTTTTCAATCGCTGGAAACACGAGTAACATCATTACAAATCCATTTTAAATGACAAAGTTTCAAACGATGTAATCAATATAAAATCGTACAATTACATAAATCAATTTTATACCATGTCATTTTGCTTACCTAGCTTGCTTCTCTACAACTCCTGTCATCAAACAAAAATTACTTACTTATTTAATTACTATTTGAACTATTTTGAACTAAATGAACTGCTCTTAGTCAGACTCAAGTCCGTGTTTTTATTGCTTGTGGTTGTGTTAAAGTTACATTTCATAAAATTCATAATATTTTCGGACAACGTATTCGTCCTTCTGAGACCGTTACTAAGAATTTAGTCCTTAAATTTGAGTCGTCAGCCTCGACACAAAATGTGCGAAAACAAACGCGTGTTCGAACGGTTCATTCAAATAAAAATATTGCAGCCGTAAGTCACAGTGTTGAAGCAGATCCAACTTTGTCAATTCCTCGAAGTTCACAATAATTGGGGTTCTCTAAAACCACCACATGGCGAATTTTGCCGTAGGATGTGACTTTGAAGCCTTACAAGGTTCAACTGGTACAGGAATTGAAGCCGACCGAACATTCATATCGCCGTAGATTCGCTTAATTCATTCAGGAACAACAACAACATTTTTATAGTGCCAAAAGTGAAGATCCAGAAAATGTTTGATTTCATTGATATACTTATTTGTACAGTTCTTGGCATATTAATTTTTATAAGGTATAAGAAAGGTTTTGAACGGTATCAGGTTACTTTAATGAAATCCAAATATATTATAAATTTTATGGTGTAAGTGGACTCTTATTTGTGATACATGAAAGTAATGCATGATAAGATTTACGTCAGTATCTAGCCGTGTAAGCCATAACATGACGGTGGACCAAACCACTGTGGGTGACATATAGCGTCCTAGCGAAGGCTAGGAAGCCTTCGGATATCTCTATTCTCCATTCACTCCTACTCGCAACTTCGGCAGCTCGGAGCAGGCCAACGCTCCCACTCCTTGCTGAAGAGTTGGAGTCTATACAATTCCTGGTCAGGAACACATAAATTTCAGAACATAGTCCCAAGCATGCTCACTGGACCTGGATCATTCAATGTGTTCATAATGAATGATCCGGCCCACTTAACTTAAACGAGGGCCGCGAAACCACAACTTACTCCCAAAGGGCCAACCTCAATAATCAGTCAGAGAACAGCTAGAAAGCTGAACTCTAGGGCTTGCTGATTTCCGTGGAAATAACGTTGAGTTGTGCAGTTGGGTGTTCAAACTAATTGAACATATACTTATTGAACATATGCTTAACATAGTTTTTTTATTTTTAAGACTAATGATCGAATTGATGCACACAGCCTTGAAAATAAGTAACCCTTATTACTAATGGGAAACAATTAAGAGCAAGGACAGAATTGTGTTTTATTATTTACTTACTAATTAAAATAACATTAGGAAATTCCCTTAATTGTTTCTTGGGAAATAACCATAATGTAAGCAAACTAGAATAGTATTTAAGAGCAATATTTTAAATAAATAAAAACAGTGTATTACAAACATTCAAGAGAAAAGATTGTTTTATTCCAAATCTTGAAACATTGGTCCTTCGAGCCGGATAAAAATTGAACCAGTAAAAATTATATAAAGCATTTATCTCGGCTGTAACAGGGATAAAGTAAAAAAAAGAATTCTGATAAAAAAAAGTCAGCATCATGGCGAATGTTCAAAAAATTCTGGAACGTCAAAAAGTAATTGGTGACGAAATAGTATGTGTACATACAAAATTGACCGATCGGCCAATTCGTCTGCCAAAACTGAAAGAAATTAAAAAGGGTGTTTTAAATTACATAGACGAATTTAAATCAAATCACGAAACACTGCTAAAGTATGGAAATAAATCCGAAGATTACTTTATAAACCTGTATTTCGAAAACATGGGTGAAATCGTTAATCAAATAAATCAAATCTTCGCAGAAGAAGAAAATAAAGCAATTCCAACTCATGAAATAGCATCAATAGATAATGAAGAAGAGATGTCTAATTTAACAGAAGATTCAACCGCAAAGGACATAGAATTTCCTGCGATAACAATAAAAAAGATATCTTCGAATATGCAGAACAAAAACATAATGGAAGAACTAACCAGTACCGCAAATACAATGAAAGAATTTTGCACTGAACTAATCAAAAGTATGGAAACTATGTCTGTTAAAAGTTTGCAAATAAAACAAGAACAATTAGAAAAGAAATACCAGCGATTACTGCAAAAGTTTGAAAAGTCCCGTGAGTCAATAAAAACAGATGAACTTTTGACAGAAATCGAGGATATATATTACGAAACACTAGTAAGAATTAATAATAAACAGGAAGATGCAGAAAACGCAATTATACTGAGAGATGTAAGGGAAACCGAATTTTCCAGTTCAGCTCATCTCACAAAAATAAAGATCCCAGAATTTGATGGAAACATGAACGAGTGGACATCATTCTACCATTTGTTTAAAAGTTTGATTCATGACTGCAACCAGCTTTCCGATGTAGAGAAGATGTACAGACTTACTACATCACTTAAAGGCGAAGCAAAAAAATTAGTTCAACATCTGAATATAACTTCAAGCAATTATGAAGCAGCTCTGGAGACTCTAAAGCAAAGGTATGAAAACCAAAGATTGCTGTTTACCAATCAAGTTGATATATTGTTAGATCAGCCAATGGTAAACACTGAATCATCATCCAGCCTCAAGCAACTTTTAGATACGACAAATAGTTGTATTTATGCACTAAGAGGGCTGAAAATAAACCTAAAAGATGCTGAACCGTTTATAGCGCGTATCATTATTAGGAAATTAGATAGAAATGGACTGCGAAATTATGAACAAACTATAAAAAAATCTAAAGAAATCCAGAGTCTTCAAGACGTAATGAAGTTTCTGGAACAAGAAATTCAGGCACTAGAAGCAGTTTCAAAAGGGCAGATAAGAAAGGATGCCAAAAAACCAATAGTAATGGGCAAAGCAACTACGTCATTTCACACAATGCAAAAATTATGTCTTTACTGCAAGCTAAGCAATCATTCTACACCAGAATGCAGAAAATTTTTAAATCTATCAACGGCTGAGCGAAGAAAACTAGCTTATGAAAATAAATGGTGCTTTAACTGCATTGAGCATAAAAGCAACAAATGGTGCACTAGTAAAACAAAATGCTGCTATTGTGGAAAGAGTCATCATAAAATTCTTCATCTTAATGAAAAAATTGAAAACAGTTCAAACACATCATCAATGACTACTAAAGATTGTGCAGCATATGTTCTTTTAGCAACGGCCCAAGTCAAGGTACGAGCAGCAGATGGGCAGCACTTGATTTTAAGGGCGCTTATTGATCAAGGCTCACAAGTTACGACCTTGTCAGAAGAAGCATTTCAACTTTTACGTTTACCGAAAACCAAATGTAAAACAAAAATCCATGGTCTAGGAGGTGCAGTGGTTGGGGTTTCAAAGTGCAAAGCAAAATTAGTATTAAGACCAAGATTTTTAAGCAATAACTCGGTGGAAACAGAAGCATTAATATTACCTCAATTAACAGGCGCTCAACCATGTCATTCATTTGAATATGACATTAAAGAATGGAACAACTTCGTTCTTGCGGACCCTTCCTTTAACGAATCTGATCGGATAGATTTGGTAATTGGAGGTGATATTATTCCACACATTATTAAGGAAGGTATCCATAAAAGTCACAACATTTTAGCTCAATCAAAAATCTTCGGATGGATACTTTCAGGCGTTGTAACTAAAAAGACGAAACCTGCAAAGATCATGTCAGCTGTCACAAATCTAGAGCGTTTTTGGGAGATCGAAGAAACATCGTGGGATTCCAACAACCATGTAAAACTTGAACTTTTCGAAACAACAACCAAAATTAATGATGACAATCGAATTGTGGTTAATCTTCCGATTAAAAACGATGAAAATGAACTTGGTGAATCAAGAAAGCAAGCTGTAGCCAGATTGCTTGCGATGGAGAAAAAATTTCTTGCGAATTCTAAGTTAAAAGAAGAATACATCAATTTTATGGAAGAATATGAAAGATTAGGTCATATGAAATTAACAACTAGCAATAGCGGAAAGTATTATCTACCACATCATGCGGTTATAAAAGAAAACAGTTTAACCACAAAACTCAGGGTAGTGTTCGATGCATCAGCGAAAACAACAAATGGCAGAAGTCTCAATGACGTTATGTATACAGGCCCAAAGCTCCAAAAAGACATTTTTGATATCCTTATAAAATGGCGTCAATGGAAATATGTAATGATTGCAGATGTAGAGAAAATGTACAGGCAGTTGAGAGTCGCTGAAGAATTTCAACAATATCAACACATCCTTTGGCGGAAAAACAAAGTAGAACCGATAAATGAGTATAAACTTACAACACTTACATATGGCACAGCTGCAGCTCCATTTTTGGCTGTAAGAACTTTTTTTTACATAGCTGACAACTGTACCAATGAAAAAATAAAAAATATTATAAAAGAAGACTTCTACATGGATGATCTAATGACTGGTGCCGACACAATTGCCGAATGTAAAACAATTCATCATAATGTTCGTAATCAACTTAAAACATACGGATTTAATTTACGAAAGTGGCTGTCAAATAAAAGAAAAATAATTAAAGATGTTGACAACTTCGCACAAAATGAGCTATTGCTAATCAAAGATGACGAAGCAGTTAAAACTTTAGGACTACAATGGGATCCAATGATGGACGCCTTTAAATTCACAATTAACTTTGTAACTAAAGATAAAATTACGAAAAGACACGTTATATCAGAAGTGGCGAAAATCTTTGATCCCTTAGGATGGTTGTCACCAGTAACTATTCTGCCAAAGCTATTCATTCAAAAATTGTGGATGTTGGAAATCAAATGGGACGAAGTCATCCCTAATGAAATGAATAACGATTGGCAAACTTTCAGAACAAGTGCAGTCTGTCTACAAAAAATTCATGTGCCAAGATGGGTACAGTTAACAACTACCTCAAAATTTGAACTGCACGGGTTCGCAGATGCATCAGAAAAGGCATATGCAGCTGTTATTTATGTGAAAAAAGAAGACATGGTAACGCTTCTTACAGCAAAAACGAAAGTAAACCCCATAAAAAACAGAAAGACTTTGCCAAAATTGGAACTTTTAGCGGCACATCTATTAGCAAGGCTATTACAAAGAGTAACTAATATAATAAAAGGACAATATGCGGTTAATGCTTGGAGTGATTCAAAAATAACGTTAGCATGGATCAAAAATAAAACTAGCAAAGATAAGTTCGTTAGAAATCGGGTGGCAGAAATAAACAATATTGTACCAAACGCGAAATGGTATCATGTGAAGAGCCTAGATAATCCAGCAGATGTTGCATCGCGAGGTATTTGCGCCACAAAACTATCTTCACACACGTTGTGGTGGAACGGTCCAGCATGGTTAACAAGATCGTCATCATCATGGCCGATTGAAGAAGAAGCATCCGATCCACTACTTGTAACGTTTGCCTCATCAGACAGAAGTAATTTTTTCGGAAATTTAATTAACAAGTACTCCAATTATTTGAAACTCCGAAGAGTAGTGGCATATATATTTAAGTTCATTAACAACCTGAAAGGTAAATCAAATAATTATCAATACCTTTTAACAACTGAAATAGAAGCGGCTGAAAAACTTATAATACGATGTCATCAAGAAATGGAATTTCATAGAGAAATTGCTGATCTGAAAAAGCATCAGGTTGTCAACAACAGCAGTAAGTTAGCCAAACTTTTTCCATTCATAGACGATGATGGGTTGCTACGTGTGGGCGGTAGGCTACAAAACAGCAATTTATCTTTTAATCAACAGCATCCAGTCATCTTAAACAAGTCGCACCTGGCAAACATAATAATCAACAATTATCATAATCTCACTCTACATGGTGGAAGTCGTTTGATGGAATCAACCTTGCGGCAAAAATATTGGATTATTAATATGAAGAATATTATAAAAAAATGTATACGAAGTTGCACTAAATGTATTCGATATGGGCAGGAGAAGGCTCGGCAGCTGATGGGGTCTCTTCCTAAAGCAAGAGTAACGGTTTCAGCACCTTTTAAATATGTTGGTGTGGACTATGCCGGCCCTATTCAGATGAAGTATTCTAAAGGCAAAGGACAAAGATCATATAAAGGTTATATAGCTGTATTCGTATGTATGGCAACAAAGGCACTACATCTAGAGGCAGTGAGTGAACTTACTTCAGATGCATTCTTGGCTGCTCTTAAACGATTTTTTTCAAGAAGAGGTGTTTGTTCTGATATTTATTCAGACAATGGAGCAAACTTTATTGGAGCAAATACAAAACTGGATAAAGAATTGAAAAAAGCCATTCAGCATAACAAAACGATAATTCCGATCCTGGCGTCTCAAGGTATTCATTGGCATTTAATTCCTCCGGCAGCGCCTTACTTTGGAGGAATTTGGGAAGCTGGTGTTAAGTCCGTAAAGTTCCATTTAAAAAGAACAATAGGCGAATCAAAACTTACATATGAAGAAATGAGT
Organism: Trichopoda pennipes; assembly: GCA_030448955.1. Classification (NCBI taxonomy): domain Eukaryota; kingdom Metazoa; phylum Arthropoda; class Insecta; order Diptera; family Tachinidae; genus Trichopoda; species Trichopoda pennipes. The sequence continues at coordinate 7,206,468 of JASKUP010000028.1, read as the reverse complement.
ACCTTGTTGGCACAAATAGAGGCAATATTAAATTCGAGACCACTTATAAGTCTAAGTGATACTGATCCAGAAAATATAGATGCCCTAACTCCAGGCCATTTTTTAATTGGAAGACCAATTAGCCAATATCCAGAATATGTTGAAGAAACACCTGTCAGCTCACTAAATAGATGGAAGTTAATGCAAAAGTTGAAAAAGAACTTCTGGAGTCGGTGGAGAAATGAATATCTAACTACGCTTCAACAGAGAAATAAATGGAGGTTTCCGTCGGAAAATTTAAAGGAAGGTTCAATAGTTTTGATCAAAGACGAAAATACTCATCCAGGTAGTTGGCCATTAGCAAGGATTTCTGAGAAACATAGTGGAAAGGATGGCAAAGTAAGAGTGGTAACTTTGAAGACTAAAAGCACTTCATTAAAACGACCAATTAATAAGTTATGTCCATTGATGGCTGCTGCTGAAGAAGAAAAAGATAGTTCACCACCAGTAAATGCTCAAACAGAAGGATGTCGAATCGCTAAGAACTAACCATATTAATTTAAAGAAACTAAAATTTCACGTTGCATCTGGACATGCATTTTTAATCATAATAATCTTTATAGTTATAGTTTATATTGGGACTGTAAGAAATCTAGAGTTGTGTAAATTGGATTTTTCTTTGCTTCTTAATGCCCGGCAGAATGTTCAAACTAATTGAACATATACTTATTGAACATATGCTTAACATAGTTTTTTTATTTTTAAGACTAATGATCGAATTGATGCACACAGCCTTGAAAATAAGTAACCCTTATTACTAATGGGAAACAATTAAGAGCAAGGACAGAATTGTGTTTTATTATTTACTTACTAATTAAAATAACATTAGGAAATTCCCTTAATTGTTTCTTGGGAAATAACCATATTGTAAGCAAACTAGAATAGTATTTAAGAGCAATATTTTAAATAAATAAAAACAGTGTATTACAAACATTCAAGAGAAAAGATTGTTTTATTCCAAATCTTGAAACAGTTGGGTCCTGCTAGCCTTTAGGGGACTAGGACTCCCTTTTACCCCCGGTGACACATGTAATGACGGTGAGATTCCGTCTCAAGACATATAAGTGTGCCCCCAAGGAAGAACATTAAAGTAATAACAAATACGAAAATCAAATTAAAATCATGATTTCAAATAGCCGATAGCGTCGAAATGATGCTCATTAAAACACACGATGAATTCACTGCACTTTAAAGGGAGAAATAAAAAAAATGGCATGAAAAACTGGCATCGTATAAAATTGGTCCATCTGGTTTCTTTAAAAATTTCATTGTGTAAATAATAATTCTGTCTTTAATATGCAATTGCAGTGTTATTGAAAATTAAAGTTTTAGTGAACGTAAAAGCTATAACAGATTATAAACTAATTTTTGAAAGAGCTTTTTTTAACATCTTAAAACTAATAGAATGTATATATATATATATATATATATATATATTGATACCTATAGTATGGATGAGGAAGTTTTTCTAGTTGCATAGTGTTAGTCATATAAATAAATTTTTTTATATGAATTCATAACGGCCATAACAATTATTTTTAAAATTTAAAATATATTTTAAATACGGCTTTACGTCTAAAGAACCAAATATTAAATATTTTTAAATTTACAGGGCATCAGCATAATCTGCGACACAATGGAAGAATGTTGGGATCATGATGCCGAAGCACGTCTCTCCTCTTCCTGTGTTATGGAGAGATTTTTACAATTGCAAAAATATCCCACCACCATGTTAATAAAAACCAACACCAACAATATTGTGGTCGATTTAAAAGATTCGAATAATTTAAATTTATAGAAAAGGTATTAAATCACTCTTGTAAACACATTTTCAATAAGTTAAAAAATTATATATAAAAACAAAACGCAAGAGTGATACAATATTTTTAACAAAGGCGCGCCACTAAATACAAAAACTATAGATTTTTCTTGTTTGTTTTAAAACATATTTAATTAATTGTTTTAAGTTACTCCATCATATGTTTTCTAAGTGGATCCAAAAAAAAAAAAACTTTGCTTACCAACTTGGGTTAACTTCTGAATGTAACAAATACTGCCTGCAGTTTTTATTAACAAAACAGGAGATAACTCACTTTGGAATAACATCTTAACCGACATGAACAACAACCAATGTAATAATTTTATTTTTAGAAAATTAGATTATAAATCATTAGAAAAATATTTTTATATAAAATCAAACAACAATGTTTAGATCTTGAGGATGCTTTATATTTGTTTTTAACAAACATACACACACATATATATATATATATATATACATAAATACACATACACATTTGCATAAAAATTTTAGCCAGTCTGGTCTTATGAAACTTTAAGCTTAATTATCAGAACATGCATAGACTTTGAAGTTGAAATGTAATAATTTTTGAATTTGAAAGCAATTTGCTATTATTTTAAGTATTAAAATTTTAAACCTTGGAATTTCATATCGCATTAATGATATTTTTCCATTTTGTTATTTAAATTCGAGAACGTTTGTAGTACTTTTAATTTTGCAACAAATAATATTCAAAATCTTTATGTATTATAATGTTTTTATGTTTATATTTTGAGTGGAAAGTTAAATTTTATGAAATATAGTTAATCTAGTTTCCATTATTATTATGATTATTACTTTTGAAACTTTAAATTGATAAGCTCATTGACTAAAGAAATTGCCCAATTTGAAAAATTCAAAACATATTGGTTTGAAATTAATGTCTGTGTCCTTTAAATAACGATTGCTTTTCAAACCGCATTTAGTGATTTAAAAATTGCTTTAAGTGAGAAATATTATCTTTGTGGTCCTATCGGATTGTACGATAAGGGCAGATCGATATTACAGACACTGCCAACAACTGTTGGCAGTGTCTCTTAACTCTAAGATTTTACTTTTTAATCTTGTTTCTACACACTCTGTCTGGCGTCTTTTTTTTTATTTTTATTTTTTGTTTTAGCAGATATACATTTTTATTAGTTGTAAACAAATAAAAGTTATTTCATTTTATTTCATTAGAAAAAAGGTGAAGATGATTGATAAAATATATTTTTCAAAATATACTACATAAAAAAATGCCGTGAGTTAAAATAAGAAGAAGTTGCAAGAGTAAGAAAATTTCACAACTTTTGTGCAAACCAATGCTATAATAGTGCAAACAACAGCCTCAGTCTATGAATTGAGAGGCAGTCAGTCACTCAGTCTTTTAAAAGAGAAAATGGAACGATTTTCCAACAGATGACCAATAGATGTCGAAACGCGTTTGGTGGTAACACTAATGTAAGAATGCTTTCGAGTCGTGAGTATTATAAAGTAAAATACTTGCGCTTTCAGTTACTTGGCGCAAGGATGCAATATTTAAGTTTTTGCTTGGGCGTTTAAGTTGAGAATATCCACAGTTCGTAAAATTATTTACGATACATGCGAAGCAATTTGTGATGAACTACATGGCGTTTATTTGTCACCTCCGAACATAAATGAGTTTGTGGGCATATCTGACAAGTTCTATGTGAAGACAGGACTGCCATTGATGGCAAACCTATCCATATAGTTTGCCCAAGAAAAAGCGGTTCTTGTATTATAATTATAAAACGACGTACAAAATATTTCTAAGCACTATTTTGCTATAAATATTTTGTTATGTTGTAAACATTGTTTTTGTATTGTAGGTTAAAGAAATAGAAATTGGTTTAATTTGACTACAACGACAAAAGCAGCCCAGACAACAACCTGCCGTGCTGTCGTCAAAATAATCGTTCTCATATATATATTTAATCGAATAGGGCTTTATCGAATAAGGTTTAATCGAATTCGTTTCAATCGAATAAGTTTCAATTGAATTTGTTTTAATGGAATAAGTGTTAATCAAATAAAGTTTAATCGAATAAGGTTTACTCGAATAAGGTTTACTCGAATAAGACTTACTCGAATAATGTTTATTCGAATAACGTTTAATCGAATAAGGTTTATTCGAATAAGGTTTAATCGAATAAGTTTTAGTCGAATATGCCTAATCGAATACGTTTTAATCGAATAAGCTTCAACCGAACAAGGTTTAATTGAACAAGGTTTAATCGAAAAAAATTTAATCGAGTAAACTAGCTTAATCAAATATACTTTAATCGAACAAACTTTAATCGAATAAGCTTCAATTTTATTTTTGACATATTGCAGCCCGTAGCTTGCTGGCTTGGCATGTATCGGGAATTATTCCTGAAATAGTATTGTGAGGGATGTGAAAAACATCACGCAGAAGAGTACCACCAAATGTTCGGAAGGAGAAATTGGCTTAAGCAGTTTTGTGGTCTGTTTTGTTATCAGCGACGCTACTAACTTTGGCTACGAAGGGATTGAAAATAATCTACTATGTTTTTATTGTTGGTTATGTTGGTACTTACAAATGATCGAATTCAGTGGAACTCAGTCTTAAAAAGTTTTTGTAAGTTCTGGAGTTACTGGCCGTAACTCCATTAACAACTTTGCACAGCACCCTTCCTCCTTTCGCCGTCGCACCCACTACTTTTTTTTTCTTTTCTTCTAAAGAAAGTACGAACGCTGTCCCACAACTTAACACAAGAAAATCTTCAAGCTTGTCCATATCGTTTCTTGTAATTGTACTTTTTTTATGTGGTATATAGTTGGGGCAAACAAATTTATGTATTATGTATTATTCAAATATTTGTTCAAGTGTGAACACATGGCAAACATGTTTTCCTCTATATCTATTTGCTGGTATTTGCCAGTTGTTTAAACAAACAAAAATAAGTAAATAAATGTGTGTAATCTGACCATAAAATAATTTCTATATTGCTTTGAGAAAAATTTGGGCAAATAAACGCTAAACATATTTGCCGCAAATGTTTGCCAAATGTGACCGTACCTTAAGGCGAATACTCTAAAATGTATATTTTTAAAAAGATCTTACTCGAGATTTTACGAAAAGTTTTCTTTTCCTTCTGACTAACTGTCTTATTAGTCAGATTTCCAAACTGGTTTGTGTTTTCTCCCTATTGAGAACTAGAATTGTTCAGAACTAGAATTATTCAAGATTTGCATTTTATTTGTTGAATATTAAAAAAAGTTGACTTAAATTAAGCATATTTTTTTATTATCCCTTGCTTCCATTACGTAAATGCGTTTTTCGTTTTTTATCTCTCTTTTTTTTATTTTTCCCTGTATAATCTAATCCCCTAAAAAATCATTGGACAAGACTGTGTTAAATATTTAATGTTTCAAAATTTTAAATGAAAATAATACAAAACAAAATACAAACAAATATGCAGCTAAGATCAAAATAAAATACATTTATGTATTAAGATTTATTAAATAATTTATGACTGATTGATTAGAATTATAAAAAAGATAAAACGAAAAATTTTAAAAATTAAATAATAAAAATTAAAAAAAAAACAAATCAAAAAAAAAAAAATAAAAAAATAAAATAAACAAAAAAATATATATTAAGAAACTAATATTAATTCCGATTCCTATACTAAGCAACCAAATGCCATGTCTCGTCTCGTCTACCATTAATAAAACTCCTTTGATAGGACTTGTTCTCCAATCGATTTTTATTTTTATTTAAATAATTAAATACATAGAATCATTTATTATTAATTTTTACATTTTATAAAAACTATTTTTTTTGCTGTTAATTTGAATTAAATTTACATTTTTTTTTATTGATTATGAATTTTTAAGTTAAATATATATTTCTACAATTCACAGGTGGTATCGTATCTTTGTAGTATTCTATGCTCCTCTGATTTATTTTTGCATACTTCGTATTTTTTGTATCGCATAACTTTAAATAATGAAGAATATCAAAAATATTGTGAGCTTCTAAAGAAATTGCATGTTTTATCAATAAATGAAGCAAAAGGTTTTAATTATACTGGACCTAAGTGCCTGCGTAACTTAATTTTTAGTATTATACCTTACTCTCTTCATAATTCATAGTTAAAGTACAAAAGAAAGTATATTCCTCAAGGAACACATTGTAATATCCATTGTATTTAATAATTTCGATGCTACCCCGTCTAAATTATTTCTTACTATTCTTACGATATTTCCCTTGTCGGTTTTTTTTCTTTTATTTCTTGTGAGTAAAATCAAATTTATTCACTTTTACCGTTGCTTCAAATATTAAACTCAATTAATGTATTAAGCCGAATTTTTAGCAGAATTTTAATTTGCTTAGTTCAGGCAACGTCAAAAATTTATTTAAATTAAAGAAAGAATCGGCAAAAAGTGCTTAACAAGTTTTTCGCAATAGTTTCCTTTTGCTTCATATATTAGTAAGCTGTTTTTGACACCCTTAGTTCAGCAGAAAACAATGAATTCGCCGCGCTTATACTTGTTTAATAGGCTTTGATGTATATCAAGAAATTCAAATCATTCGCGAAAAAATTTAATCCGCCATCACTTGG